>JARQZJ010000100.1:3757500-3768254 GCA_030704895.1 Henosepilachna vigintioctopunctata | reverse complement strand
AAAACAAGAGTGTCCAATGGAATATCTGATCACCTATTCTGAATTTTATAGACTTGAAAGAACCGGAACTATAGCATTCTTTGAAGTAAGGATTGATGTTGGACTTACTAGCGAATATTGAAATGGAACCAGCAATATAAGAGACATTTGAATTGAGAAACAATTACAGATTTCAAGATTATCATACTTTCTCCTATGCAATTTTGAGGGGAACCGTAAAAACTGTAGAAGCATTTATAAAATAAAACATTTTGTGGTCTGTGAAACCACCTCGCTTATTATAAATGTAATTGTTCCTCCTTTTTGAATGGAACGATTAGGATTCCATAATTCTGTCATTAGTTTTTCTAAGCCCACTTGTCTACGGTTAACGTTCTTCTAGGTATTCGTTTACCCCCATCATTACGATTCGTTGGTTACAGTTACCGTTCCCATGTACACAAGAACCCTGGTTGTCCCCTTTCTTTTGTTTCTGTCATTGTTAGTATTTCAAATCGTCCTGTTTGTAACATCAATCGGTTCTTTGACAATTCTTCTCCATACCTATTTCATTTGAAATTATCGTGAATTATTAATGCTTTGAATGTTAATAATGCTTCATACTACAAATATAGATGAAACAATACAAACGTGAAAAATAAAATCAATTACATTATGTGATAAATCTAGTAAATATATTTTTATTTGAATTTAATTTAAGTTTCACACTACTAATTATGAACTTAATAATTGATTGAAATTGTTGAGATTCACAATGAAACAAGGATAGCAAATAGAATGAATAGTATTAAATCTATCTAAGTATATACTAGTGAACATTTGAATTTATTATTAAATTATAAATTGAATTATTGATTATAAATGGAAATATAGATTCTAACATCTATTCTTAGATGTTAAAATGTATAATGATAGTGTAAATGTAAATCTATACTCACCTAATTCTCTATCATACGACTTGCCAAAGTAACAGACCTAGTATTATATATAGCTACTTTTTTTGAGGACCACATTGAACTCGTGCCTAATTACCAAATTCTTTGAGATATAATACAATTTATAAGATAGCAATATCACTTCTACAATTTCATGCTAAACTATATTGATCATATCTAATAGAAAAGTGGCAAATCTTTTCTTGTATAATTTCAAGAAAATAATTATTTCTAGAATCAACGATTTTGAAATGTAGTATAAGCAACAAATTCAGTAGTTTTGAGTTACTTCGTACTAAGTCTCAAAGTTTGTAAAACCAAATGAATATTCATCGAGAATATTTCAAATTAGGTCTTAAAAAGTCCTGAATTACGACTTTCGCAATATTTTGATTTTGGTTCACTAGATCCATTATTAAAAGTATAAATACTATCACTTTTCCATTGGTATGGGTATCGATAACAATTGGTATTGAAATGTGTATATGTGTGTTGAAATTTCGAGTTACTCTGATGAGAGATAAAAAAATTCTATGTTTTCATAGAAAATGTACTATAAATAATTCAAATAGGAGAGCAAAGGACATTTCTACTTCAATGAATTAAAACTGAGATTTCGCACTAATCAACAAAAATCAATCGACTGTCAACAATGGAAAATAAAATTAATATATTGCCAGATATGCATATAAAATGAATATATTACTACTATGTGCATATTGCATGGTAAATTATCGCTATAATTATAATGATTATTACATAGTAAACTATTACTCTATGTAGATTAATTTAATATCATTGCATTCCATAAACATGAAGAAGTGGCATACATTATGATCACTTTCAGTATTTAGTATGAAAATATTTTGTTTTTAACCTAGTATTTATGAATATTCAAACATATGTGAATAGTCAAACGTTTTTAGAGCAATTGTTGCCATAATAATCTTGTGAATTGTAGGTACTTCATGAAAATTTCAGATGCATGTCATGTATTTTGAAACACCAAGGTTAGAAAGATTATTGCACTAAAATGTACCAAATGATATTTATAATTACGTAGATTATAGTAATATTATATATCCACACAGAAAAAACTTGACGCTTTTTTATGTCTTTATGATTTCGATATTAACTGTTGGTTTTACTAATCGATAATCAAGAAAATCTGTTCATTATATTCATAATGCATTAAATGTTGAACAATAACTTAGGTATATCCCAAAGTTTCGAAAATTTCATTGTGTAAAGGTGCAATTCGCATTTCTTTCATAAGATTCGTTGATTTTTCCATCTAAATATTTAATACTTTCCGGGTTTTATTTTTCGAGATATGTTTGTTTGAATATTTACCTACTTATAGATATGATTCCGTAAACTATAGATAAGTATGCATTTGCAAAATAAATTTTTCTCTTACCAAATTATCATAATAATTCTACCCTTAATAAGTTCAATCAACTTCCCACGCAACACTTCTTGAAACATCGTAAATGTATTGTATAATTCAATAAAGGCTTGAATAACATGCACAAGATTGTATAACAGATTCGACGTATGTTTCGATTCGACGTAAAGAGTTTTATACAAGTATTCAAAAAGTAGCAATCTAAATATTGATATTACACACTTCATAATAATTCTTCACATAAGTTCATTTCAAATTAAAAATGTTTGGAACATTTTAGTACTACTAAAATGTTTTGAACTCGAACGGAGTGAGCCTTTCTAGTGTTAATTTCAAAATGATGAACGTAAATGCACACGTATATTTTTCTGGAAATGAACATTTTTACTTCATGGAAACCTAACATTGATATTCAGTTTTGATAACTAACAGTTATGAAATGCATACATTTTCCTTGAGGAAAAACGCATATTTGATTGCAATGATATGCGAAGTTTTCATTTATTAATTTTTTCTTATTTTATCATCTAGTTGTATTTTTCGAATGATTTTCGATTACCAATCGCATTCTTCAACGTATGTAATATTGACGAAATTTCTTACTCCCATAAAGTCGAATTGCTATATTTCTTTTACATTTAACGAAGAATAATGTAATTTTCCTCATATATTTATTCAGTAGTTCCTTGAGATGATCGAATTTTCCGAAGAGCAGGAAATCTTATTCCATCTGGTAATCAAGCCACGGCGCATGAAGTCAAAGGTCAGAGGTCACCGTTTCTTCGCCGAATCGAGTGAAAGATGCTGTAACACTCTCTCGCGGTAGATTTAACGTTTGTTCATCTTGATAAGGCATTTAGAACGGAACTTTCTTTTTCCTTTTCCGTCACGTTTCTGCTCACGTTTCATGGGTCGCGAACTGTAGAAAAGGTACGGGGGGAAGAGCAGAAACGTTCCGGCATTCCGGTCCACAATTCAACAATGAATGGCCGTTCCGTAGAATCGATCCATGCGCCACGTTGCTTTTTCTCGATTGTTTAGAATTGTCGAAACTTACAGAGTGAACTTATCGGCAAGCAATTTTTAGTACAATAGAAGTATATTTTCTTCGAAAGATTAATACGGAAAAACTATAAGCAAAAATATTAGAAAGGAATTTAAATACATAATGTTGCATAATATTTCTTATCGATGATTCATATCGAACGCTAGCAATGTTTAGGGATGACTAACAATAATCATTGTTAGAAAATTTGTAATGTTTACACTTGAAATAGAATAGTGCTAGTTATAATTATAGTGTTATAATATATTGCAGAGTGAAAGACGAATGTTACGGACGATAATGTATATTTATGTATCATAATATATCATGTTCTATTCACTTATTATTAATTATTATAGATTATATTTTTATATTGATGAAATGTGACTTTAATATTTGGTTGAAAGTGGCTGAAAACTTCATATTTGTGAAATAAACATCCAATTTTGTCTTAGAGATCATAGCCTTTTTTCTCTTATTCGGTTAGATATATGGCTTATAGTTATATTCTCAAGTTCAAAGAATTAATATTCAAATGTGAATGTAATAAAAGTCTCATTATGAATCATAATGATGCATTAATGATATTTAAAGAAGTTGATCTGAATAGGTACAATTGTATATACAATTTTTACGATAAGGTTATTTTCAAAAATAAGCATACAGTTTGCTGTATACTAACTTTTAAAATGTTAATTACTGATAGCTTTTTATCAAATGACAGTCAAATTGGTAGGATACGTACGTCCGATGCATCGATTTTCTAGAAATTAATGGCTTCATGATAATAATGTAATGTTTGTGTATTACAAAATATAAAATTGACCGTACTGAATAATTAATCTGATAGCATTTGTTCACAAGTTGCAAACATATTTCCGATGAAACCCTAGTTGAGTAAGTAGATATTAATCATCAAAATCTCTACCTACTTCAATTTATATCACGATTAATGGAAACAAGAGAAATCAGAAACAAAATATAGAATTACTATAAAAATCGTTATTAATATCCGATAATATAACAGTCATTTGCGCATATTGAAAAATTCACATAAATCACAAGTTATTAGTTCGATTCCTATTGAATATGTCTTCTCGATATCACTAAGAGATTGCAAATGTTCCCATTTGCATGTTCCAATTCTTACCCCTTCCCGATGTTCCCATCCAATTTCATATTTCATATAGAAGAAAAAAGGTCGTAGTTAAGTATAGTAAAATAAACTGGCAAAGAATATTTTATATGGAAAATCTGATTTGAAAGTAGCTTTCAGCACAACAATTCATATAGTAGGGTTAAGGTAACTTAAATAAGAATATTCAAGTAATAATATGAGTACGTTGATTATTTTGAACGTGTTAAAGCGTAGAACTTCGAATTTTCGCCCTATTTTGACCCCATTAGTATAGATCATTCTTTTCATCTTCTAAATAGAGAGTTTAGACGAATAATTTATGATGTTTTCATAAGAAATGTACAATGAATAATTTAAATAGGAGAGCATAGGACTTTGCTACTGCTTTGATGAATTTAAACTGAGATTTCGCACTAATCAACAAAAATTGACTGTCAACAATGGAAAATAAAATTGGTATATTACCGCCAGATATTCATATAAAATTAATATATTACTACTATGCGCATATTATAGGTAAATTATCACTATAATTTTAATGATTATTACATAGTGAACTATTACTCTGTGTAGATTAATTCAATCTCATTGCATTCCATATAAACATGAAGAAGTGGAATACATTATGATCACTTTTAGTATTTAGTATGAAAATATTTTGTATTCAACCTATTATGTATGAATATTCCAACATTGTGAATATTCAAACGTTTCTTAGGAGTCATTGTTTCCATAATAATCTTGTGAATTGTACTTCATGAAAATTTCAGATGCATCTCAAGTATTTTGAAACACGAAGGTTAGAGAAATTATGGCACTAAAATGTGCCAAGTGATATTTATACTCACATAGATTATAATAATACTGGAAAATTTCTCAATTTTCCATCTCACACGTTATTAATATCCGGTAATGTAACAGTCATTTGTCGATATTGAAAAATCACATAAAACACAAGTTACTAGTTCGATTCCTATTGTATATGTCGTCTCGATAACACTAAAAAATTGCAAATGTTCCCAATTCTATTGTACTTATGTGAATTCTAAAGTAACCAATAATATACAATTTCATATTTCAGCGATTCTTCACTGAAAATAGGTAGTAACTTATAGTAAATCCACTGGCAAATAATATTTTATATGGAAAATCTGATTTGAAAGTATCTTTCAGTACAACAATTTATATATTAAGGTTAAGTCAACTCCATGAAGAATATTCAAGTGATAATATGAGTCCGTAACACCAAATGTTGATTATATTGAACGTGTTAAATCGTGAAACTTCGAATTGTTGCTCCTTTTTTGATCATTCTCTTCGTCTTCTAAATAGACAGTTCAAACGAATAATTCAAGATTGATCGTTGCATAACGTCAATACTTGGCATACGTTCCATCTCGTATGCCCCGCATCAATTTATCGATGATTCACCTACGCCTACTACGTAATTGGTGTTTTGTTCTTGCTCAGCCGTTCCCGGCGATAAGCGATCTAGTAATTCGCCTATTCTACCTTCCTCCGTTCGTTGGAAACCTGTTGAATTGGTCTCGCGGCAGGGGGATCGGGCATGTACCAACAAAACTCTGCGTTGTCTCCTCGCTAGATGCGTTACGAATGACATAATGCTTCGATGCGCGTGGTGCGCGAGAACAAAGGAGTATCTGGTCGTGAATGCCCGGATCCGCGCCTCCTCCCCCGCGGAAGCGGCCTACTTAAATCAGAGAATAGAGAACGACTCGCAAACTCGAAGAGCGGACTAGTTTCTCCGAGGTGTATCGTTCGTTGATTATGAGAAGAGTCGTTTTTTAGAAACGGAATAATTTTATATATCAAAGTTTTAGTTGGTTATTTATAACTACTTTCTTGTCACTTCAAAAATTTTAGGTAGTTCAACCTATATCACACACAAATAAAAATTCTACACAGGCAAATTTTCATCAGTATTCACGATTCTTTTTCCAATACCTATAATGAATTTGAATTAAGTGCATTGCGAATTCGAGTTTTGATTAATTGAATGATCAAATGAAAATATTTGATAATATTTGAAAATATAAGGGTGTTTTTTTAGAGGTATAGAATTTCAAGTTGGCATTACTGTTGAAGATGGCGACCGATTTAGCAGCTGAGAAGTGATATATTCTCAGTTTGGTTTGGCAATTAATACTCGCTGTTCAGGCGTGAATAGATTCACGCCTGAACAGCGCTTGCAAATAGTGCAATTTCATTTCAAAAATAATGGTTCTGTGCGGAATACGTATCCCGCACTACGTCCATTTTATCGTCGACAAAATCGTCCATCAGAGCAGTTAATTCGATCAACCATGGAACGTTTTCGCACCACGTTTACTCTTATTGATAACTCGCATCCCCAGAGATGCCGTACGGTGCGTACAGAAGAAGCTATTGCTACTGTAGAGCGTAGCATTGAGGAAGACCCAAATGAATCCATCCACCATCGAGCACAGGAATTGGATCTGTGTCCATCCACTTTATGGAAGATTTTGCGGAAGGATCTTAGTTTGCGTGTTTACAAAATCCAACTCGTGCAAGAATTGAAGCCAAACGATCATCAAGCAAGGCGTAAATTTGTCTGTCGAATGGGCCCAAAACGAGATTGCCGTTGTTCCCGATTTCCATAAGCGAATTTTGTTTAGCGATGAAGCGCACTTCCGGTTGAATGGCTATGTCAACAAACAAAACTGCCGCATTTTGAGTGAAGATAATCCTCAAGTGTATGTCAAAACACCGTTACATCCAGAAAAGCTGACTGTTTGGTGCGCTTTATGGGCTGGCGGAATCATTGGTCCGTACTTCTTCAAAAACTATGATGGCCAGAACGTTACAGTCAATGGTGATCGGTATAGAGCCATGATTAATAACTTTTTAATTCCTGAATTGAACAACCATGATGTCCAGGAGCTGTGGTTTCAACAAGACGGCGCAACATGTCACATAGCTCATGCCACAATCAATTTATTGAAAGACACGTTTGGTGACTGCCTAATTTCACGTTTTGGACCTGTGAATTGGCCTCCAAGATCTTGTGATTTAACACCGCTAAACTACTTTTTGTGAGGCTATGTAAAGTCATTAGTCTATGCGGATAAGCCACAAACGCTTGACCATTTGGAGGATAATATTCGCCGTGTTATTGCCGATATACGGCCACAAATGTTGGAAAAATTCATCGAAAATTGGACGTCCAGATTGGACTACATCCGAGCCAGCCGTGGCGGTCATATGCCAGAAATCATTTTTAAAATGTAATGCCACAAGATTATCTTCCGAATAAAAAAAATTCTTGTCAATCGAATGATTCATCGTTGTTTCATTGCAATTTAAAGTTCTATACCTCTAAAAAAACACCCTTCAGGAACACTTGCAAACATTACATCAAAAAGCGAAAGCAAGAGTCATGATATATAAAGACACTTCAGAATTCCCCACCTGAAAAGGCGTATTATATAGTAAATTTCTACGAGTCGTTCTTTCCAAATTTTAGCCTTTGTTTTTTCTGAGAGCTTCTGATTTCCAATGATAACCTTCCATTCTAGTGGAAGTTGCTTTCAATTATGAAAAATTCATTTTAATTTGAGTAGCAGAGTAGCTCCTGTGATTGTTTTTGTATATTCTCTTTGTGTTATATTAATGTGTTATAAATTTCTTCATCATAGTAGTGTCTTACTGTTACATTGATTAAATTTTTTGCAAGTTTGATAACTTTCGAAATTGATTAGAAAATAATTTTATCAATATCATATGAATTCTTCTAATATAATGTAAATTATATCTAACTAAAGCGTGAATAATTCACGAAAAGTCTGATAATGTGTTGAAATCAGCAAGTTAGTACGTGCAGGAACATATACGTTAGGTATTTATTTTTGATATTGACGATTGAAGAAAATTAAAATTCATGGATAGAGTTAACATGAAATATGTCTTTGTAAATATTCAATATTATAGTCGTACTATAAATAATATTCATTAAAAATTTTTCCTCGTTGTATTTTGAATTTGTCCCGGTTAACCTTGAGTACTTTCATGCAGTTCCTGTCTCCAATTCGCCCTAGTATACAAATCTACTTAATTTATCGGCGTCACCAGAGGGACAGGAAATTAGCGTATTAATTGAACCGTTGATAGATGTCGCCACCAATACAAAAAAATAGGAGAAAATCTAATTAACCGTCTTCGCGCTTACGCTACCGTGAGATCCGTGATGGCTCGGCTCCAGTGACAAATAGACCAACAAATTGGAAGAAATCCAACGGTTACTTGATGAAATTTATTTGATTTTAATAGACAGACATTCAGCTCATAACAAGATTTTAATCGGGGAGAATTTGGAATCCAACCGAGTAGAAGTATGGGAGGATATTATTGAGACAATTTTGATGCAAGAAATTGGCAAGACTAGTTATGAAATTTGAAGACTATGCAGTTTTTATCTGTAAATATATTTCTTATATCCTTAGTTTATAAAATACCTACTTAATGTACGAATTAATTATGGAAATTTTTCAAATATTCCATTTTATTACAAGACTAGCTAACCTGGCGAACTTTGTACGCCCATATATCTTCATCTGAACATTTTTCAAAAATACGGAAGGACATGTTCTACTATTTGTGCTACACCATCTTGTTTTTAATATTTATCCCGTGTGGAGTCGGGACTTTTACTCTCTTCCGAAGAGAGTGCAATAGTTCCTGTTATTTCAAAGCAGTCGAATTATCAAAAAATTCATATATTAACACGTTTGATATATTGATAGTGATTAACCTGTCCGTTCTTTAGTTGAAAGTTCCTAATTTCGTATCAACTTGTCCCATAATATGTCATCATCAATTATTTATATTAGATATTTGCTGGATATAAGTCAAAAAATGTTCAGAATTTAGTACATTCCCATTCCATTAGTGGCTAATGGTGGATGTACCAATAGCGGCTATTTGAATTGACTCTTCGCGCAATATTTTGCCGCGTCTTTAGTAGTATTTTCTCATCAATAAAAATTAAGCTTTGCCTTGCAATTTTGACATGTTCAAAACGTTCATTGGTCCAATAGCAACGATTTGCTGTGAACTGTAATCTATTTCAACGCTATATAATTGAATGCAGGTCGATAGGAGTTAAACGCAATATTTTCATATTGTTAATTTTGATTCCATCGATTCCGTTCAACTTCATTCCGACCTTCGCGTTGCTCGTCAGTTTGACTTGCTCTCTTTTATCTTTGACTTGCTGCATTGCGAGTTCTGCGACTTAAGTTTGTACATCTAATAGCTAGCATTTTTAAAATCTAAATTTCAACTCTAAATTAAAGAAAACTTACCGTGATTAACAAACACTTATTAGCAAACAAAAAACTTCTTAGTCTTTAAAACAAAACGAACTTTATCAAAAACTTAATAAAATAATTGTTAGCGCGGTTATGGATGTGTTGTCACAGATTTTTTTGTTTTAAATTGAATGACGTTGACATTTGTTAGCGCGGTTATCGATGTGGTGTCACAGATTACCACAGATTTTTTGTTTTAAATTGAATGACGTTGACATTCGTTACGCGCTTTCTTCAAAATATGCAAAATTAAATGTATATTTTTCAAATGTAAGAACCTTGTACAGAGTATTAGAAAACTACAAAAAAAAAACAGCCAAATCGGTCAAGTTGTTTTCATGTTATGTCGTGACAACGGAAAACGGATTTCATTTATATATATATAGATTACATTCATTGAAAGAACCGATTGTGTATGAGAATCTTAATAGTGTAGAACACTATCGTAGAAATCTTTAAGAGCGGACCTATCGCAATATTGCACAATTTCCTCGACGTTTTCGAACAGGAAGCGGATCGAGTATGCTTTTTTCCAAGCCTGATGGATGATTCAATCGTGGAAAACTAAGCGGGCGTGTGCCAATTAGTCATCAACTCCCTCGCTGTATTCGTTTATAATCACGGTTATGTCATTAATTTACATACTGGCTACATTATGACTAAGGTACTCTACTGTGATAATTGTTGTTTTATATTGTTATTGTTATGGATTGTTATTAGATTCTGTACTTTTCCGACTCATTCACGGGTAATTACTCGAACTATAATGAATATGCAACTATGGCGATGTTTATGTTGTAATTTGTGTATTCTAAAGGATACTTCTGAATGTGTGGTTGTAAATTTGACGAGTTAAACGATATGGCATTCGATGGAAATG
>JARQZJ010000100.1:1980000-2445000 GCA_030704895.1 Henosepilachna vigintioctopunctata | reverse complement strand
ACTATTTTATTCGTCAAGCTAGTTATTCGACGCTCGGATTTTCGTCTTCGATACTTGCAGGCGAAAGTGAGTGACACCTACCCATCCTCCCAGATGTATTAATTATCCAACACATGAGAGAATCAGTTAATATAGTAAGATATCAAACACGTTGATGGAGAACCACCATGAATTACATAACCTCATGAATATTTTCTGAAGTACCGCTATTTCTCATGTAAAGCGTTTGCCCAATTCAACTCCAAATAATTTAAAAATCTTCTTTAATTCTGTGAATCCTAGAGACAAAAATAAATAAGAACCAAAATATTACGATAAAAAATTGATACTAGATAACTTCATAGCAGTGATGTGAAAAATTGACATATCATTGTAAGTGCAATATTGGAGTAACTATTCTGAGCAAGGTTGACAATACATGGAATAAATGAGACAAGAAATGTCATTGCAATTAAATTGAGAGCATAGGATGACAAATACAACAAGAAAGCTATTATAGGCTATATAAATTTTGTGCTATATACAATTAAAATGCCTATATGAGTTACATGTCGACGATATTAACTATAGAACGAAAAAATTCAGATGAGTTTGTTTACGTTGATATTGCTGATGAATTGAAAAAAAATTGAGTTTGATGCAAATAAGAACTGAGTACTGTGAAATATTTCAAGTCAATTCAATCTTTCAAATTACAGCGAGTAATATAAAAATCAAATGATACTGAAAAGTGAAACACAAAATACCATAATATTGAATCAAAATCAAAACACTTGGCTTGAGTTTCACTGAATAAATTGAAAACTCTACATATGTTTAGGATGATTAGCACATTATCAAGACTATACAACAATATTACATGCAGTATACATTCAGTAATATTGGTGTAGACTGTTGATAATAGGTTAACCACCCGAAACATATGTAGAATTGTTAATAAGTCTTTTCGATTTAATTTAATCAACCTAATATTTCACCAAGTGATGAGCGAAACCTCCCTGGGATTTAAGAAAATACCATGGTGGACAATATTATTATCTATATTCATTCACACATATTTTTTATTGCTGAGAGAACTATGAGAAATTAAAAATCAATTTTTTCTTCGACAATTCAATTTTGAAATGAATTAATATGAATGCTTATCAAATTGAAAAATGTCAAATACTAATGAAAATCGATATGTCAAATGTAATGAAAATGTTCAGTTTAGAATTTCATGGATTTGTGGTCAAGAGCCTTCTGAATGCTCTAGACATTAGAGATTATAGTTTATTTATTATATTATAACTTTTAACATGAGCAGTACGAACACTTTGTGTTCGTACTGCTCATTCATTGTGTTGTCATTCATTGTGTTCATACTGTGAATTTGCAGTATGTAGTTGTTGCATATTCTATGACCCATGTTCTACTGAACGTTTAATATTTTGCTAATTGACTTCTGAAAATTAAATTTTGTATGTAATGAATAACGATCTCTGAAGAGCTATTAGGTAAAAGATTTAAATTTTTCTTTGAATCTACTTACATTAGTCAACTGTCCCATTGGGTTTGGCCATAAAGCTGGATCTTGATAGGGATCATTAGGATAGAATTTACTTGGTGTTCGATCTCCATGTCTGTATAACTAAAAAAAAAGTTCATTTGTATCTTTGGATTACCGTTTATTTTGTATTGAGAATTCTTTACCATATTCACTGCTAATAATTGATCCTCAGCGGTGGACAAATGGACAACCCCAAGGAATAACACAGAAAGCGTCAGAACAAGTGCCATTCTGCAAATTATTCTGGAAAAATATTCATTTACATGGATTATTTTATTCTGAATTTCATTTCAGAAATATAATTTCAGTTTAATAAAAGAGAGTCTCACATTTCCTTCTTATAGGATTTTTTTATGTAGGTATTTACGAATATTTGAACATTTTATAATTACTCAGCAAGAGAGATGATGTTTGTCAGTCACGTGATATATATTGTTGATTGATTATCTTTATTATTATTACCTTTTATTTTGCAATTACTAATATCACAGAAAAACACTGAACTATCTTAATTGTGTGGTATTCTGATCAATCTGTACTCAAATCTCATCTAGGTTTTCTATCTTTATATGAATCTATTTATCTGAAATGAAGTAGGTACCTATCTGAGCTTATCGTAGTCTAATTGAACTATCAAAAATTTCCTTTTTCGTTGAATGAAAAGAATTGTTACATAAAAGAGTTCAATTTCAAGGCAATATTGTTATTTAAATACTTTTTTATCATACAATATGAGGTCAATGTCGGTATTGAAAAAAAACAAAAGATTTTTTTTTAATGAAAATTATCAAATTTGTCATTAATTCAAGGAAATTAAACTAGCTCATCTCGTAACATTATGGAAAAAACTTATATGTCACAAATGATAATGAATCTGAAACGAGGCATTCAAAACGATTTTCAACCATGAAAATATCGATACATTTTTAAATTTGATTATTGACGTAAGTTTTTCATATGAAATTGCCTGTGAGGGGCGAATCCAATAGTTAGATATCAATAAGAAATTTAACAGAATATGGAAAACAAACATTGGCTGATTATGAAACATATTCAACAACTTCTTCACATCATTGAACAGTCCTAAGGTTATATCATTTTACTGTATACCTAGTTACATATGCTGTAAATTGAATGTTTCAACAAATTAATTTTTTTCAAATTTATGACCCAGCATTCTTGAATGAATTTTTTGAAGTAGAATCGAAATAAACCAATACACACAGAGATATATATTTTGGGCGCGAAAGCAGAAATCGACCAATGGTCGAATTTTTTTCTCGGTCCTAATTTTGGCAAATTTATTTCAAATGAAGTCAAAATAGCAACCATACTTCTAACTTTGATATCTTTAGCATCCAGCTAATTAGATGGATAGTCTAATTATATTATTATCCATTAAAATAATAACCTATTAATTAATTAATTTGCTTTCAACAAAATAAATTGTTCGACAAAAATTGTCCATAAACTTGCCTTTGATATTTCCATAATCCTGGAGAATCATAGAAATTCCAAAATTTCAAAATAAAATTATGGGTGAAACATTGAGTTCATTAGAATATAAATAGTTTCAATTACCGATAGGCCGCCTTCTTGATATCTTCAATATATTAACGCTATTGTATGTACGATTTATTGAACAAGTAACATTTGAGAACTAGCTGGAGATGTCTCTTATGCATTAGGCATGTCCAGTGATAATCTCACATAGGCAGTTTTTTTCCTACTTTCAATCCTTAGTGGAAGCGACCAACAAGTTGATATGATAATGTTTAATTTCTAATCATATTATAATAATAATAAAATAAATTTATTGAGAAACATTCTTCACATTGTAGAAATACATTCATTTCAATTGATACAATAATTATTGATAAAATAATAAACAACTAAGAAGAATGCTCTCAAAAGGACTGATTTCAGTTTTGAGTCTGATCTTCCATTCAGCCCTCAAAGTATTATTAAAGAATATTTTCATTGGAGAGGATTACGATTGAGGTAGCACTATTTAATTCAGGTGTCTGAAGACACAATCCAGATTTTTTGTTGTCTTCTTCTTCGGAATTCAACAGGTTACAGGTAAAGCATATGGTTATAATACTCTACTATTGGATTATTGTCGATCAACTATGCTATTCATTCTTTTATTTTCTTTCATCTTCAACTGAAGATATATGATGCCTTCCACTACAATATTCGTTTATGAGCACATCAAGGCCTACTTCAGATTTGTTGATCGAGCCAAATCATCTTTTTCAAATATTGATTCATTGTTCATCGAAATTTATTGAACGAAAAGCCGTTTCATTTTCTTCAATTCATTTCAGTTTAAATTTCCTCGAAAAAACTATTTTTATCATATCCTATTAATATCCCTATCATTTCTCGAGTGATTTTTGTTTTCATCTTGGATCAGCTTGTTTTTTTTTGTAATATCTAGTTCAATCACGAAATAATATTCAAATTCTTCTCCATTAACTATATACTTAGAAATCTACGTGATTTTCGATATAGATAATTTTAATTGCAATACTTGTCAAACCAATTGTCTTTTCAACACAATAAATTTTGATTTAAATATAAATTTTTCAACATATTTGTTTTTAAAGTTTTATAAAACTACTCCTTTTTGAACAATTTCATCTAAATTGATGAAGTGATGCCATCAAGGCTGCTTTTCGTTCAATATTAATCACTTTTATGAAGAGTTATTCTTCTTTTAATGGTCTGAAGTTTGACCTATGTAGACTCCTTCACAATCTAAGCATGTAATAATGTAGATGCAATGTAGATAAAAGAGATGGAGGTACTTTATCTTTAAGTCTTGTGAAAACACAAAATTACCAGTAATGAAGTTGTATTTGACAATTTTAGATCATCTATTGTACCGAAAATGTGACACGGTTTTGCCGTGAGAGACGGCAATTATGGTGAAGATCTGTATTTAACTAATATATATATATATATATATATATATATATATATATATATATATATATATATATATATATATATATATATATATAATATATATATATATATATATATATATATATATATATATATATATATATATATATATATATATATATATATATATATGTATGTAGTGTAAGTCGCGACTGAATAGTTAGACATAAATTAGATATTCGTGGGATAGCAGTCAGGTGGTGTCAAATGAGAAGACTCTTTTTTCCTCAACTCGAACTTTACAATATAGTTTTGAAAGCTCGAGTTAAGGAAAAAAGAGTCTTCTTATTTGACATCACCTGACTGCTATCCCACGAATACCTAATTTATTATATATATATATATATATATATATATATATATATATATATATATATATATATATATATTATATATCTAAATATTATAACAAAAATGGCATAATATTGTGAAACATGTCCTACATTGTATACATTCATCCAATTAATATAGTAATTACAACTGAAAAAATGCTCGCAAAGGACTGAATTCAGTTTTGAGTCTGATATTCCATTCAGCCCTCGTACGAAGATGTTGAAAACATATGATACAAAAAATTGATTTATACATCACTATGAACATCCGTATCATCAAAGTATTCTGTCACTCTATAGTATGCCTTTGTTGACGGCGAAGGCTTATTTCCCTTCTCAAACAAATGAGCATTCAGTAATTTTAAATTTGACGGTAATAGGTGGACGATTTTAGTACTCTAATAATGGAGTGAATACTACAATTTAGCTGTTCTATGCTTGGAAATAAGTAGCAGATCACTGTTTCCTGTTGAATACTCATGATTATATATTTAATTTTATAAACCTATATTAATTTTCTTCAACATATAATGAACATGTATAAACATAAGGTAGGGTAAGCAGTTAGTTTTCAATGTAGATAGGTTGATAAGATGTTCGACGGTGAAAATCGAATGTAGAACGAACTATTCGCTTCTGTGTGTTTAAAACACCTTTTATGTCTGTAGATCAGCCCCAAAAGAGAATATTGAACTTCAAATAACCATGATACACATTCTAAGATTGTAAAACACATTCATTACACAATTTTCAGATATTCTATAATGATAATAATGAAGTTCTTAATTCTAAAAATTTCAAAAAATTTGTTACACAATTTTTCACGTCATGTGAGTAGCCCCTCTAAAATTTCTGTCTACATATATTCAAGAAATGAATTGATTCGTGACTAATTTGATAGGGTTGTCTTCATATTTCAGATCCAAGGTAATGATTTTATTTAGTTTCGAACACAAATGAGCATATACAGTTACAGTTTCATCGCCGTTCAGCATCAAATTTTCAAATCGACATCAACTGATAAGGAAAAAGTAAAATGTTTGGATATATATCCAGTAGTTCCTCAAAAGTTCTGCCAAAAACAACCACCGTTGAACCATCGGCGAATAGTGTTAGGAATAGGAACAACTTCGCAGGCAGATCATCTATGAATAATATGAATAATAAAGGTACAAGTACTAAAACTTGAGGAACCCCAAGGCCAATGTGGCCTATATCCCTGAGAATACCTCCCGCCTATTCTCACAGTTATCGTTTTTTTCTGCAGGGTAACTACCTAACCAATCTAGAAAAATACCCCTGAACACTAACTTGTGACATTTCTCGAGTATGAACTCAAAATAAAGGAAAGATGCCGAAGATAAAAAAATAACCTAGCCACGAACAAGTGTTTAACGAAACACTAGTGAACGCATTCAAAAAACGTCAATGTAGCTGATAGGGTTGAGTGGCTGCTTAGGAATCCGTGATGCGCAGAGTCAAATATTTTAAATCTATTGAAAAAACTCATCATTCTGTAGCAACAGTTTATTCAATTACTTTATCTATAACAATTATTTTATACTATTGAACTCGCAATTTTTTTATTTTTGCTTTCAGGCTTTTGCCTCTCATGAACATTTCATCCCCTCAGAAATTCTGAAACTGAAGAAAAGCATTCTGAGTCAGAATGCTTTCTTCCGTTCATCTGTCCATTTTATTCCAGGTTGACGCTATGTGTTTCGAACAAACTTCACATGTGCGATATTATAGCGACAATCCGTGCGATCTTCGAGATTTCTCATATTGTTCCTTTGTAGAACATAGGGCAGCCTCTTTAATCCTATATGTAACGTATTTTATCATGTACAGGTGAGCATAGAACTTTGCTCGTCGTTTTCCGATTTCTCACGTTTTTATATTGGTGTTTTGATAAAATTCCTTTTGAGGTCTTTTCATCCAAATGCCGTTTTCATTGATTCTGTAAATGGGGATTCGGATTTTTGTTCTCAGAACTTCACATTTGCGATTTTGTAGCGACAATCCGTGCGATCTTCGAGATTTTTCATATTGTTCTGTCGTTTCAGCTGCATAGATTGCTTCCGGAAAATCGTTGTGTTCACTTTAGGTGATGTTCGATAACAGTGAAACTCTTCAATCCTATATGTACCGGATTCACTCTTTGTTATATCGAGTAGTTTCTTCGGTATTCTGGACTGTTTCACAGGTATGTACAGGTGAGCATAAAAATTTGCTCGTCGTTTTCCGATTTCTCAAGGTTTCATATTGGTGTTTTGATAAAATTCCTTTTGAGGTCTTCTCATCCAAATGCAATTTTCATTGATTCTGTAAATTGATGTATTGATGTCTGTAAGTAATTCTGACCGTCAATAACCGTTTTTTCAGCTGCATAGATTGCTTCCGGAAAAACGTTGTGTTCACTTTAGATACGTGATGTTCGATAACAGTGAAACATTTATTAAAAAAGCTGTGGTAATTCAATAATGAAAGAATCTGAGGTGGCATAATTGGATCATTGTGTGATTTTCTTAACTTAAGTGATGTTAAAAACTCATTTAGGTTCGTAAGGTTAACCACTGTACTTGTATGTTTAAATTAGTGTACCGTGGCTAATAACACCTATTGTTGATGCAACAAAAACCCCCAGATAGAACAAAATACTTCAGCCGGAAATCGTTATTTTTGACAAAAACAGACAGTGTGAAATAAAAATTCTTTTCTTTTGGATGTTTAGAAACAAATTGTTGCTTCGTTAAAAATATTAAAACAGAATAACTTCATATGAATAAATAATCAATCAATTAGAACACAATTTAAATTGTCACTAAGTTTATGAAATTTAGTGTCAAATAAACAAAGTTCCACGTATTTCGTTTGAAATGAACAAAGTTCAAGAACTTTATTCATATATGTACAATAGATAATTAATATGATTTTCACTAGGAGCGTAATTAATTATTCATGTGAAGGTAGAATGATTACTTGATGATTGCAAGAATGTATTCAAATTGAACTAATCCATTGAGATAACGATGAAGTGGGTGTTTGATAATAATTTTAATGAAGCACAGCAATCTAGATATTAGTAAACATGGATGTGACATGTCGAAATGACGTGCATTATGCACTCTATTTTCAATTACTTCGTGAAAACTAAATAAGACAACTTGATATTTTTATGCTTGATGAACTTGAATAACTGCTGCATTTCAAATCTTCCTTCTGAGGTCATTGCGTGAAAATTATTTTGTACTTCTTTCGAAAACACATCGTACCTATGTCAAACTAGTTCTCTTGATTGAAACATACGTCTTGATGAGGAAATACGATCAGAATTGAACCTTTTTTGTGAAATGGAAACTTCAGATTATGAAGGCTTTTCATGTGGATCAAACCCTAATTCATTCATTCTAATACGGATGTTATCGGAAAAATTGTAAGCTTTCTTTGATGAGGATAATGGATCAAAATAGCTGTCGAATGAGTTTAAAACATTTTTTGTGTAATTTGGTCAATTATTGCGTATTTTATTTCACTTTCAAACGATGATCCAATAAGTACTGCTTGAAAACTTTGAAAATTGACAAACATAAAAAGTGTTATAGACTTGTGCCAAATATTTCAATTTCAATAAATTTGCGAAAAATCAAGCACACTAAAGCAATGAAATGACTGAAGTAGGTTTATAATTCCAAATTAAACTAATTAGTTTTGACAAAGTTGTAATATAACAACGAAACGTCAACAAAAATAAACTTTTTCATATCAAAAAAAGCCTGTTATTCTAAAAACTTTCGAAATAAAATATCTTAAACAGGCAATAAATCAATTTCAAGATATATATATATATATATATATATATATATATATATATATATATATATATATATATATATATATATATATATATATATATATATATATATATATATATGATATATATATTATTTTTATAATGAGGTTAAATAAAACACAATTCTCACAACTCCAAAATTTGGTTTAATTATCTACCGATTTCGCGAAGTATTATTCGCATCATCAGGCTTCAGAGGGCTGTGAAAAACATGTCATATATTATTTTATTTTGAAAGTTTTTAGCAAAAAAATTATTATTATATTTCGAGAAATATATATATATATATATATATATATATATATATATATATATATATATATATATATATATATATATATATATATATATATATATATATATATATATATATATATATATATATATATATATATATATATATATATATATATATATATATATATATATATATATATATATTGTATGAATTTGAATCTTGGGTTTTTTGGTTCAATTGAAACAAAATGATATTAGTTTATTTCCAAAATTACGTTTCGGTTATTATTTTAACCTTTATCAAACAGGTATATATGTCATATGCTCGCTAAAACAAAATTAATATAAAAACAACGCTCACAAACATGATTTTAAATCTTACCACAATATAAATACTTCGGAACAAAAGTTCATAGGTGACAAACAAACAACTATATTGACAATTCTACTTAAAAATTTTAAAATTTTTCCTAAATAACAATTCACGTCTATCTCTTAAAGCGTATTACAATTATATGACTGAAATCGGAAATTGATTCCACATCTGCAATATTACATACCCACATCAATGATACATTTTTATGTTTTTCCGCATGTTCTTATGCGGTTAAAATATTATTGTAGATTTTACTTAGACCAGTTATGTCGGTTTTATCATTGATGGATTCTGGATTTTTCTTTATATGGATCATTTCCTGGATTTCGCGTTTTTTTTTATGTTGTTCAGTTTTTAAGATTTTTGTAGCCGAAAAATCAAACTTATGGCCCAATGTCTGCTGGTGTTTTGTGAGAGCAGTGGTATTTTTTTTATCATATCTATGTCCATTTAGCCTATTTTTCAAGTATTGGCTAGTTTGTCCAATGTATACTCCTGTACAGTCTGCACATGGAATCTGGTATATTGTGTGCGTTCTTTTATCTATTGGAATACTACTTTTTAGTCTGCTGAAATTGTTTCGTAGCAGATTATACCCCTTATGGCACACTTCTATGTCATATTTTTTGAAAAGTTTGTCCAGATTTTCAGACAAGTACGGAATATATGGTATGCATAGATGTTGGTTTTCCTTTTTGTCTTCAGGTATAGAAGTGTCAAAATTATCTTGGTTTCGTGTCGAATGTTTCTTTTTTCTTTGCTCAAAAATTGCATTGACTAGTTTTCTCGGATAAGAGTTATGATGTAGTATCTCCTTCGCTTTATTTATTGCGTCATGTACAAACTCCGAGTCACTTAGCCTAATTGCCCGATCTGCTAGCCCAATTATTACGGATTTTTTTTGGGATATGTGGTGCTGTGAATTGTAGTTGAGGTAACGTCCCGACCATGTGGGTTTGGTGTACCATTCCGTCTGCAAGTTGCCGTCTCTGTGATGAATGGTCATGTCAAGGAAATTTATCTTATTGTTGATTTCAGATTCTACGGTAAATTTTAGTTTTACATGATATTTATTGAACTGATCTAACACATATTCCGTCTTGTCTTTGGGAATTGCAGTGATGCAGTCGTCCACATATCTGTAAAAAAACGGTAGAGAAAAATCCAATTTGAAGATTACATCACATTCCAAATCCTCCATTACCAATAATTTGTCAAATATATATATATATATATATATATATATATATATATATATATATATATATATATATATATATATATATATATGTTATGTTATATATAAATTCCAATATAAAGGTTTTTAGACCTTATAGGACCTATAGCTACAAAACTCTTATTTATGAAGCCAAGCTTTCGGGTGTATTCAATTCATCTTCAGGACAATCCACAAATGAATAGAAGAATTCAAATATAATCTACAAAATTCCATACAAGGATTGTAACAAGGAATATGTAGGCGAGACTTCACAATTAGTTGAAAATCGAATGAAGGAACATCAGAATGACATTATCCATCATCCATAACGCTGTGCACTGGCAGAACAGTCTAACCAAGAGGATCATTGTATGAACTTTGAAAACACAAAAATTTCACAAACATCACAAAATAATATAAAAAAAAATTTCTTGAGATGTTTCATATCACTAACTTAACACACCCAATAAATAAAAAGTCAGATACTGAGAAAGTCATCACAATTTATGCTTACTTGATTATAGAAGACTGGAGAAGAACAACCAACAAAGAAGAAAAGTGAAATAAAAGTAGGGTTAAACGTTTACCATAAAATTGTTTTTAGTTCTGTGGATGAAAACTTGTCTAGATTAAATCAACTATCCTTTATAAACTAAAAAATTATATTTAAATATTGTATTATTTGATTTTACTATATATTGTGATACAGGAATTCAAAGTTTGATGTAGAATTGGCACTTATTTCAACTCGATTTATGTAGGTAGATTGTCAATTCTGAAATCAAGGTTATGAATGTACGGTGCTTTTATTTGTAGATTGCTCTGAAGATGAATTGAATAATCTCGAAAGCTTGACTTTATCAGAGAGAGTTTGCACTTTTAGGTCCCATAAGTTCTAGTAAAACCCTTATATTAGATTTCATAGGATATATATATATATATATATATATATATATATATATATATATATATATATATATATATATATATATATATATATATATATATATATATATATATATATATATATATATATATATATATATATATATATATATATATATATATATCAACGCTCAATATGCGCTCTTGAAGATCGGTAGCATTGTGGGAGAACAGGACTATATCGTCAGCAAACATCAAGTGCCTAAGGTCGCGGCCATTTACCTTGATTCCCTTCTCGCTCCAGTCCAGCTTCTGAAACATACACTCTACATAGCAGGTAAGAACAGCTTCGGGAAAACCGCGTCTCCCCTGACGCCTCTCATTATTGACAATTTTTCCGGGTATTCGTCTATTTTGATGGTTGCCGTGGCAAGTTCGTATATATTCTGGATCAGCTCGGTATAGCAAGATGGTATTCTCATCCTATATATATATATATATATATATATATATATATATATATATATATATATATATATATATATATATATATATATATATATATATATATATATATATATATATATATATATATATATATATATATATATATATATATATATATATATATATATATATATATATAATATATATATATATATATATATATATATATATATATATATATATATATATATATATATATATATATATATATATATATATATATATATATATATTTCTTGAAATTGATTTTCTGCCTGTTTAAGATATTTTATTTTGAACGTTTTTAGCAATAGCAGGCTTCTTTTGATATGAAAAAGTATATTTTTGTTAAGGTTTCGTTGTTATTTTACAATTTAACGAATAATTGAATTTATGAGTTACTATAGATATCAAAATGTCAAACTAATTTGATTTTTTAGAAAAATCAAATTAGTTTTTTTGTATCTTCACTCATTGATTTTCATTATCAGAGGAATATTTCTGGCTCAGCATTCGCTACGGAAGTTTTAGTCTTCTTCACCATGAGGAAACCTCTGAAAAACTCATGGTAAGCCACGTGATTCTTATTAGTGTGATTTATATTTACATATATATAATTACATATATGTAGTTTTTTATACTTCCTATTCAGAATATGTATATTGTTGGTTTATGTGTGTGAAACTGAAGGTAGATCTTGAAAACATGAGTTTTGAGATGTGATGTTTGGTGATTGTTGTGTGTTTATTTTATGAGTGTTATTTGTGAGATTCATTAAGTTGTTGTAAATAGAATTGAGATGTTTAATATCTGTTCTTTCATTTACTGTGTTTTCAAAATTTTTACGACTATGTATCATTTCTAAAATTTCTCTACTTCTTTTGTCCCTTTCAGTTGCCAAAATCTTCGTATTTTTGTAATCAAAATCGTGTTTTTCTGTTTTTTTATGTTTATGTAAGGCTCTTATTTGAGTTTTTGCGTATTTATGCGCTTTGATTCTCTCTTCGAGGTTTTGTGCTGTTTGTCCGATATAGCTTTTATTGCAATTGTTACACGGTATATTATAAACCTGTTATTGCTAAAAACGTTCAAAATAATAATAATAATAATATATATATATATATATATATATATATATATATATATATATATATATATATATATATACAAATTGAGATTTTGTGGGATTGCAGTCAAGCAAAAACTAAGAAAACTCTTTTTCTTTACTCGAACTTTCGAGACTTTATTGTCCCTTCATCAGAAGGAATTGTGAATACTTCCGCTTGTAATGCTTGTTGCATGCCTGTTTTCAATTCGTTTCAATATTTACCAATGTGTTCGTTGAATGTCAGTTTGTTTTGATACTTCGACCTGTCACACTGTAATGATAACTGCGTTCAGTCGATTCTCTTTAATGGTTTCAATTTATATCATAATTATTCATAATTCCACATTCGTAAGTTATTGTGCCTAATGTATTGTTCTGTGTTATTATTAATTTTAATCATTTCAGTTCTCCTGATGAAGGAACAATAAAGTCTCGAAAGCTCTAGTAAAGAAAAAAGAGTCTTCTTAGTTTTTGCTTGACTGCAATCCCACGAAATCTCAATTTGTATTTACCATTCAGTCACGACTATAATATGATTATGATATATATATATATATATATATATATATATATATATATATATATATATGAATATATATATATATATATATATATATATATATATATAAATATATATATATATATATATATATATATATATACATAAATATATATATATATATATATATATATATATATATATATATATATATATATATATATATATATATATATATATATATATATATATATATATATATATATATATATATTAGTAAAAGATGATGTTGAAAAGATTCTGTGGAGTACTATCATTAGACCATCGGTTCCATCCTCTACAATCTCTGTCGATATAGAGGTACTTTCACAAATCAATTCACAGACTCCTACAACCAAATATATGCCCTTACCATATTTACACTCACTCACTGGTAAACTATCTCTTATCCTATCTGAAATAGAACATTTAAAATTGGCCGAATATAATATCATTTCTGGTAAAAGTGCTTTCACACAACTGAAAGACAAGGTCCCATCATCTCACATTTCAGACTGTGGATATGGTATACCACGCTTAGATTGTGGGGGAGTGTACTTAGGTCAAACTTCGCAGAACATCAAGCGAAGAATTACTCTCCATAAGAGTGATATAAGACTCCACTCAGACAGATATGCTTTGGCCCTCCATGCGGCAAAGATGGGACATCATTATGACTTCAATAATTTTAAAATCCTGGATATAGCTAGTGGATATCAGAAGAGAATATTTTTGGAAATGTGCCACATTGATGCTAATGACAATAGCATTAATAAAAAAACAGACATTGCTAGGCTCAGTTGCATCTATAGTTATCTGCTCTCGAAGAAAATTCGACAAGCCGAGCTACAATTCCAGAGTTCTGTTCGATGTTTTGTGTTCTTTCACTTGTGGTGACAGTTGACAGAGAGTTTTGTACTTGACACTCTGTGATCCTTAGTGACGTTTGCTTGTGTTTCTTGACAGTTCGGTATCTTTAACATATGATTGTTGTGATACCTGATTTTATTATATATATTTTATATTGCGTTTTTAATGAGATTATCTGATTCTGTAAGTTCTGAAATTTGTTTTACCATCTATTTTCACTGCTGCGTACAGTCTGGCTACATCTTCAGCCTAGTTAACCGTAAGATGTAATTTTTTGGTTAAAACACTTTGTTTTACACTTATTTATTTTTCAGAGTCCTGATGAAGAATGTAAACATGTTCGAAATATAGGCAAGGTTAATATATTGGTTGTGTATCAATACTACTTTTGCCGAGAACTCATCATCTTTCACTAATTAATATTATACGGCAATACTCCTTATTTATCGCATATATATATATATATATATATATATATATATATATATATATATATATATATATATATATATATATATATATATATATATATATATATATATATATATATATATATATATATATAATATCAACTGAGGAGTGTTGCCGTGGTAACGAATATAAGTGTAAAATTGTTGGGTTATCGGCAATTTGAGCCCAAATTGCCGATAACCCAACAATTTTACACCGAGGAACTGATACCGTGAAAACCAGTGGTACAGAATTCATCCTGGTTTCACACAGGTGAATCGAAGAATGGAACATCTTCTCACCAGCTACGGGAGAACCTCAGATGAAGTCTCCAAAATCGAGATGACCATATAAATCATGGACCATAATAAACAAACTTCATAAACAAACATTTTCATAACTGAAAATATATGGAAAGCTATGTAATGATTTTATTTTTACAAAGAATAAAAAAAATGATGTATTCGGCCGAGAGGAACCAAGATGAAACATCAAATTCATAAAACATATCACTGAAAACATACTCGATTAATTCAAATATAACGAATAACTTAAATAATTTTATTTCTGAAACCAACAGATCCATAATAAGTAGGAGTTTACAACAAAATGTCTGACAAACTACTGCCTCTTTGTTTCATGCAACGAACAATTATTGTTGAAGTTAGATGCTAATGAAACATCCCGCCGATACAGTTCACATCTTCCTGGAATTGAACATGTTGCCAAATGCCGCGTCGAATATCGAATAAAACGGTCGTCATAAAGTCGGTGAACTGAAAGTACCTATATAGCAAACTATACGGCTTCTTAAAACGCTACCACGCCAGCCAAGTATTTACTGTGAACTAAAAATATACGAAAAATACATCCGATCAACAATATGACGACCACGACAAAAATTGAGTTTTCAACTTTAGACGACATTTCATAACATTTGCAATAATTCTAGAGTGCATGTAATTACGACGACCGTATATGGTCGTCCTAATTCCATGGTCTTAATAATGATGGTAAAACGCGAATGTATGGACTTCGTGATGGGAATTATATATACATATATATATATATATATATATATATATATATATATATATATATATATATATCTTCATTATCATCAACCTCTGCCCGTCCAATGCAGAACGAAGGCCTCGTCTTTGCTAATATTCCTAATCGTCAGTCTCTCCTTTCCAGGCCAGTCCACAAGATCCTTATCCCATCGAACGTGATGGTGCTTTCTTGTTCTTACCCTGTCTCTGGGCTCCCAACCCCCAACAACAGTTGACCAACGCTCATCTCTTGTTCGGGCTAGAGGGCCTGCCCATTTCCACATTGACATTTTTGCATTCCTCTACATCCTTCACCTTTGTTTGACCTCTTATCCAGCTGCAGCGCATTCCATCTCGTATGGTTAGGCCCATCATGTATCTTTCCATGCTCCGCTGGTTTGTTCGAAGCTTCTGGCTGTGAGCAGATTTCAGGTTCCAAGTTTCGCTGGCGTAGGTCATCGCTAGTAAAACGCATTGGTCAAACACTTTGCTCTTTAAGGATAGTGACATATCTGATTTGAAGATGTGTTTCAGTCGGCCAACTGTACCCCAAGCTGTTCTGGTTCTTTGCATGATCTCCGGAGTAATATCGCCGTCTCCCGTGATAATCTGTTGGAAATATGTGTAAGACGCTGCTATTTCTAATGGAGCGTCATCCACTTCTATTTTGCTTTCTGGTGCAGAAAGGGTTCAGCATCATCTTTGTTTTTGAGGTGTTTATTTCCAGGCCTATTTCCTCGCTCCCGATGTTCAGTTCATTGATGTCCTCTTGAAGATCGGTAGCATCGTGGGAGAACGTGGGAGACTATATCATCAGCGAAGCTAAGGCTAAGGTGGCGGGTATTTATCTTGATTTCTTTTTCGCTCCAGTCCAGCTTTTGGAACATACCTCCAGAGCAGATGTGAACGTTTTTGAGGAAAACGGGTCTCCATGTCTAACGCCTCTCATTATTGAAAATTTTTCCGAGTATTCGTCTATTTTGATGGATGCTGTGGCATGTTCGTATATATTCTGGACCAGCTTGGTATAGCAAGATAGTATTCCTATTCCCAGTTATGGTGATATAGCTACAGTTCTAAGCAGGTCAATTGCCTTCTTATAGTCGATAAATGCCACATATAGAGGAATTGCATATTCGTTGCATTTTGATATCACTTCGCGGATGGTGAAAATGTGATCCATTGTAATTTATGACTTCCTGAATTCAGCTCATATCAGCCTGTTCTTTTGGCTGATATGATTTCAGCTGTACCGATAAGCGGTTAGTAATAATCTTCAATAAGATCTTATATGTTGTGGGGAGTAGCCTTATCTGTCTGTAGTTCCTCAGTCCCTTCGTATCCCCTTTCATATAGGGCAAAACCATGTACGCGTTCCACGAGGTGGGAATGTTTCTGTTTTTCAAACAGACAATGGAAAGCCTCGATAGAATACGGTGAAATAATGGGCCCCATGATTTGATAACATCCACTGTGAGGTCATCTGCGCCTGAAGAGGTGCCGGTTTTCAAGGATTAAATTGCAGTTCTCGTTTCTGATGCCAGAACTTCTGGTGACTCTTCATCCGATATTATCTCAACATAATTACGGTTATCGGTATAGAATTGTTTGTAGTACCCTTTGGTGACTTTCAGAATTTTTTAGTTCTTCGTAATTCTGTCTCCGCTCGAATTTTTGAGCGCGACAATATGATGTTTCCCAATCATGTTCTTCTGGATATTCTGTTCAGAAGTATGTGGTCAAGTTCCGTTTTGATGTTTTTAGGCCCATGGCAAGTCCATTTCCGGGATGGTTTCTTCTGAACCATGCTATTCGCCACAACAAGAGAACAAGCCTCCGCAAATTCTATCGTTCTGCTTCCTCGATCATTCCGCATGTCATATACGAAACCTCCAACCGACCGCTCTCTGGGTTGTTTTTCTTCAATTTCAGCAATGAAGTCACCTATAACCATCTTAAAGTATACGCCGCTGCTTTCATAAAGATGTTGTAGCTCTTCGTACACTTCGAACATTTCGACCTGATCGTCAGTGTCGAAACCCGTTGGGGTATAGACCTGAAGAATTATAGGCTTGTATCGCCGTGATATGGTCATCTCGATTTTGGAGACTTCATCTGAGGTTCTCCCGTAGCTGGTGAGAAGATGTTCCATTCTTCGATTCACCTGTGTGAAACCAGGATGAATTCTGTACGTGATAGAGGAAGAATTCGATAGAGTAAAGCACTAAGAATTGATATATTGGCTCTGAAAAGAGCAGAATTACAAAGAAAAATAGTGAACTCAATAGAATACCACCCGAACGAGAGGACAAACAGAGTTGAAGTCAGTGACCGGACTCTTTCCTGCAGAACAGGAATGAGAAGAGAAGAGGCAGGGGTCCTCCAAGAATCAGGTCTTGGCTCCTGCTGTTCAATATCCTAACAGGACGCAAACCAAAGATGAAGCATTTAGTAATATCTCAGTTTATGAAGATACAACGATCAACAAGTTGAGCCGGATGCGTCGAGACGCAAAAATCTCTACAGAATGATTAAATGATTATAAAGGAATGTTAAAAGAGATTGAGAACGAGAATAGGCCCTGAGAAAAGAGTGACAGTTCTATTCAACGAAAATGAAAATGAAGCGAGGAGAAACTGGAACATATAGAAATAGCAGGACAAGAAGTAACAAGAAAACCTAAAGTATATTGGGCAAATTGAAGACAACTTAAATATAGCGAAGCAACTTCATGGAGGTCTATATCCAATAGAGAATGTAGAAAAATAGATGTTGAGGAATAATACAAGAATCGTGGAGGAAGAAGGAGAAACATGGTACACGGTAGATAACCCGAAGAAGACTACGAGGAATGACCAACCGGATAACCATAACGGCAATTCGAATTCCACAAATAAAACAACGATGAGCGAGTTGCAAGTTGAGAGAATTGACGACAAAATGAACAGACAAACCAAGAAATTGATAGAAGAAATTGAACAGCCGAAAATGAAGAAGTGAGACGAATCATAAAAATTGAGTAAATGAAGATAGACAAAGTACAATTATTAAAACAATGGAACAGAAAAGGTGAAGGAAACATTTGTAACCAAACATAAGGGAGGAATCCCTAATATTCGTCTCTGAGCACTGCATCCTCACAGAAGATCAAAAGTTCGATACTAATTGTCAGGTTTAATTTTTGAAAGTGGTGACACACCGAAAAAATGCCAATCGGCTAGTTAATGTAATTCTGTGAAATTATGAAAAGTATTTTTTCAGAATGTAATTCTGTGGAAGCTTTGATTCAACTAAAAATATTCTTCATCGAAATATCAATCATTTTATTGAACAAAATTGTTAATTATTTCATCTTCTTCAACTTTCATACCTTGTGTCCTCAGCAAAATATAGACCATATATTCAAATTTCGCCGCAAATTGTGGAAACTCGTCACAGGATTTTCATTCCTCTGAGCAATTTCTGAGTGCTGGAATAATTTTTGAATAATTTGTTATAATTTCAAGCAGACGTTTTTGTGATAAAGAATTTGTAATTGATCCGTTCATATTTTATCATGAAATCGTGAATTTATTGGAAAATTATCCAATTCCTACAAATATAGTGTTCTTAATTGAAATGAATTTATCTGCAAAATTGCCCATAAAAATTTTGTACGAAATGAGTATAGACTCTGAAAATGCACAATAAGTTATTCAGATCCGAGCTGAATACCTACGACGAATTTAGATTTGAATTGAGGGAAATTTACGAAAACCTGTCAACAACCCTGGCCGCTGTAATTAATGTTTTCCTGAAAAATTATTCTGAAGTATACGACTGTTGTAATGATGGGAATCTGTATTTGAACGTATACTGCGGTCTTCGTAAATACTGGTTTTATAAGTCCTTCACAATGTTGTTGAAATGAAAAAAATTCAATAGCAAGTGATCATCAACTGAGGTCAGATTTCAGTAGAATAATCAAAGTGAAATGATTCTTGCGAAAATAAACACGTGGATACTCACTAGTTCTACCAGCTATCACAATTCACGACAATGAAAGGTCGTCGTTATGATATCGGGATATATATATATATATATATATATATATATATATATATATATATATATATTTTTATATATATATATATATATTATATTATATATATATATATATATTTATACATACATAACATTTCGTTAGGTGATTAAAAGATGAAGAAAAACTTTTTTATATTTGAAAAGGAAAAATTTTATTTCATTTCACAACAGTGATGAATTCATTTCGATCACAAAAATGAAGTGTAATTCAGTTGACTTCTCTAAGTAAATGAAAGTGAATGCAAAGTAAATAATGAATACCTATAAACTTTATACGTGTCCGCAAATTATTCGTTTCATTGAAGTGCTCTTTGGTAAACCACATTTTTTGTTTTTTGGTCTGACGTTAACACAAACAAAGCGGATTGTTTCCCAACTCGTGAACACGCAACGTATATCTGCCCATGTGAAAAACAATGATTTTCTAAATTTATCCCGCCAACACTTAGCGATTGGCCTTGCGACTTGTTAATTGTCATTGCGAACGCAAGGCGAACTGGAACTTGCAATCGTTTGAAGTCAAACGGAAGATCAGTCGGAATCATTGGTATTCGAGGAATACATACATTTTCACCTGCGTACTTTCCATTAATAATTGTTGCCTCAATCAAATTCGGCATAAGTCTTTTTACCGAAAGTCGAATACCGTTGCAAAGTCGCAGTGGATTCAAATTACGCAATATCATAATAACTGTACCAACTTTGAATTGCAAGTTATGTGGTAAATCCTGGTAACTCCAGAGAGTTCAGAAATATTGGATAATTTACTACATCATCTGGATATATTATAATATATATATATATGTTATATATAGAAATTTTTGATTGAATGGTGAAATTCAGTATCATTATTCTTTGCTGCAAGAATTGCTCGTTGACTTAACCTCAAGCATAATTTTAATTTTACTAATGTTTGGGAAAACATTTTCAATAGAGCTAATTGATGATAAAAGTCGTTGGTAAAAGTACATTAATCCAGATGTCGCATCAACTGGGACTTTGATATTTTGAAAACTCTCATATTAGTGGTTATAATGTTTTTACGTTTCCATAAAGATGCCTTTAGGCAAGCATTCAATTCATCTGGAGGCGTTCCACGGGGAATTACTGGCAACGTCTGTCTGCCTGAAATCGCCTGCCAACAATATCATCAAGCCGCCAAAGAAATAAACAGCTATAAAAAATAAGGGTTGATCGTAGAAGGGTCAAAATTTAGAGTTGCATGTATTTTTGTATGTTGTATCATGAAAAAAAAAAACTGAAAATTTTGTCAGAAAAATAAAAAAAAAATTTAGGGGTGGCGTACCCCTAACATTTAGGGGGATGAAAAATAGATGTTGGCCGATTCTCAGACCTACTCAATAAGCTCACAAAATTTCATGAGAATCGTTCAAGCCGTTTCGGAGACACAAGAATTTTATATATTAGATATATATATATATATATATATATATATATATATATATATATATATATATATATATATATATATATATATATTATTATTATTACGATTATTCCCCATGAGGAGAGCGACTGAACTTGAATTAGCAATCATAAGCAATTTTGCTTCATCTTTCTTGCCTCCCAAAAACGCTTCATCCTCTCTGAATGCTCTTTCTTCCGATCATCTGTCCACTTCACTCCAGGTTGACGATTTGATTTTGGCTCAAACTTCACATGTGCGATTTTATAGCGACATTCAGTGCGATCTTTGAGATTTTTTATATTGATCTGTTGTAGATCCTTTTGGACCTCATTTAGCCACTATGTTCCGCATTAACTATTCATAATTATATCGAGTAGTTTCTTCGGTATTCTGGACTGTTTCATTCTGTAAACATGTGCATAGATCTTTGCTCGTCGTTTTCTGATTTCTTCCGTTATCGTATTTGTCTTTTGATACAGTTCATTCTGAGGTCTTTTCATCCAATTGCCATTTCTATTGATTGGCCCGTAAATCTTTCTGAGAATTTTTTGTTCTTGTTTTTCTATTTTTCTAATTCTTGAATGGCCGCCAATAACCATTGTTTCAGCTGCGTAGATTGCTTCTGGAAGAATCGTTGTGTTACAATGCCTCAATTTGGCGCCTCTCGAAATGCACTTTTTGTTATAGTGAGCCCATGTTAGTTTGTAGGCCCTTTTGAACCTTGGTAATTCTCTGTTCATTAGCGATTCGGTTTAAACCTGAGGACTGTATAACTTCCCCGAGGTATTAAAATGGCCTACTTGCAGAATTTCACCATGTTTTGTCATAAGAGAAGATTTGTTCTTTAATTTTCTTTCCATAAATTTGGTTTTATCATAAGAAATTTGTAACCCGGTTTTCTGCGAAATTTCATGTAGTTTTTCTACGGCGCGAATGGCTTCAGTTCTGTTGTCTGTGATGACAGCAATATCGTCTGCAAAGGCGAGACATTTGACATTTATTCTATTTTTTTTTGATACCCACTTGTATGCCCTTTTACGTGAAGTTTCCATTCCCTAATGATCTTTTCTAAAAAAATATTGAAAAGAATTGGCGAAACACCGTCCCTCTGCCGCAAACCGGTTTTGATTTCAAATGATCTGATATTCGCCCATAATTTTTCCTTGGAAGTTGTACCTGTAAGTGTCTGTTCTATAATTGTTCGGGTCTTTCGATCGATTCCAAATTCTTTCATGATTTCAAAAAGGGTTTCGCGGTCTACCGAATCATATGCTTTCTTGAAGTCAATGAATGTGATCACTGTATTTCTACATTTCCTCATCTGTAATATTGTCTTCAGAGTCCAGATCTGTTCAGCACATGATCGGCCTTTTCTGAATCCAGCTTTAGAAAGTTTTTTTGTACGCAACCGGGAGTAAGGAAATTCCCCTGTAATTATTGATATCCATTTTGTCCCCCTTTTTGTGCAACGGATGTACCAGCGCGAATTTTCAATCCTCTGGTATCTGTTCCATTCTCATATTTCTGATATTAAATGATGAAGTTTTTGCGTCATAGTAGTATCGTTCAGTTTCCAGAGTTCCGCAATAATCCCATCTTCTCCTGCTGCTTTGTTGTTTTTGAGTTGCTTGATAATTGCCGTAATCTCTTCCATATCAGGAGCTTGCGAGTCTGGATGCGTAAACCCCGAAAAGTCGAACTCAAATTTTTCTTGGGGTGGATTGCAGTTGAGAAGGGTGCTGAAATATTCGGCTAACATTTTGCAGTTATTTTTTGTGTTAGTTTCCAACGAGCCATGGGATTTTTTGAAGCGAAGACTGGGCGCTTGGTATCCTCGCAAGTTTTCTCTGAAAGTTTTGTAAAAATCTCTAATATTATTATTGGTGAAATCCTTCTGTATTTCGTGACACCTATTATTATCATATCTCCGTTTTTCTCTTCTAATTACTTTGGAGGCCTGTTTTCGAGTTATGAGAAAGTTCTCCCAGTTTTCCTCATTTTTATGACCGTTAGATTTTTTCCATGCAGTTATTCTCTTGTTGACTGCTTGGTCGCAGATCACGTTCCACCAGCGTTGTTTCCTGGTGCGAGGAGATTGACCTAGTGTAATGGCTTTCTGAATATTCTTTGTAAAGATTTCCCAATTCGTCGACTCTTGCTAATTGATATGTGCGATGATTATATCCTTGTGAAGTTTCAGATATTCGGGATCCGACCAAACTTTTCTGGTGTAAATTTTCTATTTCTATCGGGTTGAAATTTTGTTTTTATTTGGAGGAGATAGTGATCCGAATCAAAGACGCCTTTGTGAGTTCTGACATTTGAAATTTCCTTTACGTTGTCCTTGGAAATTGCGACATGATCAATTTGATATTCACCCTGCTTGAGACTTGGCGATCTCCAAGTAGTTAGCTTATGTGCATGTTTTCGAAATTGAGTACTCATGATTTTGAGTTCGAAGTTCCTACAGAACGGGATTAACCTTTCACCGTTCTTGTTAGTACGTTTGTGTTTGGTATGGGGACCCGTAGTATCTCTGAATTTCCTTTCCTTACCTAGTTGTGCGTTAAAATCTCCTAGCAAGATTTTCGCGTGTTGTTTTGGTATTTTATTGGTTGTTTCTTCCAGTGTTTCCCAAAAATCTTGTACGCTTCCCGGAACGGTTTTGTTGTGGTGATTAATGGGAGCGTTCACGTTGATTAGAGTGTAAGCTTTATTAGCTGATTTAATAGAAAGCAATGAGACTCTCTCGTTGGGAGATGTGAAATCAATAACCGAGTCGAGTATGGAATTGTGTATCGCGAATCCGGTACCTAAAAGCGGTAATTTGTCTTTTACGACAGGTTTCCCCTTGTAGATTCTGAAGCTGTCGGTGTCGAACTGATTCTCGTCCATGAATCGTGTTTCTTGGAAAGCGGTGATTTTCAGATTGAACTTTTTCATGGTGTTGGTGAGCTGCTTCAGTTTAACTGTTTTAGCGAGTGTATCAACGTTTATTGTACCGATGTGATGTTTTTGTTTGACTTTAAGATTATGGAAGGTTTGAGATCATGGTGTCCCTGATCCCCCAGAATCCGATGATCAGATGAAGCCAGTCTTTTGACTGGTGCCTTGGGTAGTGATACTTTGATCTTGTTTTCTATCATGCGTTCAAGGTGAATAGTTCTTAGTGGTGGTCTCAGGTGAGACCACAGGGTGTACGACTCGATTTTTGAGTTCGAGAAGATTGAAATCCAGCCGCCTCGAATAAAGAAACAGACGCTGACCATTGGCTGTCAGATACTGAACAGACGCCAATGGATTTGTTTAGTTAGTTTTTGGTCCGCTCTGTGTAACAGTGTCTCCTATATCTAGCAGACTTTCCCCTATCCGCCACCCGAGGATGCGCACAATGGGGGTACTAACAACCCCACACGAAGATGTATATATATATATATATATATATATATATATATATATATATATATATATATATATATATATATATATATATATATATATATATATATATATAAAGTAGTATATAATACTATATAAACGTACTCATACGTAAACGTATGAGTACGTTTCATAATATAATTTATAAATTTAAAGACAAGTGTGTTTTACATACTTATTATTATTAAATCATATATATTTATATAAATATATATATATATATATATATATATATATATATATATATATATATATATATATATATATATATATATATATATATATATATATATATATATATATATATATATATATATATATTGATGGAATATTTCAATTTCAAACTCGAATTAAGAATTGATCATTAATATTTTTATTACATAAAAATAAAATTATTTTTCATGTATAAAATTTTCATTACATCCAGATAACGGAAGTCAAGGAGGAAATCATTATTCATTATCATTATTATTTAAGGATAATTTAAAACAATTCACCAATAGAAGTATCAATTTTCACATTCCTCTTTGAATTCTTTTTCTGTTAGGCTCATTGGTTTCATTATATTCAAAAACGTATCAAAATCGCAATTTTTATCGCAACCTCGGATCTCTATCAGATCAGCGACTTGAGGCTGAGACTTAAACAGAGTGTTAACATAGACTTGCCCTTGTTCTGTTCTTCTTAGTTCGAAGATGATTGTAGCTGCGTATGGGATGTCCTCGTTTGGAACACCTAAGCCATTCAGTATACAAGACAATTCAGTATCGTGAGCTGAGAAAATTCTGAATTTTTCCGGTTTGTCCACTATATCATCAGTTTCATTCGCAAAGTATGTAAATTGAGTGATTATATTATCGAATAATCTTCCGTTCGCTAATCTATTCAATTTTGGAGTATATGTTAGGACTTTTTTAGAAAGTGTGTGATATTCTTTTAATTTAGTGTAAAGCGGAATACTCCACTCGGGTAAAGTGAAATTATAGATTTTTTCTACATGTAAAGTACCATAGATGGAACCAGCGCTTTTGAAGTTTTCAATTTTTTTTCCGGTTACTTCTGTAAGATAATCGTATATCATCTCATTTTCCTTATCGTACTCCTCGAAGTACTCTGAGATAACTTTTTTTACTTGTTTGTTGAATATTGAACAAGAGGTTTTGAATTCTGCAATGTCGTCGTTCATTTTTGGTATGGTGTGGATTGGAATTGGTTGCCAAGGAAAGTCTTCCTGCCACAAATCTTTGCCAACCGGAGGTAAAGGCCTGCTAAGTTCGATGCAGCAGACATTAAACAACGATCTACATCTGAGGAGCGAATATAAATTTCATCTTTTCATATGTTTGGGACAAAAATCCATTGTAGCGATTTCTTATCCACTGGCCCAGTTCATAATGTTGCCTTTTACCAATCTGTGAAAGATAATGGAATCAATAATAATATAGAATATAAAGCCACATAGAATGTAACGATTTTTTTTAACATTTCAGAGTCATATGATGAACATAAGAAACCTGAAATTTCGACTCTCAATAACTTGTCATTTCGTGAATTTCAACATATTTTTGGCTATGGAAAACTAGACAAAAAATAATCACTAACGGTATTTTTGTAAGAAGCAAACTTCATTTTTATAACAGTAATAGATGACACAGGGGTTTCGCTTATTTATTGGTGAAACATTATGTTAAAAACAATAATATTAAAATTAACACTCTTGGCTAAATATATTCAAAACTTTACATCAAGAATTCGCTTCAAAAATTTGAATTTCAATAATTGAAACAAATTGTTCAACATATAATATTGTATACTCTTGATAATGGGTTAACCACCGGAGACATATGTAGAGTTTTGAATATATTTATTATATATTATATATATATATTATATATTTATTATAGTATATATATATATATTATGAGAATGAACACTAGAACATTCATTCGAAAAATTCAAATTAACTAAAATAATATTATGGTATAACTTGATCTGTGAACGTGTACGATGTGATGCCTCCATTATCCTTCAAGGGATAAATATTAGAGAAATATTGAAATCGATGCCACACCTGTTGGAGGTGCATGACATATGTCTAGTTCTGCAAGGAACTCGTCATTCACACCACGTTCATCGTTGTGAGGCAACGATTTCAATCCCCAAGCATCTTCATATGACTCTTAGCGGAATAACGTAAAGTAATGAATACAATTCCATCTATAGAAATCAGTAGAAAACATCTCTCAGATCATAGACACACCAATCATCGAACTCTCACATCTCTTCTATACCCGTGATATCTACTCAATTGCAACGTCTATTTGACAAATGTCATCAGATGATGTTTTCAATGTCAATAGGTTTCGTTAGAACGCTCGCGATTGTTCCCGTATTTCACGTTCACGTATCTAGCTCTACTATAAAATTTTTTGGTCAGTTTGAATTTTTCGAATGAATGTTCTAGTGTTTATTTTCTTGAATATTTCATTCAGTGCCATAAGCACAAAACTTCATTTCATTAAAATATCGGCGAATAGTACTCTGAGGAACAATCGCGAGCGTACTACTAAGGCAACCTATTGCCATTTTAAAACATCATATGACATTTGTCAAGTGGACATTGCAATTTAATAGATACTTTCGGGCATAGAAGATATGTGAACGTTCAATTCCTGGTGTGTCTATGATCTGAGAGATGTTTTCTACTGATTTATATAGATGGAGTTGTGAAGTATTCATTACTTTACGGTATTCCACTTGGAGTCATATGAAGATGCTTGGGTTGAAATCGTTGCTTCACTTCGATGGAGCTGGTGTGACTGACGGAGTTTCTTGCAGAATGAAACAAAATGTCCCGATCTCTTTTCAACTGAAATAATTTTTCATAATTTCAATAATGAACACAAATTGTATAACCGGGCTTTGTGTACATTTATGTATATTATTATATATATATATATATATATATATATATATATATGTATCCGGGTAAGACAATCCACTAATGATAGATTAGACCTACCAAAAAAATACAATTTTATTCTGAATAAAAAACACTAAAATGATGAACTGAAGACGGTGGACTGTCTCTACCAGTGGTGGATCTCTATCGGATTTAGCCTAAATAATATCATAGAAAAGTAGAATGATCATATAGAAGTTCACTTTAGTTGAGAAAGTGATCATATGAGCAAAACACTCAGAAATCAGCCTGCTAAAACAGCTTCATGTCGGTGATAATAAATCTTGTAACTAACTAATCTGTATAACTCGGGAAATCTCAGATAACATCGGTTTCATTGGTATTACTGATGACATAAGGCTTCCCCAAACCAATCAATTCGATTTATCCGTGAATTCCTCTCGGGATATCAGTTACGAAATTCGAAGCGAAATCTGACGGGATCCTCAGATCAAAGCGAATATAATATCTCAACATTTACGTGATACTCCAGATCTTGTGAACAAAAAACTAAGACTTTCGATCCTAATTTAAAGAAAATTCTATTTATCATCGGATAAAATGGTATTGCGTTTCTAACATTAGAAGACGTGCTAGGTAGAAAATTATTATTAAACTATTATTATCTCGAGATGAGTATAGTAAACAGACACGGACCCTACTTTAGGGATGAGAAATGCGTTCATGAAATTAATCAAAAAGGCAACAATGACCTAATTACAAGAGACGTAAGAAACAGTTTTCTATTTACTCTAGAATGATAATAGGCTATTTTCATGAACTTTCAATGCTTATGAAAAAATATCCAAATGCAATAGAATCAAACTTCTCCTGCACAGCGGTTGGGTGAATTGAGTAGCTCAGTAGCTGTGTTGCCGGTCCTAAGCCCGGCAACACAGCTGCCGAGCTTAGGATAAAGGAGGAAGGTTCTTAGGTCAGGTTAGCTCCCTGCCTAAGGTAAAAAGCACTACTGGCTCACAGAACCGGAAATTTGCCTCGGAACAGGATTGATCAACATACGACGACCCATGCGAGAAAAAGGATAAAGAAATGGAAAAGGAAAAACCTACTACGTGTTGCTACTTGGAACATAAAGTCACTTAACAACAGGGATCAAGAAATACTGAAAGAACTTAACGATAACAAAATAGATATCTGTGCTTTACAAGAAACCAAGAAGAAAGGCAAGGGCCAGATACACCATGCTCAACACACAGTGATCTATAGTGGAGTACAGAAACATGACAGAGCAAAGGAGGGTGTTGCTCTAGTGATCCGCACGAGGTACCAAGACTGTATACAAGAATGTGACTATATATCGTCTAGAATTTTGGTTGTCAAAATGAAAACAGAAGACCAAAGGTTAAATATACTGTCAATTTATGCTCCCGAAGACAGTAAACCGAAAGCTGAGACAGAGTCTTTCTTTGAACAACTTCAGAATACAATTGACTCCTTACCACGTGATCAGCCGATGATTATCCTTGGAGATTTTAATGCCCGTATTGGTAATGATATAGTACCAGGAATCAAACAAAGATTCAACGAAAACGTGTTAAACGATAACGGAGAATTAATGATCAGTGTCTGCACTTTTAATGAGTTGCGAATCAATAACACATTTTTCGAACATGAAGAACAGTACAAATATACATTCGCAAATACTAGGGATCAAAAATCAACAACTGACTATATTGTGACAAACAGAAATTTCCACCCATCACAAATATTAGAGGTCAGAACATTAAACTCTGCAAATGTGGGCAGCGACCATAGTCCACTGTTAGGGAAACTTAGAATCAAATTTATGCTGCAAAAGAATACTAAACCAGTTGTAAAAACACGGAAAATGAACGTTGAATCATTACGGGATCCAACCATAGAAGAACTCCATAAGAACAGGCTAAATGGGAAAATCGAGGAAAACCCGATAACAGAGGAAGATGATGTCAATCGCAGCTGGGAAAAGATAAAAAACAACATACACACGGCTGCATACGAAGCACTGGGCACTAAGATATCAAATAACAGTAAGAAGAACACAAACAGAACTCCGTGGTTCTGTAGGGAAGTTGAAGAAAAATGCAAGGAAAAAAAACATGCTTACCTCGCATATCGAACATTAAGAACACCAGCATCGTACAATGAATATCAAAGAAACCGAAACGAGACCACAACGTTAGTACGTTCAACTAAAGACCAGTACTGGGAATTTATTCCAAAAACATGAAGAATGACTTCTAGGGGCTACAAAAACAAATATGGAGACTAATCCGATCACAACGGAAAGAAACAAATGAGTTAGTTGAAACAAAACATATAACCAACGAGACCTGGATCGAGTACCTAACTGAACTATATTCGACGGAGGATACAAAAGAAGACCTAAGGACACCGGAAATAGTGGTGAGCGAAGATGCTGAAGTTAATGTGGGTGACGTTCAGTTAGCCCTACAAAAATTAAAGAATAGGAAAAGTGCCGGGCAGGACGAAATTAGCAACGAACTACTCAAATATGGCGGACAACGTCTTACTCAAGAGTTGACAATTTTAATTCAAAAGATCCTTTACCTTCACAGGATCCCAGCTGAATGGCGTACAAGCACTACTATTCTTATGTTTAAGAAAGAAGACAAGAAAGTACCTTCGAATTACAGTGGAATAAATCTACTGAAACCACGCTGAAACTTACTGCGAAGTTTATAACAAACAAAATTAATAGCCTCACCTCTTTCGCTGATGAACAACAAGGATTCAGATCTGGAAGATCTTGCACCGACGCCGTATTTGTCATAAGTCAAGTAACAGAAAAGTCTATAGAATATAATAAGCCAGCATTTATGTGTTTTTTTGACTTACTCAAAGCTTTCGACCGGGTCCAACTATCAGACATTATACATCTGCTCTACAAGAGGCAAATCCCACGTAATATAATAAAGACTATCGAAAATATATATACTGCGAACAAGATCCAGGCAAGATTAGACGGGGAGCTTGCCACACAGATACCAGTGAGAAGTGGTATTCGTCAAGGAGATTCGTTAAGCCCCCTTCTGTTCAACATCATCATGGATGAGATAATCAAAAAAGTAAGAGGAATGAGGGGCTACAAAATGGGGGACAAAGAGATATCCATTCTGTGTTACGCCGATGACGCTGTGCTGATTGCAGAAAATGAAGACGATTTACAGCGCCTCCTACACCAGTTCAACCGTACAGCCAAATCGTTTAATATGATAATCTCTGCTTCTAAAACAAAGTGCATGACTACATCAAAAACACCGAGGTATTGAAATTTAAATACCTCGGCATAGTGATTTCGGGTTATGGTGATGTCGAGGCAGAGGTAGAGGAGCAGGCAACAAAAGCAGCAAGAATAGCAGGATGTCTGAATGACACAATATGGCGCAATAAGCATATCGGAATTGAAGCCAAGGCACGAATCTATAAAGCAACCGTAAGGCCCATTATGACATATACTGCAGAAACTAGACCAAAAACAACGAAAACCAGGCGACTACTGGAGACAACCGAAATGAAGGAGCTTCGCAGGATAACCGGAAAAACACTTCTCAACGGAAAAAGGAGTGAAAATGTTAGAAACATGTGCAAGGTGGACAGCAATAATGACTGGGTATTGAACAGAAAACAAGAGTGGAATGACCATATAAACAGAATGGACGACAGAAGAATAGTAAGAAACGCCCGTGATAGATCTCTACTGGGGCGCAGAATCGTGGGACGACTACGGAAAAGATGGAGTGACAACTTGAACGTTCCGTAACAGACAAACGACCGAAGAATAAACAGGCGGCTTTCGCCTAAAATAAAGAAGAAGAAGAAGAAGACAATAGAATCAAGAACAACAAATGGACAACTTATTAGGAAACTTTATTTCAAAAGAAATATATCATTTCAAAATATATAATGTTTGTTTTGCATTGTTTTGTTTTAATGCATATCTACGCATATATAAACAATTTGCTGCCGACAGTGAAGGGTGAGAGTTTAAGCCAGTTTATCGGGTGTTCCACATTGGTTTGGAGTACTCTTCACAGTTTATGAGTGTAATCTATTTTGCAAGTGTTTGAATATCATCAAATAACATTTGATACTGTAGGTAATGAGATATTAAAATGTTGAGTGTAATGCAAATGAGAATTAGGTATTGAAATGAATCGAGTAATATCCATTTATCAAAGTATGGAGAGTAATATGAGAAACCATTGATTCTGAAATGTAAAATGTGAAACTGAAAATACCATAGTGTATAATGATGTTACGTATATTAAATCATATTTTTTGTTGCTGAATAAAAGTGTGTGATTTTAGAAAGCGATATTCTTTTTCCATTTCAACTTCAAATGGAATAACATGAATGCTCATCAGATTGGAAATGTCAAATATTATCGTTCTGTTTTGAATTTCATGGGTTGTGTTCCTGATGTTAATCCTTTTAATGCTCTAATAGATATCAGAGATTTTAGCTTATATCAAAACTTCTTACATCAGCAGTACGAAGACATAGAAATTTGCATTTTTATGAAAGCCAAAAATTTTTCAATAGTGCGAATTTTCATAGTTTAAATTATAGTAATCTGCAGTATGTACATACCTAGTTGTTGCATATGATATGATCCATGTTTCACAAAACCTGGAATTAGTACTTTACAAATTGAATTCGGAAATTCCATTCTCTATGTGATTAATAACAAATTTCGAAGAGGTACTAGTTGAAAATATTCAATTATATTTATGAATCTATGAAAAACTCACATTAGTCAACTGTCCTATTGGGTTTGGCCATAAAGCTGGATCTTGATAGGGATCATTGGGATAGAATTTTACTGGTGTTCGATCCCCATGTCTATACATCTACGAAAAAAAACTTTAATTTGCTTATTTTGAATTTATGTGTATTTTTAATTGAGAATTCTTTACCATATTCACTGCTAATAATTGGTCCTCAGAAGTGGATAATTTGACAAGTCCAAGTAAAAACGCAGAAAGCGTCAGAGCGAGTGCCATTTTGAAAATTAAATCTGAAAAAATATTCATTTACATGAGTATTAGTTAATGTTATACAGAAACTTAAGTTCATTTAAATACAAAGAGTCTCACTTTGAATGTAAATAATATCTTAATTTTAAGGAACTGCCAATGGAATCTGATGAATATTTAAAAAATTTCAAGCTGACATGTTATTATATTTGATGATTTCTGATTGGTGACTACAAATGCTTTCATGTAAGTATGTTTACAAAATATCGATTGAAAACCTAAATATTTCGATTGGGTATTTTTCAGAATAAAGGACGATGCCGATAAGCAATTTAATAAACTAATACTCATTTTTGTTACGTGTAACATATTCTGGGTGAACAGAACTAAATACAAAGTCGAAAGTTTAGTAATAGTTGAAAAAACTGAAACTAATTCTGTTAATGAAGGTTATTTTGCGCTATTTTGAATCAGAATTCACATCTTAATTAAGTAAATCGTAGTGTCAATCAGTCAACAATTTCATTCCTTAGAAATTTATTTTCATGATCTAAAAATTTCACAGGTGTGCATTTCATAGTTTTCTTTTCATGGAATTTTTGTGTATGTAGGTATAAATATTCGAGTATGATACGGCTGCTTGAGGAAGAGAAATTATGTTTGTCAGTCACGTGAACTATATTATTAATTAATAAATTCATACCTTTTATTTTGAACCTACTAATGTCACTTAAAATTCACAGGATTATCTTAATTGTGTGGTACTCTACTTACTCTGTACTGAAATCTCTTCTAGATTTTCTATCTTTATATCAATCTATTTATCTAAAATGAAGATCCCATCTCAGTTTATCGTAGGCTAATTGAATTATCAGAAATTTTCGTTTTTCAATGTATGAGAAAGAAAGATACATAAAAAACTTGAAGTTCAAGGTAATATTTTTATTGACATAATTTTTTATCGTACAATATGAGATCAAGTTTGGTATTGAAAGAAAAAGAAAATAATTGTTTCTAATGAAAATTATAAAATACTAGCTGACCCGGCGAACTTTGCACTCCCATTTCTTTTTCTCTGAATATTTTTAGAAAGCCGGAAAGACATGTTTCAATACTTGTACTACACTATCTTGTTTTCAATATTCATCCCGTGTGGAGCCAGGGACTTAGACAATTACGAAGAGAATGCAATAGTTCCTGTTATATTTCAAATCAGTCGAATTATCATCGAAATATTCCTATATTAACACGTTTGGTGTATTGAAAGCGATTAACTTGTCCGTTTTATAGTTCAACGGCATATTTCTAATGTCGTAGCAAGTATTTGTCCCATATATCTCAGCATTAATTATATGAGATATTTGCTGGATAAAGCCAAAAAATGTTCTGAATTCAGTCAATTCGCGGAAACCAATGAATATTAGTGGCTCTGGTGGGTGTACCAAAAGCGTCTTTTTGAATTGACTTTCCGAGTAATATTTTGTCGCATTATTCGTAGTATTTTCTTATCAATAACAATTGAACTTTGCCTTGCAATATTGACACACAACGTTCATTGGTAAAATAGCAAAGATTTGCTGTGAACTGTGATCTATTTCAACGTTACAATTGAATGTAGGTCGATAGGAGTTGAACGCAATCTTTTCATATTGTTAATTTCGATTCCATCGATTCCGTTCAACTTCATTTCAACTTCGTTTCAGTTTGACTTGCTCTTTTATATCTTTGACTTGCTGCATTGCGAGTTCTTCCACCTAACGAATTACACAACTGATTTTGACTGTACATTAAAGAAACTATGTTTTTTTCTTTATAATCAAATATACCACGTGCTGTGTTAGTAATGTGTATGTTTGTCTATTCAAACTTACCAAAATTTCATAATAAACTGAAGTTTTTAGTCGTGATAGCACTGAACTAACCATGATGTGTGATAAGATATTGAGTTTTTTCATATCCTCATTTTGAGAGTTAATAATTATTTCTTACTTATATTATTCTTAGTTACTTTATAGTTATTAGTTATTCTATAGTAACTTTATAGTTATTATTAGTCTTGGGAGCATCATATTCATTCTTTGCGCTCCTCCCTTGCCTTCAGATGCTACGGCATTAAGTGTCTTGCGGATCGTGTAGATTGCGGTGCGTTGAGACTGTATTACAGCGCATACCTTCAGTTTGCATTATACTACGGTGTTTTATGTTGAGGTAATAGTACAAATAGCATCAGAGTATTCAGAATGCAGAAACTGATCATTCGATCCCTGTATGGTATTCCTGGTAGAGAATCTTGCAAACCTTATTTCAAGAACAACTTTCTGACCCTTCCATCTATATTTATATTCCAGAATTTATTGTTCGTTAAGAGACACATTTCTCAATTACGCGAACGTGGTCAAATGTCTGCCTATACCACTCGTTCTTCCAGTAAGCTACATATTCCGTTTTTCAGGCTTTTAAGCCTTTTGAGCCAGTTCAAGGGAACTCCGCGTTCTCTCGCCTTGAAGCTTTACAATTGTCTAACTGCAGATATGCGTGACATTTCCAATGTTCATATTTTCAAGGATAAAATATATGATTTACTGTTTCAGGGAGCGTTTCATTCGATAGATGAATACCTTAGGTGAAGTGGTATTGGACATACTGTGATTTTTTTGGTTATTTGATTTTTCGAATCTTGATGTCTTGATGTTTATTTGCAATTTTGTGTTTAATATTGTTGGCGTTTACTTGATAATCCATTATAATTGAATATAACTTAAATTCAAACACTTGAACTTATGATTTACACTTTATTGACTACATAGCATGACGCGTTTCGTCGTTACAAACGACTTCTTCAGATGCTTACAGAATGTAAGAGATGCTTACAGATTGCTTAGATTCTGTAAGCATCTGAAGAAGTCGTTTGTAACGACGAAACGCGTCATGCTATGTAGTCAATAAAGTGTAGATCATAAGTTCAAGTGTTTGAATTTAAGTTATAGTCAATTTTGTGTTTATTACAATATCCTATACTTTTGTTTAAATCTGAAGAAAATAAAAGTTATTATTATTATTATTATTATTATTATTATAAATCAAGTATTCTTAAATTTTATAATTTTACACGAAGTTTTTGAAATTTTTCTCCTGACAATAACATACACAACAAAAAAAAATAGTGGAATCGCTCCGACCGTTGAATCTACATTAGGATTCTTCAGTTGAAAATGGTTTGTATGTGAAAATGAAATGGGATGTTTTTAGGGCTTTCCCAACAATTGTTCTAATTTTTGTCACTGTCAAAACCATCCTTGGACTTCAACGAACATTTTAAAAGAAGAATTGACAAAATTAGTGTAGGCGTTGCTGAGTTATGCGCTTACCAACACATTTTGCATTCATTTTTATGTTATAGATGTCATAAATTTGAGGAACTTACCTCTTCTATCTCATTGATTTACTTGTTTTAAGATAAATGAGGGTGTCCTGTTTTACCAGACCATCCTGTTCATCCAACTCGTCACTACATTTTTTTACTGCTTGTTTGAGATAGTTGTATTTTCAATATTTTCAGCAAAAATAGGCTATTTTCCATGTTAAAAGCTTTAATTTTCTTATTATTATTTTTTAACATTGAAAATAATCATAGCTCATCATCCACACAGCAGATAGATCTGTATGATTCATTGACCAGGCGTGGCCGTGCGCGTATTTGGTATATGAATGGTGGCGTTCACTTCTGTTGTTGATTCCGAATTAATCATGATGAAAAAATCATAACTTCTGAAAAATTTCATCACGTATATTAATGTGTAGTGATAAATTCGAATTACGTTGGTTTAATTGAAAACAACGAATGGTTCATGATAAATTGGAACGAAATAGATATTCAACCTTAACATTGGTCATGGTACTCATTGCAGTCTGTGGCTAAACAAGTGTTTAGCTCTTCCATAAGTTTGGTAGAGTCCAACCACCTGTATTCGGGAGAGGAAAATGACCACTTCGGTAGGGCGGGGCTTAAGGTCCACCAGTGAAGAGGTCCAACACAGATACCTCAAAAACAGAAGACACATCGTTTTTTCTAACGATACTATGAATATGATCACCAGGAATTAGATTTAATAGTTCAAACGAATGTACCCCTGTTAAATCACCAACAAAAGGATGATACAATGATGAACGCAATTGATGATGGAAATGGTGGTTTATATTTGCTGGATGCTTCTGGCGGAACTGGTAGGACATTCCTCATGTCAGTAGTTTTAGCCACTGTTAGTGCGAGATCCAACATTGAGGTTGCAGTTGCTTCTTCTGGAATAGCAGCCACATTACATTGTTAGAAGGATGGCGTACGGATGACTCATTCAGCATTGAAATATCCGTTAAATCTTCAAACAATTGAAGAACTAACATGTTATATTGCAAAACCCTCCGCAATTGCCAAAGTTTTATTAGCATCAAAAATCAGGATCTGGGACGAATGCACAAAAACACATAAACGTGCATTGAAAGCACTTCACCGAACATTGAAAAATCTACGCAATTAATGGAGATGTTTTGGAGTTGCTTTGCAGAACGATACATTTGCTGAAGATTTCTCTGAGCAATTACTGACTATCGGTAATGGTCGAGTACCTGTCGACGAATCGAGCGGATTGATTTCATTTCCTCAAAATTTCTGTAACTTTGTCTCTTCAAAAGACGAATTCATCAACAAAGTATTCCCAAAAATCATTACTAGCCACAAAAATAAGGAATGGTTGAGGGAGCGAGCAATTTTGGCAGATTAGAATGAAAAAGTAGATGACTTAAACTTCATAATTCAGAATGAGATCATTGGTACACTTCATTCTTTCAAATCAATTCATTGTTCGACAAATGAAGATGAAGCCACCAACTATCCAATTGAATTTTTAAACTCCTTGGATGTGCCGAGATTACCACCCCAAAATTTACAACTGAAGGTTGTCTCCGTAGTAATCATGCTTCGAAACATAAACCAACCAAAACTGTGCAACGGAACGAGTTTGGTGATAAGGAAATTGATGAACAATGTGATTTAAGCGACGATACTCTAAGGAAAATTTAAACGTGAAGAAGTTCTCATTCCAAGGATCCCGATGATCCCAACCGACATGCCGATTGAGTATGAACGACTTCAATTTCCGATCCGACTTGTATTCGCCATAACATTAAACAAATCACACGACCAATGCTTAAAAGTTTGTGGTCTGAATCTTAAAAATCTATGTTTTCCCATGGTCAATTACGAGTACCTATATGTGGCATGTTCACGGGTCGGAGGACCATTTGCGTTTTTTTTTTCTTGCACCTGATAATAAAACGAAAAATGGCGTCTATCACAAGATGCTTCATTAAAGAGTGGAATCCATGCACTCAGATCATGGCCAATCATTAAAATACAATGCTTGCATTTTTAGTTTACATTAATTATCCAAATAAACAATTGACCGTAATAAAATCGAAAGTCTGCTCATTCATTGCCTCTTAGGTGGAACAAAGTTCGCCGGGTCAGCTAGTTAAATATATATCTGCCTTGAAGTACCATAGCCAAATCTCAAATTTTCAGGATTATCCTGCATTCGTTTCATAAATCTTGAAAATGGAATTGAGTTTCGACCTATGGGCGTTTTGAAAGACATCGATACTTGATTGATAGAATAAATATGGACTAATGATTCATAATAATGATGAATGAATTGTATCCTATTATTATTCAATAAGATCGATGAATTTTTTGACACCCTCCTAATATTTACTCTCGAAAGTGATTGGTGTGTTCTCGTTGACAACATTTGTGTAGACAGCTCCCTGAGAGTTTTGTTTGAAATATTCCGATATTTCGATTATGAATCTCAGATTTACTGAATATCATATATATATATATATATATATATATATATATATATATATATATATATATATATATATATATATATATATATATATATATATATATATATATATATATATATATATATATATATATATATATATATATATATATATATATATATATATATATATATATATATATATATATATATATATATATTATTATTATTATTATTATTACTTCGATTATTCCCTATGAGGAGAGCGACTGAACTTGAATTCGCAATCATTTGGAATTTTGCTTCACCTTTTTTGCCTCCCAAAAACGCTTCATCCTCTCTGAATGCTCTTTCTTCCGTTCATCTGTCCAGTTTACTCCAGGTTGACGATTTAATTTTTGCTCAAACTTTACATGTGCGATTTTATAGCGACATTCAGTGCGATCTTCGAGATTTTTTATATTGATTTGTTGTAGATCCTTTTGGACCTCTTTTAGCCACTCTGTTCCGCATTTACTATTCATAATTATATTGAGTAGTTTCTTCGTTATTCTGGACTGTTTCATTCTGTAGACATGTGCATAGAACTTGATACAGTTCATTTTGAGGTCTTTTCATCCAAATACCGTTTCTATTGATTAGCCCGTAAATCTTTCTGAGAATTTTTCGTTCTTGTTTTTATATTTCTCTAATTCTTGAATGGCCGCCAATAACCATTGTTTCAGCTGCGTAGATTGCTTCTGGAAGAATCGTTGTGTTATAATGCCTCAATTTGGCGCCTCTCGAAATGCACTTTTTGTTATAGTGAGCCCATGTTAGTTTGTAGGCCCTTTGGAGCTTGGTTATTCTCTGTTCATTAGCGATTCGGTTTAAACCTGAGTACTGTATAACTTCCCCGAGGTATTTAAAATGGCCTACTCGCAGAATTTCACCATGTTTTGTCATAAGAGAAGATTTATTTTTTGGTTTTTCTCCATGTATTTGGTTTTATCATAAGAAATTTGTAACCCGGTTTTCTGCGCAATTTCATGTAGTTTTTCCACGGCGCGAATGGCTTCAGTTCTGTTGTCTGTGATGATAGCAATATCGTCTGCAAAGGCGAGACATTTGACATTTATTCTATTTTCTTTTTTGATACCCACTTGTATGCCCTTCACGTGAAGTTCCCATTCCCTAATGATCTTTTCTAAAACAATATTGAAAAGAATTGGCGAAAGTCCGTCCCCCTGCCGCACACCGGTTTTGAGTTCAAAGGGATCTGATATTTCGCCCATAAATTTTACCTTGGAAGTTGTACCTGTAAGTGTCTGTTCTATAATTGTTCGGGTCTTTCGATCGATTCCAAATTCTTTCATGATTTCGAAAAGGGTTTCGCGGTCTACCGAATCATATGCTTTCTTGAAGTCAATGAATGTGATCACTGTATTCCTACGTTTCCTCATCTGTAATATCGTCTTCAGAGTCCAGATCTGTTCTGCATATATATATATATATATATATATATATATATATATATATATATATATATATATATATATATATATATATATATATATATATATATATATATATATATATATATATGAAAAACTACATGAAATTGCGCAGAAAACCGGGTTAAACGTTTATTATGATAAAACACAATACATGAAAAGGAAACAAAAAAATGGATCTTCTCTTATCACAAAGCATGGTGATGTTCTACAAGTCGACCATTCTGAATGCCTCGGAGAAGTTATAAAGTTCTCAGGTTTAAATCGAATCGCAAATGAACAGAGAATTATCAAGTTCCAGACGGCCTACAAGCTAACTTTGTCTCACTATAACAAAAAGTGCACTTCGAGAGGCGGCATATTGAGGCGTTATAACACAACGATTCTTGAAGAAGCAATTTACTAATCTGAAAAAATGGTTATTAACGGTCATTCAAGAGTTAGCGGAATCGAAAAACAAGAACGAAAACTTCTAAGAAAGATTTACTGGCCAATCAATAGGAACGGCATTTGGATCTCAGAATCCAAATTCTGAGATGAGGAAAAGATCTCAGAATGAACTTTATCAAAAGAAAAATACGATAACTGAAGAAATCAGAGAACGACGAGCAGAGTTCTGTGCACATATCTACAGAATGAAGCAGACCATGAATACCGAAGAAACTACTCGATATAATTGTGGAGAGTAAATGCGGAACAGAATGGTCAGAAGAAGGTTCCAAAAAGATTTACAACAGATCAATATAAAATATCTCGAAGATCGCACTGAATGTCGCTATAAAGTCCTTAGTGGAATCGACCAGACGGAGGATATGATAACCAAAATATAATGTGTTGAATTTCACATTGAATGAATATTATTAAAGAATATTTTCAATGGAGGGGAGTAGGATTGAGGTAGTACTATTTAATTCAGGTGTCATAAGACACAAACCAGATTTTTTGTTGTCTTCTGAATTCCACGTTACAGGTGAAGCATATGGTTATAATTCTCTATTGGATTATTGTCGATTAATTATGTGATTCATTCTTTTATTCTCTTTCATCTTCAACTGAAGATATACCATTCGGCACCCCCTTAATTTATATAGGGGATACCTGTTTGGATCTTAAACCTATATTTGATGGGTATATCATTCTTTATAACAGAGATGCAGTTTGTCATCCGCAATCACCATACAAAAACCAAAAGACGTTGATGATTTTATTGATCATGGGGTCATGAAATTTCGATACCTCCTAGAACTGAATCTGAATTTATTTTAAAATTTCATTTCTCGAGGTATTCTTACATAAACCCATTCAGCCCGGGAGTAAGCATTGCAAATACAAAAGTCATAGTAAACCGGCTGATAGTAACACAGATGATTGATCTTATATGGCTAATAAGTAAACCGCCCGCCAGCTGCTCAAGTAGCGCCGCGATACATGTGAAAAAAAAAACAAATTGCAGTGATAGTACGCAACTTGAAACTTTTTTCAAAGATACTTGTCATCATACTGGGCTCATAAACAATCGGTAGCTGCATCGCGGAGGGAGGAATATGAGTCAGCTGGTTACATGAACTTATTAAAATATTTAATAGTGTTGGCGTTTACTCGATGTGAATCCATTATAATTGAATGAACTCATACTCAAACATTTGCACATATGATTTACACTTCATTCACTACATAGAATGACGCGTTTCGTCGTTACAAACGACTTCTTCAGATGCTTACAGATTAATAACAAATAACAGCATTCTGAAAAACACAGGTATGAATATCAGTAAATTTGGGATTCTATGACTTCGGGTTTTACCTAAGATATTCCATTCTGACATCTAATTTTACACAATATACAGAAAAGTAGTGCATTAGCTTATTGGGAAAGAGTGGAAATACATCGGCTGAATAATTCTGGAAATTTGCTCAATGAACAGATAGATTTAAACAATTCACCCTTGTTAAACCTTTTCAGGTTATAAAAATTAGATGTCAGAATGAAATATCTTGGATAATATCCCAAGTCATAGAATCCCGAATTCCCTGATATTTATACCTGTGTTTTCCAAAATGTTGTTATTATTTTTTAAGCATCCTAAGAAGTCGTTTGTAAAAACTTGAATTCAAGTTTATATTCAATTGTTAAAATACACGTGAAATTAATAGGAAATGAAATGAAATTATAGAAAGCCAGATAAAATTTAAGTTCGTGATTGTTCAAATAATCAGTGATAGGAAAACAATAATCAACTGCTTGTTGAGTGGTTGAAAGACCGTTAGTTGACGAAGTAGAGATTTCAAATATTGTAGCATTTAGATAAACTGCGACCAGCTGATTCACAATTTACTTTCAATACCATGTACGCTTCCTCTCAGTATGATTCCACAAATAATCCCTCTCAAGTTTCAGCATATATCTCAGAGAATTTCGCGGATTCAGAAAGAGCTGCACTAAATGTTGACAGTTTTGAAAAGGGACGGCACACTTTTGATACTGTGATGTTGAAAGCGTAAAACAAAAAACCTTAAATTACATGAAACTTTACTGCCTGTTGGAAGTCTTTCGCAAATATACTTTCCTGGAAATCTGCGATCATTGAAACAACTTTATCTTGCTAGGGTTCTTTCTCGTTAGGTATCACGGGTAGGATACAAGAGTATGATTTATCTTGACGCCTATGTAAGTTATATACTACTAAAGGTGAGAAAGAACTTTTTCAGTTGTGAAAATCCAAAGCGTTCACATAGTCTTATATGCCCGCAAATGCAGGCATACATGCCCGCGGTCCTATATGCCCCTATATATGGATATAAAGGTCAATGGAACGGATTACGTAGCCATTGAAGAATTTGTTTGTGGGTTTGGTGGGTGCAAAGCGATAAACGAGATCGCAACTCGATTTGCTGCGTTTATTGAACATTATCAATCCAATGACAAAAACGATATCCTCAAGTGGAAAAACGGTAGCAACAGGTCGATCTTACCACCATGTAAATCCAAGCTACGCCTGCATTAAGTGCTCACTTTGTACTCAACGCTTCCAGAACTTTTGATGATCAACTTCAAGAACTTTCTCAATTATCTCCCACTGACTGGGGATGGGAGGAAACAGAAGAATAATATGTCTTCAAATGGATCTATGGAGATCAAATACACCCATTGGTCAACAGTATAACGGATAGCAGCGAGAATATTGTTGGTATAGAATTTTTGTCGGTGACACTTTCTTTGAGCTTATATATTTCTATTAGCTCAATTTTCATTTGAGCTGAAATGTTCATTTGAGGATGATAATGAATATTATCAGCTCAATAATTGGATTAAGGCGAGAGATTGATTTTCTACAGTACTGTTGAGAAGGTGGTTCATCAGAAAACGATTTCATAATGCAATACCATCGATAACGAATGAGTTCAGCAAAGCTCTCAATTCCTATACTTCAACTTTTTTATTTAACTTTTTTTTCATTTATATCAACGTCAATATACTCTCGATATCATTTTATATTATGCATTTTTTTAATGGAACAAGATAAAAATAAAAACTGAAAATCTCCATATATTGCTCGAATAATCTGTATCGTTATTGTGTCAGGTGACGGTGTTTCCACTGCTACACAAGCAGCTTATCATTGTTTCTGTATTTTTGATTACTCAAACAACCACGTTGTTCAATTTCATCAGGCGTACTATAACTCTATTCACACGAAATTAAATGGTGCAGCCCATAGTAGCAATGCTTCAATTTTTAAAATCTCTTCCTCGTTAGCTGACAGTCCTTCCATCACTCAAAAATCAGCTGATTTTTTATTATTATTGTCCTATCACTGATTATTTAAACAATCACTTTCTCAAATTTCATCTGGCGTACTATAACATTATTTCACGTGTATTTCAACAATTTCATGTGAGCAGCTGACGCATATTCCCCCTACGCGATGCAGCTGACGACTTTTTTTTGAGCTCAGTATGATGTCAAGTATCTCAGAAAAAAGTTTCAGCCGGCTTGCTATCACTGAATTTTTCTTTTTTTTTACCACTTCTGCAACGCCCAAATCTTACACCCACCTCTGGTGCGTGAGCTGACGACTCTTTCACTTATAACTCATTCGAGTTGTATTGAAAAAGACCGAAATCAATCAGCTCAAAATCACTGTCAAATATGCAACGCTACCTTCTAGTCTAGCTTGATAGACAAATTCATCAACTTTGAAAATTCAAAATCAAAATCAATTTTATACGGCATTGAAATCGTTCAATAATTTATCAGTTGAGCACGAAACCAGAAAATTTATCGTTTTTATGTTTTGAAACAGATTAATTTAAATTTAGATCTTAATCTGCAGCAGTGAACTTTATAATTAGTTAACTTTGTCGTGTTTCAATTATAAACAGGGACAAAAATTTTTTTGACACAAGACACCGCTAATTACTGCAAAATCAGTCAGAGCAAATAAATTTCGAAGTGAAATATTAATTTGAAAATTTATCATGAGTGAAAACAATTCTGGGAAAATAATTTCCACTGAAAAACTAAATTTTAACTGATATGTCATGAAATGACATTAGAAGAATTTTATATTTTCTGAAAATTTTTGAATTTCAAATAACTAACATAATTGAAGAGTCTTCAAGCAATTTGAAATGCTATGAATATTTCTAGTTGAGTCGCGTTTTCTGCGACTCGTAATCAACAGATAACAAGGAAATGATAATATCGGGTGCTCTAAATCTTATCATAAATATTTTTGTTATAAATTTTACATGAAGATGACTATCGAACGCAAATGGAATTGTAAAACTATTCGTAATAACAGTGTTGTTAGGTCAGTTGAGTCTGTAAATTGCTTTTATGTTTTTATCCACATGCACGATATAAGAGTAAATTATCGGGGTACTTGAATATGCGCCATTTTTGTTTTACAGGAATCTTATGCTATCAAGAAATTTTGAAATAGAAATCTGTGGTAGTTTGAACCCTCTTGTTCTCTAATCAACAGGATTTCGGTAAAAATTTCAATAAGTAAGGCAGCTCATGGAAAAAACATGACGGACTATGTATAATGAGTCCGTAATTTACTGGAGTCCGTAATGTATGGTGAAATCCTTGAAGAATAGTTCTCAATGATAGCAGGATACATATATATATATATATATATATATATATATATATATATATATATATATATATATATATATATATATATATATATATATATATATATATATATATATATATATATATATATATATATATATATATATATATATATATATATATATATATATATATATATATATATATATATATATATATATATATATATATATATATATATATATATATATATATATATATATATATATATATATATATATATATATGTATATATTTATATATTTTCAGTGTTTAATTGGGATTGCAGTCTAGGACAGAAAAACCAGTTACCTCTTTAGTATTTTCCAAGCTTTCGAAAATGTTTATTTCCTTCTTCAGGGCTGAAATAGTACAAAAATCAACAGTTTATATAGCAAGGTACTATAAAAAAATTTTTTTTTCTTTCAAAATTACATTAGTTTTTTGAATTTTGAAAATAAGTACAAGTGTTCCCAAATGCATTGGGTTGGAATATTACTGCATTCCACGTGTTAGGTAGTCGAAGATAGAGACGACAATGACTGTATTTCTCAATTTCGCTTTTCAAGTGGAGTGTTCCCAGGTGTTTTTAAAGGCGTTTCTTGAAATGCATAACGTTGGCCGATTAATTTTATTCAACAGATAATAAACATATCTAAACAAAAGGTAGGGAAAGCAAAAAGTTTCTAATGAAGATAGGTTGATGAGATGTTCGACAATAAAAATCGAATGTAGAACGAACTATTCGCTCCTGTGTGTTAAAACTACTTTTATATCTGTAGAGAAGCCCCAAAAGAGAATATTGAACTTCAAATGACTATAATACACATTCCAAGATTGTAAAACACATTCATTACACAATTTTTAGGTATTCTATAATGATAAAAATGAAGTTCTCAATTCTAGAAATTTCAAAAAATTAGTTACACAATTTTTCACGTCCTGTGAGTAGTCCCCTCTCAAATTTCTTTCTACGTATATTCCAAGAGAATGAATTGATTCGTGACTGAGTTGATAGGATTGTTTTCATATTTCACATTCAAGGTACTGATTTTGTTTACTTTCAAACACAAATGAGCATATACAGTTTCATCGACGTTCAACATCAAATTGTTGAATGTACGTCAATTAGAAAAAGTCGAATGAAAGAAAGAAAACAAATTTATTTCCGAAAGTATAATTGAATATCCAAGTACATAAGAAACGAGTCAAAATAACATAATATTTACTTGATGCTACTATAATTAAAAAATTCTCGTAGTGAATAAGGTTCACATCCATTTATGTAAGAGAATATCCTTTTTCTTTTCAAACATAAATTTGGTGCTTATAGAGAGCAAAGCTTTAGGTAAGGCATTATATAATTTCATACACATGTGTGAGTTATTTTGTGTAAGACTAAAATTTATTTTAGGATATAAAAATGGATGCGTTCTTCTGGTATTATTAGTATTTCTATGCTCTCGGAAGTAGTCCATATACAAATATTATACTCTTAAATATTTACATCCCATAAAGTGTTAGTAAATGATTCTTCCTGAAGATTCTCCTACATGACATCCTGAATGGCATATTCAAGATTGTCCTCAATGCCAATTTTTGCGTATAAAATATTCTATATGCATGTGTACTGTTTCCCCAGGTAGATAGATATTCCATAGGTTAGAATAGATAGAAATTTTGCAAAATACAGTATTCTAAGAATATCTGCATCAACATGATGATACATAACTCTCAGCGAATAAACAACAGAGGTCAGTTTTTTATTCAGCTCCATTATGTGTTCTTCCCATTTCAAGTTTGAGTCCAAATATATGCCCAGGAACTTACTGCATGCACTAATAGGTAGTTCAGTTTTCTGGATGTGAATGGTACTCGGAAGGGTTAAGCTTGTTCGATCTGTTGAAAAGATCATACAATCAGTTTTCCTCAAATTCAGCACTAGGTTGTTGACGCTGCACCACTCATACACCTTGGAGGATATCTCCCTAGCATTTCTCAACACATCATCGACATGTCCAGATGAGGTAACAATATTCGTATCATCTGCATATATAGTCATCCAATGAGCACCATCAGTTGAAATTTCAGAGAGGTCATTTATATAAATGATGAAAAGCAAAGGACCTCAACTGCTGCCCTGAGGAACTCCACGACTAGGTTGCAGTTTGTCGGATAGAAATGTGTTTCCATCTCTTATGAGAGATACCATTTGATTTCGATATGTTAGGTAGCTTTGTATCAATTTGAGCTGTTTACCACATATCCCGCAAGCTTCCATTTTATCGAGAAGAATAGTATGATCCACCACGTCAAATGCTTTTGAAAGATCAAAAAATAATGCAAGTGCAAAGTCACCCAATTCTATTGCTTTATCGATATCGAATGTATCGATATACATCCAGAAAATCCTCAAGAAGTTCTGCCAAAAACAACTACCGTTGAACCATCGGCCAATAGTGTTAGCAATCGGAACAACTTCACAGGCAGATAATTATTATGCACATTTATGAATAATATGAATAAAAGAGGTACAAGTACAAAACCTTGAGGAACCCCAAGGCTACTGTGGCCTATATCCCTGAGAATACCTCTCGCCTATTTTCAATGTTATCGTTTTTTCTGCAAGGTAACTAACTAACCAATCTACAAAAATACCCCTGAACACTAAGTTGTGGCATTTCTCAAGTATGAACTCAAAAAAAAGGGAAGATGCTCAAGATAAATAAAAAACTAACCCCGCCACGAACAAGTGTTTAACGGAACACTAGTGAACACATTCAGAAAATTTCAATGCAGCTGATAGGGTTGAGTGGCCGCTTCTGAATCCTTGATGCGCAGAGTCAAATATTAAATCTATTGAGAAAACTCATCATTCTGTACCAACAATTTTATCGATTACTATATCTATAACAATTATTTTATGGTTGAATATAAACTTTAATTCAACCATAAAATTCTCCATTATATTGAATTTAATTTTATATTCAATTATAATGGATTTACATCAAGTAAACGCCAACACTATCAAATTATTTTATGCTATTGAACTCGCAATTTTCTGGATTTTTGCTTCAGTCTTTTGCCCCTCAGAAATTCTGAAACAGAAGGAAAGCATTCTCAGTCAGAATGCTTTTCTTCCGTTCATCTGTCCATTTTATTCCAGGCTGACCTGCGTTGATTATTGCACAAACTTCACATGTGCGATTTTATAGCGACAATCCGTGCGATCTTCGAGATTTTTCATATTGTTCTGTCGTTCTGTCGTCAGCAGAAACTTTTGGGCCTCTTTGATCCTCTATGTGCGAGATTTACTCTTTGTGATTATATCGAGTAGTTTCTTTGGTATTCTGGACTATTTCATCATGTGCAGGTGAGCATAGAACTTTGCTCGTCGTTTTACGATTTCTCACGTTTTTATATTTGCATTTGTTCATGGTGTTTTGATAAAGTCCTTTTTGAGGTCTTTTCATCCGAATTCCGTTTTTATTGATTGGCCTGTAAATAACTCTGACCGTCAATATCCGTTGTTTCAGCAACATAGATTGCTTTCGGAAAAACGTTGTGTTTACTTCAAATACGTGATGTTCGATAACAGTCGAACATTTATCAATGAATAATGGTAATTCAATAATGAAAGAATCTGATGTGACATAACTGGATCATTGTGTAATATTCTTAACTTAAGTGATGTTAAAAATTCATTTAGGTTCGTAAGGTTAACCACTGAACTCGTATGTTTACATTAGTTTACCGTGGCTAATTACACCTATGGTTGATGCGACAAAAACCCCCGAATAGGACAAAATACTTCAACCTAAATCGTAATTTTTGACAAAAACAAACAGTGTGAAATGAGAATTCTTTTCTTTTGGATGTTTAGAAACAAATTTTACCTTAGTTAAAAATATTAAAACACAATGCTTCATATGATTGAATAGTCATTAAATTAGAACACAATTCAAATTGTCACTAAGTTTATAGAATTTAGTTACAAATGAACAAAAGTCCACGTATTTCGTTTGATATGAACAAAGTTCAAGAACTTTATTTTTATAAGTACAATAGATAATAATTCATATGACTTACGCTAGGAGCGGAATGAATTATTCATATGAAGGTAGAATGATTACTTTATTATTGCAAAAATGTATTCAAATTGAACTAATTCATTGAGATAACAATGAAGTGGATGTTTGATGATAATTTCAATAAAGCACAGCTATCTAGACATTGATGTGACATATGTCGAAATGCTGTGAATTTTGCACTCAATTTTCAATTATTTCGTGAAAACTAAATAAGACAACTTAATACTTTTATGCTTGATGAACTTGCATAACTATGCATAACAACCTTCTTTCTGAGGTGATTGCGTGAAAATTGTTTTGTACTTTCTTCGAAAACACATCCAATGTCAAACCAGTTGTCTTGATTGAAACATACGTCTTGTTGAGAAAATACGATCAGAATTGAACCTTTTTTGTCTAATGGAAACTTCAGATTTTGAACTTTTCATGTGTGAGATTGAAAATGTGATGTGAAAAATTGTAAGCTTTCTTTGAAGATTAGACAGTGGATCAAAAGAGCTGTCGAATGAATCAAATATTCTTTTGTGGAATTTAGTCAGTTATTGCGAATTTTATCTCACTTTCAAACAATGATCCAACAATTACAGCTTGAAAATTTTGAAAATTGACACAAATAAAAAGTGTTATAGACTTATGCCAAATATCCCAATTTCAATAAATTTGAGAAAAGTCAAGCACATTAAAGTAATGAAATATCTGGAGTAGGTTTACAATTCCGAATATTTTTCCAATGAAAGAACAGAAAACTGTTTTGCTGGTCATCTACAAACACCTTCGACATCTCTACCATTGCTGGTTTTTACGCCTAGAGTGGTACTCAAGATAGTCTCCTCTTTGTGCTGAACTCCTTCATTGTCGTTTTGTAAAAGCTCTTGGTACATACTTATTTGTTTTTCAAAGAATTTTATCCTTATTCTATGAAATAATATACCAGAATTACATTTGCTTGGACGGTTATTTGGATCTATATTTTTATTGATCTGACAGTTTAAGTGGATCTTTTTTTCTATTAATCTAGATGTTTAAGTGATTCTATAGTTCCTGTGATATGGCTACATAGACGATTTGACAGGTTAGGTGGATCTATATTTTTATTGACCTAACCCTTCAAGTGAATATATATTTTTATTGATCTATATTTTTATGAATCTATTTTTTTATTGATCTAATAAACTAAAATCCATTTTCAGTGAAATTATGTGCAAATTGAAAGCAGACAGTTTATGTATTATATTATTCATTATAAATTATAAATATCAAGGAATATATAAGTTATTTCTACTGTTTTAATTAAACAGTTCAGATTTCTCTGACAGAGAAGGTGGATTGGATGTTGGTAGCCCTTTTTATATGCTGACAGAAGAAGTTGTGGCGTCCCAATGTGATCACAGAAAAGTTATACTTTTCTGTGATATGTTTTCTTCCATCTAATGACAATAACACTTCCCTACATATATTTTCAATGATGTGGCTACACACACGACTCATATACTTTCAATGATCTGGCTACATGGCCGACTTTTTAGACATAGACGAATTTGTGGATCTATATTTCTTATGAATTAATTTTTATTATTGACTATATTTTTATTATTGATCTACCCGCACTGGTTCCATATAACTATATGCCATATATAAATGGCTTATAGCTAATCATGATTAGGACTGTTTGTCAAGCTTGATTAGATTCTCAGAGTCAACTCATCGGCCGTAAAGTTTTCGGGTTTATAATGTTGATCATACGATTCTGCAATGCAGAACAAAATTTCAAGATCAATAATTTCCATCTGAAATGCATAATCATATATTATATATATATATATATATATATATATATATATATATATATATATATATATATATATATATATATATAATAATCTTTATTCAAGGTTCTCTTAAGACAATTATACAGGTAAAACAATAGTAACTATTCTAATTTTAAGATCTATCTTTTCAATTATGTTTCCGAAACAAAGATATATATATATATATATATATATATATATATATATATATATATATATATATATATATATATATATATATATATATATCTTGAAATTGATTTATTGCCTGTTTGAGGTATTTATTTTGAAAGTTTTTAGCATTAACAGGCTTTTTAATATGAAAAAGTTTATTTCTGTTGACGTTTCGTTGTTATATTACAACTTTGTCAAAACTAATTAGTTTTGACAAAGTTGTAATATAACAACGAAACGTCAACAGAAATAAACTTTTTCATATTAAAAAAGCCTGTTAATGCTAAAAACTTTCAAAATAAAAATATATATATATATATATATATATATATATATATATATATATATATATATATATATATATATATATATATATATTTATATTATATATATATATATATATATATATATATATATATATATTTATATTTATATATATATATATATATATATATATATATATATATATATAAATGAATTTTTTTGTGCTTATGGCACTGAATGAAATACTTAAGAAAATGAATACTAGAACATTCATTTGGAAAATCCAAATTAACCAAGAAAATGTTATAGTAGAGCTAGATATGTGAACGTGTACGATGTGATGTCTCCATATATGTCTCGTACTTCCATCAGGTGTGGCATAGATTTCAATATTTCTCTAACATTTATCCCTTGAAAGATAGTGGAGACATCACATCGAACACGTTCACATATCTAGCTCTACTATAACATTCTCTTGGTTAATTTGGATTTTTCAAATGAATATCCTAGTTTTTATTTATACTTATATATATATATATATATATATATATATATATATATATATATATATATATATATAACAACTATTAATGGATTAATGGATTAATAATCCATTTAAATGAGAGGTAGTAATACAAACTTGTCTAAAAATCACTGACTGAACAATTCTTTATTCGACTAGTTTCGCCTTTTACAGCATTATCAAGAATAGTAATTCTTGGCATTTGGTAATGGTAATTCTTGGCAAGAATGGCATTCTTGATAATGCTGTAAAAGGCGAAACTAGTCGAATAAAGAATTGTTCAGTCAGTGATATTTAGACAAGTTTGTATTATTACCTCTCATTTAAATATGAACTATCACAGAGTAGATTCATCGTCGATTGAATTTATTAATAATCCATTTATATATATATATATATATATATATATATATATATATATATATATATATATAACAGGGTTATAACAATGCATACAGAATTATTCTGTAAGCATCTGAAGAAGTCGTTTGTAACGACGAAACGCGTCATGCTATGTAGTCAATAAAGTGTAAATCATTATTTCAAGTGTATGAATTTGAGTTTATATTCAATTATATTGGATTTACATCAAGTAAACGCCATTTTTTAAATATTTATGTTTCGTGTTTTTCACACATATATATATATATATATATATATATATATATATATATATATATATATATATATATATATATATATATATATATAACCATCTAACTGACTTTCGACTGAAAAACCTGAAATCTTCAATTCATTGATTTGTAGCGTTTCTCGAAAATTTTGCTTGAAATTTTCATTTTCAGCATTCGGCATTTCAAACACTAAACCGAATGTGATATGAAAAAGTTTCCTTTAGATTACTATAGATGAAGTAGAAAAGTATTCATCACTTGATGATTCTACACTTTGACTTCATTACATGTATAAGGATTGAAATCATTGCCTCAATTGAATGGTTTGAAACCCTTGGTCTTTGTCCTGCTCCTTCCAGAGTGACACCGATTTAAATTTCTCTCAAACATTCATTATTAGAAGCAAAGTTTGGCAGCGGCCCAATTCTTTATACCTTGTTGAAATTCGAAAACCGCAACTGCAATATTTTGAATAATTTCGTTATAGTGTGCTTTATTGGTCGATTCTGAAATATAATGAGATGTTAAATCAATTTAAACACTTGTCTTAATGTTCACGATTATATTCAACAATATCAATTTATCAACATGTTTCGAGCGTGAGCTCATCTTCAAGACTAAACTACAATAAGCAGGGGTGTGCTCTGAATTTTGATGAGTACTGGATTTGTATCCTTTGAATCTTCATTTTCGTTTCGCCTTTCTTCTACTATAGTGATTTGTGATTTCTCACAATTCGCTTCTTATTGCTTAATTAGCATTTTTCTTCTTGTTAATTTGATAGTTTTTCTCGTTCGACGATCTTTTCCTTTTGTCATTCTTATTTGTGAGAATTCTTTAAGCTCTGTGTCGAAATAATTTCAATATCTTTTCTTGTTCGTCGATGAAGTCTATTTTTTGCTTTCTTGTAGCATTTGTGTTACAGAATGCAATTGACATTCTTCCAAGAATTGGTGCGAGATCATCTTCCGCCGTTGGTTTAGCTTTTGCTTCTTTTTGTATCTCTTCTCCGTATTCTGTTTCTGCTGTCTTTCAGCTCCTCCAGTCCTTTTCTGCCAGTAATTGACCGAGGGGTTATGATGTATGTTCCAACTTTCTAGTCGTCATTTTCTTGTTGTTCAGGTTATTAGGGTTTTCGGTACGGTGAACATGTTAACCGATGCAGTTGGCACACCTAGGCGTAGTCGTTCTTGCTTTTTCACATTCGTATGAATTGTTGGATTCTACACATTTCATACATCTGGGATTTGCGTGGCAGTTGCTCTGCAAGTGTCCAAAAAGTTGACACTTGTAACATTGAACGATTCCGGATTTTATTCTTTGACTCTCTGCCTGTATAGATAGTCCCCAGCAGAATCTCAGATCGTCGTAGATGGCCTTGTATTAATAATATTAATGATATATTCATCCCATCAGACATTACATAATGTAGAGGAATGTCAATTTATCATTTCAGATTAACAAAACTCAGTAAAAAATATTCACTCAAGCTATAAAAACAGTATTGTAATAACAAATTTTTTACTTCATTTTTGAATTTCCGTAGATTCAATACCTTTAATCTGTTTGATAGGTTGTTGAATAATTTAATTCTCATATAAGTTGACGAAAATTCAAACTTTGCTGTGGTGTGAGTCGGTACACAGATAGTATCCCTATTTCCCATATTATAATCATGGAAACAAGAAACTTTATCGAGTGATCGTGATTTATGATGAATGATAAATGAAAGACAATTCAGAATGTAGATTCAACACAACGGAAGAATCTTGTATTCTCTGAATGTCGGTCTACATGACTCCTGAGGCTTTAAAGAAAAGATCATACGTATACACCTCTTTTAAACTGAAAAAATTCTACCACTGCTCGATGAACCGCCCCACAGAACTAGAACTAGAGAACACAAGAGCGTAGTGAACTGTAAGAAGGCTCTCTCAAGGTAAAATTGTCTTGAGGCGAGTAATAGCGTACATAGACTTATTCAACTTTTTGTTCCTATACTTGGCAGTGCCATCTCAAGTACCTATCGATATAAGTACCTAAGAATCTCACACTATCAGCAGATTTTATTTGGTGATCCTGCAATTCAATAATCAGAGGAATATCGAGATAAGACATACGTAATTGGAAATGAATAAAATCAGTTTTCTGCATATTCAATATCAGAGAAATTTTGAATCAGGTTCTCACACTTTGTCTTTAGCTGGACCAGGTCCCGGGCTGATACTGCGAATGATGTGTCGTCAGCAAAAATAGTGACTGACTCAGCTGAAACATGCTCAGGAATGTCGATGATGAACATCAAGAAAAGTAAAGGTCCCGAAACCGAGCCCTGAGGTACGAAAAGTGTTAGTAGATATTTTGAAGATTTTGCATTATTGTAATCCACAAATCTAGAAAACTACGCACCCAGTCAAGCACCACCCCTCTGGAACCCACACTATAGAGTTTGTCGAGTATAAAGTTGAACTGGAGACATTCAAATGCGCGAGACTCGTCAAAGAATAAACCAGCTACACAAAAACTATTACCTAAGGACCTGTACACAAACTCGATAAAATCACATGCTGCCCTTTGAGTGGACTTACCCCTTCGAAAGCCATGTTGGGATCGTGATATGATAGAGAACTTGTCAAGGTAGTTTATCATTCGGCTGTAATCAACTTTCTGGGACACTTTAGATAGAATTCTGAGTAGAGAAATAGGTCGATAGTTGGCTTTATCAGTAATATTCTTCTTCTTGTGTACAGGAATGACTTTGGAAGTCTTCAACTGTGTCTCAAACTCAAACTGTGTTCAAAATCACCGTAATGTTCCTGTGGGCTCAATTTGCCCACGGAAGAAGAATAGTGAACGAGTGCTTGAACAACCTGCGAAGGTTCGGACATTGTGTTACCAACTACTAGTTTTATCACATTTGATGACATATTATGGCGACCAGTCTCACGATTGACTAGCTGCCAGACAGTTCTGTTTTTATTGGTTGATTCATCTAATAAGGTTCTGTTGAACGACCTTTTTTTTGATTTGAGAAGTTGACTGTATGTTTTTTTGTAGATCTGTAGATATTATATACTTCCTCAGATTGTAAATTCCTGCTCAACAAGTGTAGCATCTCCATATCTTCCGATGCCTTTATAATTTCTGATGTAATCCAGTTTCGATTACTCTCAGTTGAGATGCCTGAATTCTTTCAAGGACAAGATATCTCAATTGAAGATGTTTGGATATCAAAAAATTGAGAAAAACTAGAATTGATATCAGGGCAATGATAGATGAACGAAAAGTCAACTTCAGTTAATAACAAAGAGAGGTGTTCCATATTTTCCTTCGACAGTGCACGGTAGGAACGACAAGTTGAAGTCTTCTGTCCTGAGACATAATCTCCAACATAAGTTAGGAGAATGTACAATCGCCAATACCTGCATCAGATACCAATGTTTCGTTGAGACTTGTAAGGACGTTTGTGATTATATAATAACTCTTAATAAAAACTCTTGTTGCCTCAATTGAAGAGACATGCAAATCGAAACTTACTAATAAGTCCACCAGATAGTGCTTGCGAGAGTCATGCTCGGCCAAGTAATTGATGTTTGATAATTATATTACACTAAAAGTATTTACACAGTAATCCAAAACAAAAGAGAGAACGCACATAAACCTATTGATGTCACCATCAGGAGGCCTGTAAATGCTCAATACATAAATCTTTGAATTGTTAGATTGCAAATGAACACCACACATCTACAACAGTGCATTTCCAGAAAAACATTCTGAGTGATCTTGATGATGTAGAATTCGTATCCATTTTTTACGTAAATCATTGATCCGCCGTGTATTCGAGATTTCCGACAGAACGAAGCAGCAAGCTGGTATCCCGGAATTGCCATGGACTGTAATTGGAACTCCGTACACCAATGTTCTGCAACACTGATAATAGTTGGATTCTCAGTCCCACAAAAAACCTCAATGTTAGTCATTTTGTTTGTAATACTCTGTGCATTAATTTGAACTATTTTAAGAGGCTCCATTTTCGCCAATACATTGCCGAGGAATGGCATGATTTTTTTCGGTTGAATATTTTGATGGGACATTTTGTGTTTAGTTGATTTCAAAGAATGACTAAAGTTCACCGATGTCACTCTGTTGCCACTGGAATAACTATTCAGGTGGGTGTTTTCAGCTTGAGTTATTTCTAAGGAATAACCGAAGTCTGCCTGCGATGCAGAAAAAAACGCTTTGACTCACGTAATTAACAGGACTTGCTGCTGTACTAGGGCTTAGTCTCGAAACATGTAATATTGCCAGTGATTTTTTAGGTGCGGCTATCAAAATATCTGATTTAGTAGTCCCTATTATAGGCTTTAAAGGTTTTCGGGGACTTCTCTGCAAGTTATTTGAGAGATTTTTCGTATTCTCGCGTGTAACTGTGGCATATGTATTAGTTTTCTCTCTCCTTCTGGACTTGACAAGTGTCCATTTATGTTTTTTCGACTCATTTCTATAAGCGTTACTATAGGACTGGATGTCACTCTCAATACGTATAAGATTATCCATAATTTTCTGCTGCATCGTGTCAACTGGTGGAGGATCATCAGATGATACCTTGCCTATAGAATCCGAAGTTCTATATCTTGTAGTATTGTTCACATTGCCAGGTGGTTCCGTCGGAGATTCCACATCACATGTTTTTCTTTTCAAATAATTTTTATCACCTTGGATTTCATTCAGTTCTGACTTCAATTCTCGAATTATATCGCTTTGTACGTTTATTAATTATTCAGTTCAAGCATTTCAGCAACAAGTGAAGCATTAATCTCATTCACGATCTCTTGTTTCAATTTAATCAAATGTTTCCGAGTAACACATTCACTATCACTGTAATTCAGTTGTTGATCGGCCACATTCGATTCATTCGCGTTATTCTGCTTTTTGCAATTTCCGCAAATCCATTGATTAATCTAATTTTGAGCACGTAATTTCAAAAAAACTTCTGCAGTTTGAAAAACACACCTACTGTGGAATTCATTAGTAGATCTAACAAATATTATAGAGTCTTCATACCTATCTATTTTCGAATCACAACTAGAGCATTCAATATCGCGTCCACGCGACTTGGTAAACGCGAATACACGAATATTCTTTCGGTAATTCGACAAGGACTAGTGGGGCTGGGAGCCCTTTCTTACCCTCTATCCTGACAACATTTGTGACAGGATAGCCCTGTTCTTTCAGATCATCAGCGATTTCTTCCACGATGTTCTCAGTCAAAATACCCCTTATTACCACCTTCAACTGTTTTTGACTTTTCAGTTTATATTTGTGAAATGGGACATTTCGTTCCTTCAGTAAATGAAACATTTTCCTATAATCTTCTAATTCTGATAATAATAATAATAATAATAATAATGATGATAATAATAATAATAATAATAATAATAATAATAATAATAATAATAATAATAATAATAATAATAATAATAATAATAATAATAATAATAATAATAATAATAATAATAATAATAATAATAATAATAATAATAATAATAATAATAATAATATTGAGTTTATTCATAGAATTATTTCCAATGCAGTACAATGAACTCCCAAATCCAATGAGAAAATCAATTCTTTATAGTTTTCATGAGGCCGTTCCTTCTTTCGAACCATCCCTTCTATCTGTTTTGTGAATGCTGTAGTTTCTTATTCTCATATTCATCGTTTTTTTCAGGAAAGTTTCTGACAGGAGCATTATGTCTATTTTATGCACCTCCAGGAATATCGTTAATTCATCTTTTTTCGGTTACACTGAATTTGCGTTCCAAAATGATTTTTTTATATTGTTTTCTTTGCTCATTAATTGGTTTCTTGATTGTTAATTCTGCCTTCTGCTCATTTTTTTAATCTTCTTGTTTTCTTTTATCGTCGTTTGAATATTTCTTTGACTTTTTCTCGCTCCTCTATAAAGCTCATTTTTTGCATTTTCGTTGCGTTTGTTGCAAAAATTAATTGTCATTCTTCCCAGTATTAGCGCTAAATCATCCAGATCTTTAATTTTTTGGTCTCCTGTCTTCGGTTTCTCTTCTTTTTGTTTTTATCCGCTTTTGTCGTCACTTCCCTTTTTTTCCAGTAATTTTTCGGGGGCGGCGGTGTATTTTTGAATTTTTGTTCACTTGCAGCTCTGTTCTTCGGGTTATTTGGATTTTTGGGGCATCTTATATTCGTCAAAAGAAGCTCCCCTTGACAGTTTGCGCATTTCGGCGCCGTTGCCGAAACACAAACACATTCAGTTTGCAAAACAGTTTTTCACATTCGTACGAGCTGTGCTCTTCGCCGCATTTCATTCATTTTGGCTTAGCATGACAATTTCTTTGTGCGTGACCGAATAATTGGCATCGGTGGCACTGCATAACTTCGGTTTTCGTTCTCAGACTTTCGACTTGCACTGAAAGTCTGCCACATCTTTCCAATTTATTGTATATCGATTTATATTGTTTCGATATTTCAATTGAGACCAAGGGGGCGGGGTAGCCCCTTTTTCCCTTCATCCTCGTGAATTTGAGGGCAGGGTAGCCTTGGCTTTTCAAGTCTTCTTCGATTTACTCTTCTTAAGTTTCCGTCATAATTCCTCTGATGACGATTTAAGGGTTTTTTTCACTCTTCTGTTGGTACGTGTAGAAGTCAATATTGTGTTCTTTGAGAATTTTGAATAGGTTCCTGTAGTCGTCTTCGGCTCGACTTGCACTCCTTGCGAGATCAGCTTGGCCTTTTTGTATTGGATTCCTTTATTTCACATAACATTTGCAATTCGGCTCCATTTTTCCTTTTCTCTGATTATCATCGGTGCTACTTTTTCGTTTTTCTTCTTCCTTTTCTGGATTTTTGTTTTTTCTTCTTTCTCCTCCTTCTTGTCTTCGCTCTCTGTTTGTTGTAGGATCTCAAATTCCATTTCTTCTTCGTCGCTCAGGGCCTCGTACCGATTCCTGGTTGACGTCTGCGATGCCGGTTCTAATTTTTCTCTCTTCGCCGTTCTTCTCGGTTCCTCGAAGTCGTTCTCCTGTAACAAATTTCCACTATTAGATTTACTGTGTTTTGTAAAGTCCTTACCTGTTTTCCGAGGCTTTTTCACCGTCTCGGATTCTCCTCTCGCTTCTCCGGGCCTCTTCTCCTGGCCGTTTACAGTGTTCGCGCTAAACGGTGCGGGGCTTCGCTCTATGGGTCCTGATGGTCCCGTTTCCCTAGCCGCCACTACCAGACACTCTAGCAGATCTTCCGTCGGGAGCCCGTGCTTTCTCAGGGCGTAAATTACGGCTTTGATTTCGTTTATTATGTCTTGAGCGTTGAATGCCATTTTTGATATAATCGTTTTCGTTCAGTTTTCAGAATTACTTCAGAAATAGTAATTCGACGGTATGATGAAAAAAAAATCCAATTACGGCCATATAACCCAGCAGAAGAGGAGTCGACGGAAAACGAAACGCCGTACCGCGGGTTCCGTATTCGAATTCGAAAACTAGCAGCAACGTAGTGAGGAAGTGATCCAGAGAATTCCTCAAGTCAAGGATTAATTGTGAAACAAAATGGATATGACGGAAGATTCCAGAAGAAGGGCCAAAGAAGTGAAGGATTATGTCGCCTACTTGACAAGAGAAGGGTACGATGTTCAAAGCTTCCTATCGCAACTTCGCACAGCTTTGACGGCGGAAATGGAGAGCAAAAATGAGAAAATGTCTACAAAACGAACGATAGAAGACGATGAATTCAAAGTTCCCAAAAAGATAACTCGTAAAAGCAATCAGACTACACTAGACGCAATGACTATAACAACTAGTAATAAATTCCAGATGCTGACCACTGGAAAAAAATGGACATAGAAATCAACCCAGAAGAAAACGCTGATTCGAAAAAAAAAGAATCAAAAATATAACAATCAAGAAACCACGAAAGGAACGAATGGTTCCACTTATTATCCAGAATAAGGATAAGTGGAACGAGATATCAAAAATCACGAAAAATATGAAGATCAACTACAAAAAGGCGAAACTCGTTCACCAATGTATTCGTTGAAAATATTTGCAATATTTTTGAATGAAAATATTAAATGAAAAAAAAAATAAAAATGATGAAAACTACGATGTGACATTTCTCAAACGGACGATAGTACCGGCTATGACTATGTAATAACCCGATTGTGTCTTTCAATTATATTATTTTGTAGATGAAAATATGAAAATATATATATATATATATATATATATATATATATATATATATATATTTCTTGAAATTGATTTATTGCCTGTTTGAGGTATTTATTTTGAAAGTTTTTAGCATTAACAGGCTTTTTTAATATGAAAAAGTTTATTTCTGTTGACGTTTCGTTGTTATATTACAATATAACAACGAAATAATTTTCATTAGTTTTGACAAAGTTGTAATATAACAACGAAACGTCAACAGAAATAAACTTTTTCATATTAAAAAAGCCTGTTAATGCTAAAAACTTTCAATATATATATATATATATATATATATATATATATATATATATATATATATATATATATATATATATATATAATTTGAAATCGACCCGAACAATTATAGAACAGATACTTACACGTACAACTTCCAAGGTAAAATTCATGGGCGAAGCATCAGATCCATTTGAAATCAAAACCGGTGTGCGGCAGGGGGACGGACTTTCGCCAATCCTTTTCAATATTGTTTCAGAAAAGATCATTATGGAATGGGAGCTTCACGTGAAGGGCATACAAGTGGGTATCAAAAAAGAAAATAGAATAAATGTCAAATGTCTCGCCTTTGCAGACGATATTGCTATCATCACAGACAACAGAACTGAAGCCATTCGCGCCGTGGAAAAACTACATGAATTTGCGCAGAAAACCGGGTTACAAATTTCTTATGATAAAACTAAATACATGGAAAGAAAACTTAAAAATGAATCTTCTCTCATGACAAAACATGGTGAAATTCAGCAAGTAGGCCATTTTAAATACCTCGGGGAAGTTATACAGTCCTCAGGTTTAAACCTAATCGCTAATGAACAGAGAATAACCAAGCTCCAAAGGGCGTACAAAGTAACATGGGCTCACTAACAAAAAGTGCGTTTCGAGAGGCGCCAAATTAAGGCATTATAACACAACGATTTTTCCAGAAGCAATCTACGCAGCTGAAACAATGGTTATTGTCGGCCATTCAAGAATAAGAGAAATAAAAAAACAAGAACGAAAAATTCTCAGAAAGATTTACGGGCCAATCAATAGAAACGGTATTTGGATGAAAAGACCTCAAAATGAACTGTATCAAAAGACAAATACAATAAAGGAAGAAATCAGAAAACGACGAGCAAAGTTCTATGCACATGTCTACAGAATGAAACAGTCCAGAATACCGAAGAAACTACTCAATATAACTATGAATAGTGAATGCGGAACAGAGTGGCTAAAAGAGGTCCAGAAGGATCTACAACAGATCAATATAAAAGATCTCCAAGATCGCACTGAATGTCGCTATAAAATCGCACATGTGAAGTTTGAGCAAAAATCAAATCGTCAACCTGAAGTAAAGTGGACAGATGAACGAAAGCAAGAGCATTCAAAGAGGATGAAGCGTTTTTGGGAGGCAAAAAAGATGAAGCAAAATTCCTAATAATTGCGAATTCAAGTTCAGTCGCTCTCCTCATGGGGAACAATAGAAATAATAATAATAATAATAATAATATATATATATATATATATATGAAATTTATTATACTAAATCCGAATATATATATATATATATATATATATATATATATATAAATATATATATATATATATATATATATATATATATATATATATATATATATATTTATTATAAGAAAAGTTGCCGTAACGTATTTTATTCAAATACTCACATTTCCACAAAAAATTCATCATTTCACTTTTATTTATTTTTCATTTTTACATAGAGGTCGCACTCAAATTTCGAAACTGTCCTTTGAAAGAGGAGCACATCTTACAAATGTTAATTACCTATAAACTAAATTTCTATAATCTAAACATCTAATTTGTGTATCTTATTACTAGAAATCTTTCATACATCTCATGAAAATAAAGTTTTCGATGCATTGATTCAAATCTTTCCAATTACAAAGAAAATACCTAATTCTACTTTAAAAAAGATCAGATGAGTACATCACGAAAAGTAATTCTATAAAAACTGATAATAATTCTATTATAGACCTTTGAATAATCTCTTTTTCAAATGTCTCTCAAAAGATATGAAATTCGGACAGAAAATATCCAAGTTGGTCTCTATACTTATCAAATTTAGCCTATTGAAAGATCTTTGGATGGGTGAATTCAATATGTAAATTGTTTTGCTCTGCGCAAGAACCAGTATTGCAGGATTGCTTACTGCATGTGGACAACAATTAAAGTTTATAACGGTCATACATGCAGCAGAATCTATTAAGCCATTAAAGTTGTGATTATCCATTATATTCTTATATTTCTTCCAATTTCTATGAAATTTTTCATTTTCCCCTCATAATTCTGATATAGTTTTAAGATAGTGTTTGGTGAAAACCAAAAAGGAAAACGCGATTTTTTCATTTCTGCTTAGCACACTATCAACTTTTACATCTTGAAGAATATCGTAAAATTTTTTATGGAATCGTCAACATCGCAATTCGAGAACAAATGTAAACAATCAACCTTATTTATCCTATTATTGATGGATTAGTAGTTAGCATCAAAGAATTTGAGTTTTGTGTATGAATTATTGTTAAGCAGTCTAAGAGACGTCATGTTCAGATCTACTTCAAGCACGGGGTGATGAGTATCCTCACCGACAAATCGGGTTAATCAACTTCCCATGCTCACTTCAAATTGAGTTCCCGTTGACACCGTCATGACAAGATCGAGTAGTTTACTATTTTAATTTGAAACGTTTGAGGGCTGCTTTAAATCAATCAATGAAAAGTTATCAACGAAACATTCACTAAGAGCATCAACGACAATGGTTGAAAATCTTCCCCCGATTCCCACTTAAGCCTTCGCAAGTTTAAATCACCAAGTATACAATTTTCCAGTTATTACAATTTCGTCGTTCTTTTTTCCGCTACAATATCTTCCCAATTGTTGAAAATTTTTCGCCACCACTGAGATCCATCGACATCCATAGATTCTCAATAGCAGAGTTTGTTGACCAACCTGTAATAGATTCCGACGCCAAATTATCCTTTACAACCATCACAATTCCACCTCCATCACTTTTACCACTCAAAACTCTGTCACGATCCCTATTGTATACATTGTAAGAACCTCGGAAAAGCTCTGAATTAGAACTTCACTTTTCAACCACGACTCAGCTATGCAAATGACGCCATAGTCCGAGGAACACACGGAATGATAAAGCTGGCATGTCTTAGTTTTCAATCCCGGAACATTTTGGTAGTAAAGTGTCAATTGTTCATACTTGAATACGAATAAATACGTACAGAAATTTCGAACGGAATAATTGGATGTTATCTAATCTAGACTTGACAGGACAGTCTCATCAAAGACGTACGCAGCCCGAGTGTCATCCGCCTTTTTCACAAAAATTTTACCATTCATTATCCAACAATATTCAGAGTTCAATCTTTTACAACACTCTCTGCTCTTCTTGTGAAGTATTTTGAAATAACGAGAAATATGTTGGTTTATATATATTGCACGGACTTCTTTCTTTCTTCTCTTTCGTCCTCTATTTCTCCAAAAAGCCGTTATGAAAGCACTCCTAACAGAGGAATTGGCAAACTTCACTATAATATTTTTGGAAGTTCCTTTCACCTGGTCAGAAAACTCGATGGATAGTCTGAATTTTACATACCGCGAAATTCACTTCGTGTCTAATTTTCTTGAGCACCTCGATCATATTTACATTTTTACGTTCCTGGACACCACAAATCTCGATATCATTCGATCGACTCATTTGCTTCATCAATTCTACTTCGGATTACAATGAGCTACATTCTTTTTTCACTTCCATCAACTCATGGTCCAGTCCGTCGACAGTTTTCATGTAACACCTAACCTTTTCCATTTGTTCATTAAATTTGTCTATTTTATCACCATATAATTTCACAGACCCAAAAACCTCAGTCTGCCTAGCCTTAACCAATGTCGTATCCTTAAGCAACATATCCATTTTTGTAATGAGTTCATCCATTTCGAGAGCAGGTACATTATTATTCGAAATGGACCGGCATTGTTTACAAGTCTAACCAAATCCTGAATCATCTGAGAGATCTGCACATGTGGCCGGCAAACCGAGACATTTCGGATGGAAGGAACTCCGACACTTGCTTGAACAGCTAATTCCTGGATTCTCACGATTTATCCTAGAAAGAGTAGTAACTCTCTAACAAGGATTCGTAGAATCGCGAGGCTGATCGGCCATATTTGTCACCAGGCGTTCTCCAGATGTTGAAGAAACCGTAACTATCGCACGACAGACGCCTGAAAACGATTATTCGAACACTATTCCTTAAGATTCATTCCATAAATCATCTGAAATGTGCGTTAGTTCAGATAGTTTTTTGTGATAATTCTCTGTGTTATGGTACTAAATTTTCTCAGAAAAAATTCTCGATTTATTTTTCTAATATTTTCGGATTTCGAAGAGCGCTCTACGACACAATCTCCACTTAGCCGAACCGTCTCAGAACTGTGAATTATTGAAGGAAGAGGAGTTTGCTGCTCATATAAATAAAACTAATAAAAAACATAGTGGTGCAAAGATTGCTTGAAGTCACAAGTTGAAGTTTCTGAAGAAGAAGTTATCATGACGCCAAAGTCTACTAAAACCGTAACTAGCGAATACTCCGATCCAGCAATTCAGGAGATTCTGCGGATATTGCAACAAATGGATAATGAACTGGCAACTTTCGCAGAATCTGTACGATTCAACGGCGATATGCTAGGCGAAATGAAGAAATCAACATCAGAAATAATTCAGGAAAATAAAGAACTGAAAAGAGATAGAGAGGTTTCAAAAACAAGAGTTTCAAGTCTGGAAGAGGAGGTGATCTCACTTAGGTCACCTAGGACACTCCTTAGTGTCAGAGTGTCACTAAGGAGTGTCACTTAGGACACTCTGCCTAAGTGATCACTTAGGTGATCACTTAGGCAGAGTGTCATTGAGGAAGAATACCGCCAGCATGATAGGTCTGCCAGCTGAAGATAGTAGTGAAGTTAGAAATAACGTTTTGTGTGTTTTAAAAAAACTGGAGAATCAAGCCGAGCGTGACTTCGAATGTAGAATACTACCGGGTAGAAATAAAAATGATTTTGTAAATCTGATAAAATTCAAAAAGGAAGGAAGTAGTAAAGAACTGCTCAAAAAGAAGAAAATAGGAATATTGGAACTGCTTGATTGTGGAATTGGCAACAGGAAGGGTAGCATATATATCAATGAAGATATTTCAACCGATACAAAAAAAAAACTGTTCCAAAAAGCCAGGAAATTACATAAGCATGGCTTTAGGCTTATATTGTGTAGGGATGGGCAAAGTTTGGTGAGAAAATCTGACTTCAGCAATGCTATTAAGATGAAATGTGAAAGTCAAATAATTGAAATGATGGCACCTGCCAAGCCACAAGAATAAAAATATGCATCAAATTAGTTTCAGTTCAATTCGAGTAAAATAATGATTGATGAGGCCGATACTTAATCGATAAACATAATAAAACAATTGCTAAACAAGCTCATATATGTGTAAATATGTGTTAAATATATGTAAATCTTGTTTAACAATTGTTTTATCAAGTAAAATATATCGTAATATCTAACTATGTATCTATAGGGCATGTTGATATTCGATCACTTATTTCAAATTTTTATGAATTCAAAAACCATGGTCATACTAATAATTATGATGTAATGGGAATATCAGAGACCTGGTTTAATAAAAACTCACAACCAGATACCATTGTGGTGCAGGGCTATACTTTATTAGGCAGGACCATGACGGACGTTGTGGAGGTGTCCTTTTATTGAAAACTATTATAAATGATAACAAATATGTAATGAACTCACAAGGAATGATACTTTCGAGCAAGTTTGGGTTCAAATAACATTGCCCGAATTTATAAGGCACTGCCAGTCTACATCACGTCACTCACTCAAAAGATAAGGTTCAAAAAAGAGTTATTTGAATATTATTTTGCATTTAAATGTGGGAATTAGAATCTATTGTTTCGTTGCTTTTTTTAGCATTTATAATTACTAGTTAGGTGATATAAATGTCACAATAATGGTTAAGTGAGGTAGGATGGACTACTTTAGCAGTGGTCTAAACCTGGACTTCGCCTTTTGTTCACAATGTCGAATATTTTTATATACTGCAATATGATGTTGACTAGAATAAAAAATGTACATTGTGAAAACTTAAGTCATTATTATTGATTTATTGATCTATTTATTCATTTAGGAATACAAAGCTAAACTGTGGTGTATTCCTCTCAGTGGGAAAGTACAATACAATTTGCAACTTATGTAAAATAAAACTAGAAACAGAGCCGAAAACTTACGATTAATTCATATGAACGATAACTCTTTGGGCAAACTGACATCAACGCTCATCTACAAAGCTAGGTACAAGAAAGAGTAATATCTGAAAAACTCATATCCTATTTGAAAATAAGATACAGTCGTCTGACAATAAAAAGATACAGCTCGTCTGATATCATCAGGCACGCAAGTAAATATGTCGGATATGTCAATGATATAAACGAAAATATCATTTCCTACGTGTTTCAATTGAAGGAAGATTAACTCTGGTAGTAACTTATGAGCTATAACTCGTTTCAGATCACACCATCAGAGCAAACTCACCAATATTTCAAAACTTCTTTGAACGGATTCAAGATTTCTTATACAACACACGTATCCTGGATTCCAAATGATACTAGCATATTCTAGTTTTGATCCCATTAAGGTATTGTTTAGGAACATAGCTGATGAAGATCGAGAAAGCCATTTGGAATTTCTTATTACAAAACCTGTACATTGAGGACTTGAAACAATGTTATTAATGTCAGTAGCAAAAATTAATTTTGTGTTGAAAGTTAACTACTAATCTCTGAATTCGGTACATCAATCTAATTGAGATATCGTCTTGAAGAATGTAGCAATAACTTACTGTTGAAATAACTTACAATTGTTCGCATATAGGAGAAAATTACAGTTTGTATTGCTGGAAATATCGTTCACAACGGGCTTGAAAAGAAGCGGAGCATTTGGTCAAATCACTGACTTTATTAAAGAACAGAGACTTATCAACAGTTAATGAGATCAATACTAAGAGAAAATCAATATCCCTAGTGAAAAAATATTGAAATTTACCCCCTGTGTTAATCCGCCTTACCGTGTTAAGAAAGTGTTACATGAATCACTTGCTGGGCTTTAACGAATAAAATTCGACAAAGGTGCCTGACCATTACCACCTAAAATATATTTCATATGTGGTAATGACCTGATATGACGCGTGTTAACATACGCAAATGTTTCATCTGAAGAAGTGGTACTTCGAATCGCGCGTCGAGAAATTTGATTTGATTTATGATAAGAATCGAGTACTATATTGATGAATAATTTATTTATGTCATAAGTTAAGAACACGAAATCATTATCAAATTCTCTATAATATTTTCACAGTTCTATTCACTCGATGATATTTAGGACTCCTTAAATTGACAAAGATCATCCCATTCGTCTTCATTCAGTGATAAAGGCTGCAATAATGTCTTGTATTCATTATAATCACATGGGGAAGAACATCCTGGAATTTTCAATTCCTCAGTTTCAGATTCGTGTTTATATAAAAGTTTCACAAAATATTGTCCATTGTCATTTTGTCTCAATTCGAAGATAACCACACTGGCGTACGGAACTAAATTCAGGGGCCTAATTCTCAGAGAATTCAAAACGTTAAATACATTGGTATCGTGCGCTGAAAAAACTTGAAATTTAGGTAATGATCCTTCACCCTCAACATAAGAATCAAATTGTCCGAAAATTTTATCGAATAATTGTCCAACCCTGAACTTCGCTAGCTCCGGTGTATGAGTTTCCATTTCGAAAGTAATCCATGCTATGTCTTTTAATTTTTCTGGAAAAACTGATTTCGTCCAGTCCGGTAGAGTGAAGTTCATAAGATTTTCCACGAATAAAGTGTCGTACAACCCATATCCACCTACGAGATCGTTGATCTCCTTCCCGGTGTTCTCAGTCAAATAGGCGTATAATTTTTCGTTCTCCTTGGCGATATTCAAATAATGATCTTTTTGTAGTTCGTCTTCGAGCAACTTGGTAAAACGAGGACACGGTTTTTCTAACGCCAACATTCCATCTTTTTTGTTTGGCGAGGTATGAATTGGTATGGGCTGCCACTGAAGTGAGGGGTTCCACACCTGATCACCGATCGGAGGATATAATCCTGCTAAATTGGAGGCGGCTGACATGAGACATCTGTCATAATTAGAAGAGGTGATGTGAAATTCCTTAGCCAGATATTTCTTCGATAGAAAGTTGTCGTATCTTTTCCTCAACCATTGTCCAAGAGCAAAGTGTTTCTGCTTACCAAGCTGAAAGGAGAAAACGAGTTATCCTCCAATTTCAAAGCAGTACACTTGAAATATACGAGTACATACATATACCTACCGAAATATTCATGGGAACATGTTTCAAGCGGTTAACTCATTGTTAAACATAATTCAAAACAGGCCCATCATTTAACTTCATGATTGAATTCAAAATTTTTACGACCTTTTGCCACGGAATGAAGTCTATACCAATGGAAAACTAGAAAATTAATTATAATTATACTCACATTAGTTAATTCACCAAAAGGTACTGGCCAACAGGAGGCATTTTTGTATGGATCTGTGGGGTAGGATTGAGCAATTGTCCGATCTCCATGTCTGTAAAGCTGAAAAGACAAATACAATAAGTTACTTTTTTCAAAGTTTTTTATTTCTGTTTGGAATACATATACCTATATATAATATATATATATATATATATAGGTATATGTATTCCAAATATATATGTAATTGTATATGTATATACAATTTGTAATATTGTTGGGTCTAGAGATTCTGAAATAAAATGTAACTACATTTACTTTGTATGAACGTTTCAGCGTATGTCCTTTCTTCGATATATTTGAATCTCTAATATAAAAATGAATCGCAAAATGTGTTGGTAAGCGAATCAGTCAACAACGCCCCGATTAATTTTGCCAATTCGTTTTTTAAAATGTTCGTTGAAGTCCAAGGATGATTTTTACGACGAGAAAAATTCGAATAATTGCCGGAAAAACCTTAAAAACAGCCCTTTTCTTTCTCCCATACAAACGTTTTCTAACTAAAATGTAGAGTCAATTTACACTTTATTGCTCTTTAATAAAGTTCATCTTAAATTACAAGCACTCGCTGTTGTCTAAGCAATGTAGGTGTGTCCCTAACGTCAAAGAATCAATTGGCACTTTATCAACAAAAGTGATAATATCGCGAACCCAACCAAATAGAATAGTCAACAAAATATAGAAGACAAGGTACGCGACATAAAATGCATCTGTTTTCACGTCATTTCATCACTCAAACACGAACCGCGTTACCAAATGTGTTTTATTTTTCAATTATTGATTTAATGTCCCCATATCTGAAACATTATTTAAATACATATTGATATTCTGTAAATGAGAATAACACCGAATCTATATATTTTATATATATATATATATATATATATATATATATATATATATATATATATATATATATATGTGTAAGGAAATATTTCCTTAAATATTTTAATTGCGCGCGTCCATAAGTAGGGAAATTGATTACACTTGTATATCGGATTCGCGCAGGTAGATAATAATCAATCAATTTGTGAATGCAACGAAATAACATGTGAATGAATGGCTGCACGAATAAAATATTTAATTGTCGTGAATAATAACTTTGAATGTTGTTTCTTTGTTGATTTCAGGTAACATTGAAAATTATATTTATATTTAAAGTTAGATAAATTAATAAAATACTTTGTTGATTTCAGAATAGAATAGACACTATAAAACAGAGATGGGCAAATACTTTAAAGCGCGGGCCAAAATGAAATTTTCAAAATGTCTCCCGGGCCGGAGGACTATACAGCGTATGGTTTGCACAGGTGGATGTTTTAGTTGGAGTTTTCCCTGCCAATTTTTTTGACAAAAACACTAAGTATCATTTCAATTTGAATAAAATATGTCACGTAATTTTTAAAGAAATATTTTTATAAATAAATGGCTATTAGATAAACCAGTCAATGAAACATTTTATTTTGTTACTTATTTATGTCTTAATGATACAAATTATTTTATATTGACACATAGTTATTACAATTTAACATTTATATTGCATTTCGTAAATATAATAGTAAATAGAATTCAAAAAAGAAAAGAAAAACATCAAACGGTAAAATAAATATAAAGTTAATGCGAAACGTGAAATCTCAAATGTTCACCTGACATTATTTCTTCAAAATTGGGTTCCAAATCACTTGCAGCAATCCTTAATACCGAGTGTAGATTTTCGTCAGTAATTTGTGATCGATATTTATTTTTCGTGGAAACCATTAAAGAAAAAGTTCTTTCACAAATATATGTCGAACCAAATAAAACAAGGTATTTTTGAACATAGTTCAAAAAATGTTTGAAATGTTCATCATTCAAAGCGCCATAGAAAGCACTCAATTCGTTTGAGTGAAAGTTTTCTTTTAGTAAATTATTTGATTGTAAGTCAATTAGTTCTAGTTGAATTTCAACAGGGGCTTCTTGCACACCGAAATTGAAAGGTTGGCTAATTAATGATAAAGGTTTTTCAATAGCTTTGAAATCTTGAAATCTTCTTTGGAATTCAGAATGCAGGTCTTGTGTTATTGCTCTATATTTAGAAAAATCTGTATTTTTCAATGATTCTCGCCGTGCTTGCAATGAGGGGAAATGATTTAATAATTTATTATTAAAGTTTTCAGCAAATAAATTTAGTTTTGTCATAAATGCTTTGACGTTTGAGTGCATATTGAAAGCGAATTGTTTTTTCCCTTGTAGATTTATATTTAGTTCATTCAAATATTTTACGATATCTACTGAAAATGAGAAATCGTTTAGCCAAGCTCTATTTTGCAATTCAGGAAAATCATGTAGTTTTTCTTTTATCGACAAGAAGGATACTATTTCATCAAGCAAATATTGAAATCTGTCCAAAACTTTACCAATGCTAAGCCATCTCACTTCAGTGTAATAAGGAATTTCATAGAAGTCACTTCAAATTTCTTTCAAAAATTCAACAAACTGTCGATGGTTTACGGCACGTCCTCGAATAAAATTCACAACTTTGGTCACAACAGTAACGACGTGATTCAATTTTAAAACCTTTCTGCATAGCACTTCTTGATGAATAATGCAGTGCAAAAATAATATATCGTGTTCTGGTTGTAACTCTTTTACTTTGTCGCGAATTCGTTTAAGTAAGCCTACATTTTTCCCTGTTAAACTAGGACAACCATCCGTAGTGACGCTTACTATTTTATTCCAAGTTAAACTTACTTTAACTAAACACTCTTCAAGAGCGAGAAAGAAGTCTTCACCAGTAGTTGTATCTTTCATTGGATACAACTAAGAAGTTCCTAAGAAGTTTGGATTCACTAAGAAGTTCCTCGCTAATTTTGCATTTCTTGTTAATGCCGCGAATAAATATTAATAATTGACTTGTATCAGTAATATCGCAGGACTCATCTAAAGCCAAAGAACAATAGGTAAAATCAGCAATTTTTGTTCTTAGCTGGTCAAGTTAGTTTCCTGAAATATTTTCAATCCGTCGTACTATTGTTCTTCTTGAAAGGCTTACATTTTCAAAAATATGTTTCTTTTCAGGACAACATATCTCCGACACTTGTACCATGCATTGTTTAACAAATTCCGCTTCAGAAAACGGCTTACATAACTTAGCAATTTTGTGTGCGACAACATAACTTGCTTTTGTGGTAGATTTCTCTATATTACTTTGTTTGGTAAAAATATTTTGTTGTTTATTCAAGTTTTTTGCTAAGTTTTCTGCTACAGTTTGAAGTTCTTTTAAAGAATGTGATGCATATTTTGAATGTTTTGTTGTAAAGTGCCTGTTTAAATTGTATTCTTCAAAAACAGCAATTGTTTCCTGACAAACTAAACAAATTGCTTTCTTATTTATGTTTGTAAAAAGATATTTTACCGTCCAAGCTTCATTGAAGTTTCTGCATTCCAAATCAACTTTTCTTTTTTTAGATTGACTCATTTTACAAAGGTCTACAAACCTATAATTTAATTAATACAGTAAATTAAAACCAATGTTTTAAAATTTTACTTACAAAAAGTCCACTTTTTCAATTTTATATTTGCACACTAATATTAGACTCGTACAAAAAAGAGTATGCGATCAGTACTAAATCAAAATTAACAATACACGGGGTGCGACCTGTCGTCCCTCGAAAAGTGAGAGGAGTGCAGCATATGCCGTCCTCACAGGCATTTCGAACCCAGCGCGATCTCCTTTGTGTTCGACGAAAAAGCCGCCCTGAGAGCGATCGTCGCGAGCCACATTGAAACGAGGATTGTTTCAAGCTCCCGACATCGTCCACACTAGTGTAGTTAGCCGACCGCTCATTTTATTAAGACTATTATATATACAGTACCTACGCACACTAATAATGCTGATGTCAACAAAATCTCATAAAAGAGTTTAAAAAAATTTATGTGCGGAATTTTTCAACGGGCCGGATAAAATTAGCAAAAGGGCCGGATCAGGCCCGCGGGCCGGCTTTTGCCCACCCCTGCTATAAAACAACATTCTCGTTGTGAATCACCATGGAAAAATTGCAGTTAACCTTTCAAGTACTAGCATCCGCAGATGGCAAATCAAATATACTGTGTGTAACCAGAATAACCACAACGGATGGACGTATTTTTAAAATTCCAAAGGAACACATGAATGCATCACATCATAAAGAATTAACGAAAACTCCAGCATATACAAAGGTCAAAAATGCGTGCTCGCAAAGAGGCCATCTGAGAAGAGTATGGATCAATTTAACCAGCGACTTGAGAAATACTTACTGTGATGAAGATGACAATATTCAATTCAACGAAGAATACTTGGAAGAAATAGATGAAAAAGACGGTGATGCCACTGCAAATGCTTCAGAACAATCATTAGTAAAACTATTGGAAAGAATACTAGAGAAGAGTCAAAGAGAAACTGAACAAAATTCTGGTAAACTGGCTAATGAGTTTGCTATTGACAAATTTGATGGACGAAATGTGAATGCAGAGCAATGGTGGGGTAATTTTGAGAAAGAATGTGAACGTTCCAATATTACCAGAAGTGGAAAAAAAATTGAGATTTTGAAATCATTCATGGAAAAAGTTTGTACAGATTGGTATGATTGTACATTACTAAAACTCACTATTACAGCAGAATGGAATGAATGGAAAGAATGTTTTTGTAACACATTCTCTAGTAAAGCTTGGTATCCAATAAGATATGCAATGTCATTTAAATATCAAGTAGGCTCATTGTTGGAATACTCAATGAAAAAAGAAAAATTACTATTGCAAGTAAGGAAAACAATGGATAGTGACACAGTTATTGATCTTATCGCCATGGGTTTACCAAATTATGTAGTAGACAAAATCGATAGGGAAAACATTAGGAAAACTGAAGACCTACACAATGAAGTAAGTAAATTAGAGCATTTAGTTTATAAAAAGCATCCACAAGTAAGAAAGAGTAAATCTAATGTTAAGGAAGGAACCGAAAAAAGACAGTGTAAAATATGCAAGGATAGAGGAAAAGGAACAAGATTTCATCCTGAGTCTGAATGCTGGTTTAGAGATCAAGAGAAAAAAGGTTACAATTGGAAACAAGTAAACAACTTAATTTTAGACGTAGAATTAAGTCCCGATGATCCAAAAAACTAATTGTGCCACCATTAATTGAACTCAAAATTAGAATAAATGATTTTTTGGAAGTACCAGCGATCTATAATCCAGGTTCAAATATATCAATTATAAATGGTAAACTTATTCATTTAAAATCTAAATTTAATTATATGAGACAGCCTAATTTGAGAACAATTAATGGTGTTTATAAGTCAGAGGGTATGATAAAAATAAATATTGAAATATTAAATACAGAAAAATATGTAAATGTGTTCATACTCAACAATGAAAATTTCAAGTATGACTTTCTAATAGGACTAGATTGTATACAAAAATTCAAACTGATACAAAATGAAAAATTAGAAATAGAACAAAAAGTTTCCGAATCTATAGAGTTAATGAATGAGTATCAAGTAAACTTTAATGAACATGTAGATGAAAATTATTTCAATATTTCAACAAACCATTTGAATCATAATGAAGAAAATATCATAAGAAACTTAATAGATAAATATAAAAATATTTTCGCGAAAGATAAGTACGATATAGGCACGGTAAAAGATTACGAAGCTAGAATAGACCTCATGGTAGACAGATATTGCAGTAAGAGACCCTATCGGTGTACAATCGAAGATAAAAAAGAAATAGAAAAACAAATATCGCATTTACTCGAAAAAAACTTGATCGAAGAATCATATAGCCCTTTTGCAGCAATATCTTTATATCTTCAATGAAAGATAATTTGATATCGATAAGAAATTTTCCTGAACCAAAAAAAAAAAAAAATGTTCGCCAATTCCTAGGTAAAATTAATTTTTATAAACAATACATACCAAATATTTCAATAACCTTAGATCGACTCCATAACTTATTGAGAAAAGGACAAGAATTCGTTTGGTCAGAAGAATGTCAAAAAGTTTTTGATTACATGAAGAATTTTCTTTGTACATAACCGGTATTAGCTATCTTTGACCCAGACCTGCCGATTCATATATATACAGATGCTAGTTTGCTAGGAATAGGTGCTGTTTTAAAACAACCACAATTACAAGAAAATATGAAAACAGAAAAACCAGTAGCATACTTCTCCAAAAAATTAAGCAAATCACAAAAAAGAAAAAAAGCAATATATTTGGAGTGTATAGCTATAAGAGAATCCGTAAAATATTGGCAACATTGGCTAATAGGCAAACATTTTAAAATTTTCTCAGATCATAGGCCACTAGAAAACATGAACATTAAGGCTAGAACCGACGAAGAACTAGGAGATCTCACTCATTATTTATCGCAATTTGATTTTGAAATAATATACCACCCAGGCAAAAATAATTTAGAAGCAGACTGCTTAAGCAGAAACCCCGTTTTAGATGCTGAAGAAGATGAAGAGGACAAATTAAAAGTAGTAAACTAATGAAACTAGAAGATATATTGAGAGACCAAGACCACAATACAGCAATAAAAAATAATATGGATAAATTGAATTTCAAAAATAATTTATATTACAAAAAAACAAGAAACAGAGACAAAATTTTACTATCCGAAGAGTTTTGTAAACATCTAATAAAAAAAATACACACAGAATTTTGTCAATATCAGAAGCATTTGGTGGATCTATCAGCGACGACAATTGTTCGAAAAATTGAGTATTATTAATCTATTTCAAAAAGGTGGCATTATTCTTTGTGATCGTGATGTTAATATACAGGATCTAGTTTCTCATATGGATGTTATTGCCACAGTTCCTGAAAGAACGATGTAGTGAGTGTGAACCATATCAGCTCAGAAAAATCTTTATACAGTGTATATAAGTATCTCAGAAAATAAAAAAAAATGTCATCTGAAGGTATAAATGTTCACCGTGTTATAGACTTAGGGAAAACATTCAAGATCTAATTTGGTACCACTTACGGGGAAGAATAATATTTGTGTGCACCATGCTTGCTAATTTCAGGAATAATATTATTATGTAAATAACCATTATATATACTTAATTCAGATATTTGCTACATAAAAATTGAAAGAAATCTATAAGAGTGTCTTTATTTACTGAGCAACAAAATGTCGTAGATATTCTTTGTTTATCCTATCACTTCAACTAATATTTTCTGACTATTCCGCTTTTAAAGCATTGACATTCATTGATCCGTATCTTTTAGTGTCACTTCAAAAAATTATTAAAACAATTCAAAAGACTGATTACTGAAAAAACTGATAAACTTGCATTAAAGCTAACAAAGTGAAAATTCACAGGAGTAATATTTGATTGCTGTCATTTCTTAGACCTCACGCTATACCAGCGCCTCGAGCGGTAAAATCATACGCGGTAGTCCCCATTCAGATAGTGGTTTATCTTTTATTTGCATTAAATCATCTATCTCATTTCTGAGCTCGTTAAATATTTTCAGCAATTTCCTTTTGCCATCAGTCTTCACAATAATATGTTACGTCGTCATATTCGGCTGATATTTCATACAAAAACGCCTTGAACTGACAATGGTTGAGCTCTCGAGATCGAATAAAATTTATGGTTTTTACTATCACATAAATAACATTCTGGAGTCAAATGAACTCAAAACACAAGTTCTGTTGGTGGATAATGCTATAAAGATCTATTAAATCATCTTTCTGTATATTTAATTCAGTTGCTTTTTCAAACTTCCGATGAAACCTTACGTAAGGCGGCAGTAGACGGTGCACCATCTGTGCATACTCCAACTAATTTTGACCATGGCAAACCGAATCTCGTGAATACCTTTTGAACTTCTTTAAACGCCATCTCCTATAGATTCCTCTTAGCGGCTGTAAAGCAAGCAACTCCTCAGTAATAGTGAACTCTTTATCAACCTCGAATAATTATAGCCAGTTAATATGTGTCAGATCAATGTTGTTTTTATATCATTTGCTATCATTTCTATACTTCGGACAACGGTTCGTCTTGATAAAATAATTTTTTCAATTTAATTTTTCTTTTCAGTACACAAAACTTTGCAAACTTCTAACAATTTCTTGATAAAGTCTCCTTCGGCAAACGGTTTTAATGACTTTGTTAATTTTGAACTAACTATGAAAATAGCTGTAATATCATTATCAAGTTGTGTTCTTTGTTTATGAAATATTTGCTGCTGTTTTTCCAAATTTGCTGTAGACTTCTGGACTTCGTCTTTTCTCATTTGTCCTGTCAGTGAGTGCAGCGTAGGATGCCTAGTTGCGTAATGCCTCTTTATATTGAATTATTCCATGACTGAAATGAATTCATTACACATCAGACAAATAGGCAAGATAAAAAAGAATGCTTCACTCTATTTTTATTGAAACTTGCGACCATCTGCATCTACTTTTAGTTTCTTTCTACTAGACATAATTTTCGTTCATTTTTCGTTCTATAAACATAATAACAAAATATAAATAGTGAGCTCTCAAGACGCACTCAAAGCAAGTTAACAGCACTAACAGTTCGCTAGGATATCACTTGCCGATGTTATCACCTCGGTATCTTAAATAGAACTGAACTAAAGTTCGGGCCATCCACCCGCTTAATTGAGCAAAATGAAGAAATGATCTAGAATCGTCTAGTATAGGACCTATAATACAATTGCAAACTGCAAAGCAATAATCTTTTGTTGCACCACCAGTGCAAACATCACGGAAAACATCGAAGTCTTTGATGTTTTCCGTCTCACTCTTTGATGATCTGACCTAGTTTGCTCGTTCAGTTGATTGCGTGAGTATGAATACAGTATGAATAGTTTAATATTTTTTTTGGTTTTTTCAAAACGCCTCTTCGGCCGGACCAAATCTCAGAGCGGGCCGGGTGTTGGACGCATATGCTAAACCGTCGATGACACATATTTGGGGTAAGTTTTATCCTCTATTTTACATTACGAGGCACTTTATCCGGTGTGTACTGTTTTCTCGCAAATTTGAAATTACCAAATTTGTCGAATAGCTTGAGTATATTTTCAGTAAAACTCTCTATATGGGGTATCTAGTGATATACAATTAGTTCTTTATAGTTTTGTCTGTTCTAAGTGAATTTGATTAAACGAAATCTGTCAGATGATCATTTCTGAAGTTGAACATGATACTTTGGACTTAATACCTGATTAAGCGTTAATAATTATACCTATATAACTAACGAATAACAATAATAGTAAACTAGATCAAAAATTTTCAAACAAGGAAACTTTCAATACCTGGAGGTTCTGATTTTGAAAATGTGGATGTGTGATTTTAAGTATTCTGTGTTTTACTACAAGGACGAAGTTTATTTTTCTTTTTGTAGAGTGATATGACAAAAAATTTAAATACCTACCAGTGTACATTTCTTTTCGATACAAGGCTATCGTCAAAATATTAACTGTTCTTATTAGTCTTACGTCCAAAAATTGAACAGAATATTCTCTTTCCATTTCTACTGTATACCGTATGTGACCACTGTAATTATCAAAAATGTTTCATGTTATCTGTATTATATCTGCTGGTACAGCACAAACAACAACTTCGACAAACTTTTTCATCAAAGTGAGTTTGAAGGGTAATTTTAAATGCATTGATTTTATTTGCTATCAATCGATCGTTTATGAAATTAATTTGCATCAAGGTTACATCAATAAATTATTTGGAGAACTTCTTAATAATTTACTAATGCGAACAAGAACAGGTCCTCTGAATATCTGTTAAACTATTTCCAAATTTTCGTTTCGTAACTTTGGATTAAACGATGACAAATTATATGAAAAATGCTTTGAGCTATGAAAAACAACCAGAATGCCCTTGAAACATCAAGAAATATTCACAAAGGTTTTCAATGTCGACGTGAAATACGTTTTATAAGTGAAATTGAACAATCGAAACAATCTGATGATTGAGGTCTACGATATTCTCAGAAGTTAATAATCCTATTGTGTGAGATTGAGAATGCTGACAGTTTTGTACGTTTAATATATTTGACGTAGAATTATTTCATCTCTTGCGTAATTTAATAGTAAATAAATTGAAAAGATGTAGATTGTGAAATATTCTACAGATTTATTATTGCAATTATGCAATTATTATGTACTACAAAAATGTTCCTTTGCGAATTTGAAAATCTATTCAGTATGAATAATAATTTCAATTTTAGATAATGAATAGTATATACGTTTTAGAGTCTATAATTTACCTTTCCCAAATACCGAAATTTCCAATTTCAGTCATATGTAGTAACACTTAACGAAGAAATTATATGTAATACGGAGGTTATACAACTAAGTGAAGACTTCAATATTCGTGCAACATTTCCTGACCAAACCTCTAGAGTACATAAGACTATTACTACGAACATTCTAAGAGAATTGCAATCGTAGTGAGATCGAAAAAAGGAAGGATCTATGAAATTGCAAATGGAAATATAATACCAACCAATAGAGAACTTATTCATGAAGAATATGAAGACTGATCATTCTCTTGACATATTCCTCTGTTATGAAAATTGAATATGAAATGTATAATCAACAAAGCATTCTCGAAAATCTACTTACAGAAATTTCTGCATCAGTACCATGAGGTAAACCTCACACCAATAGCAGAAAACTGGAACTATGGTTCAACCGATATAAAAAATTTTCAGAAAGAAGTTAAACATCAAACGGACGGCTTTTAAGCAAGCTTGTATTGTTTTCATTCGAACGCTAAGATGAGTTCTATTTACGTTTTCAACTGAAGCTTTAAAAATTAATATTTATATATATATATATATATATATATATATATATATATATATATATATATATATATATATATTTATATCACAGAAACAGTCCAGATTACCGAAGAAACTACTCAATATAATTATGAATAGTAAATGCGGAACAGAGTGGCTAGAAGAGGTCCAAGAGGATCTACAACAGATCAATATAAAAAATCTCGAAGATCGCACTGAATGCCGCTAGAAAATCGCACATATAAAGCTTAAGCAAAAAGTAAATCGTCAACCTGGAGTAAAGTGGACAGATGAACGGAAGAAAGAGAATTCAGAGAGGATGAAGCGTTTTTGGGAGGCAAAAAAGATGAAGCAGAATTCCTAATGATTGCGAATTCAAGTTCAGTCGCTCTCCTCATGGGGAACAATCGAAATAATAATGTATATATATATATATATATATATATATATATATATATATATATATATATATATATATATATATATATATATATATATATATATATATATATATATATATATATATATATATATATATATATATATATATATATTATATATATAATAATAATAATAATAATATAAATTTATTAAGAAACATTCCTTACATTGTAAAATTACATTCATTTCAATTGATACAATAATTAAAACTAAGAGAAATGCTCTCAAGGGGACCGAATTCAGTTTGGAGTCTGATCTTCCATTCAGCCCTTGAGCAAAAATATTGGTTCAAACAAAAAACTTGGTTAAATTCTCATTTACAATAATGTTCAACTTTGATTGAAAAGAAAAGAAGAAAAAAATTTCCTCAGAGATATTAAACATTTGAGACAATTTCACATGGTGAAGAACATTTGTGTTAAAAAAAATATACAAACATATGATACAAAAAATTGATTCATACATTATTGCCTACATCCGAATCATCGAAGTACTCTGACACACTATAGTATGCCTTTGTTAAGAGCAGAGATTTAACTCTCCTCTTAAGCAAATGAGCTATCAGTACTTTCAAATACGATGGTAAATGGTGGAAAATTTTAATGCTCTGACAATAGAGAGAGTGGTCAAACTTAGGTGTTTTATGCATAGGAATAAGTAGCACATCCTTGTTCCTTGTTGAATACCCATGATTACTATTCAACTTAATAAACCGATCTTCATTTTCTTTAACATATAACAAACATCTATAAATATATAAACACGGTAAGGTGAGTATGTAATTATTAATGAAGATAGGTTTACAAGATGTTCGCTGATGAATATTGAATATTAATCGAAGTATTCGCTTCTGTGTAGTGAACACCCTATTTATTTCTGTAGAGCAGCCCCACAGCAGAATATTATAATTTAGATGACTATATACAAGACTGTAATACACATTCATAACACAGTTTCTAGGTACGATGTTTTGGATTCTAGAAAATGCAAAAATGAGTTACTCAAGTTTTCACATGAGACATCAATGTATATATATATATATATATATATATATATATATATATATATATATATATATATATATATATATATATATATATATATATATATATATATATATATATATATATATATATATATATATATATATATATATATATATATACATAAACAAACACACACATATATCAATTTTTATATACAAATAACCACAACCATTAATAAAATATAAATAAGCCAAATTGACGTTTGATAAATACAATCTCTTCTGGGAGATTGAAAAAATTATCTGAAGCGGATATAATTTGTATTTCGAATATATCGACCTTCGTACATATAAGACTATTATCAAATCTTGATCAACGTCATATTGGTTTTGTTATCTCAAGTAGTTCTTTGTTCATAGATCTCTTATATTGTATATCTGATTCGAAAACAAATATATTACACTCATTTTGAGTGATAGACATTAATTTTCTATTCAAATGTTATATGCTCCAAATAATTCTTTATTTCCTCAATTAGGAATCTATAATCTAAAAATGCACGTGATTCGATGAATTATTTAATGAAGATTCTCATTGTAACACATTTTTCAATTTACTTCATTCGTAATAGACGTCATTACATTCAATACATTACTTATTATTTAATAGTGTTGTCGTTTACTTGATGTAAATCCATTATAATTGTATATAACTTAAATTCAAACACTTGAACTTATGATTTACACTTTATTGACTACATAGCATGACGCGTTTCGTCGTTACAAACGACTTCTTCAGATGCTTACAGAATAATATTCTGTAATTACGAAACGCGTCATGCTATGTAGTCAATAAAGTGTAGATCATAAGTTCAAGTGTTTGAATTCAAGTTTACATTCAACATTACTTAGTACTATTGAAAAATTGTATTCAATTCGTATAAAGAAGATACATCTTCATGTTTTTCTTAGTGTACTCATGAATCGCATGGGACAAAAATAAATATTTACAATTAATGTTGACGATTGAAAATATGGTAAAATTTTCAAGCCATTGAAGCGTTGCTGATATGGTAATTCCAACTCTCTCTGAAAATATGTTAATATGTTGTGTTTTGAGTAAATCTTCTATCTTTGGGACGATATCACGACTAGCTCTAGAATCCTCGAAAACTTGTTATATACACCTAAAGAAGAGGAATACAAAAAACTGTACCATCTAGACATCAAAATTAGACTTGACGATATAAAAATTCAAATAGGATGTCATAGAAAAATAGCAATGCACAAAAAAGCACCAATTAACCCCTCTAATTCACTATTCCTCATTAACCTCGCTAATCTCAATTCTCATAAATAGAGGGGTAGTATTTATTAGAAGAAACTCCTGAAGTATGAAACAATTCACAACCTAGGCAAACTTCTTATGAAATAGTAGTATCCATACAATTTGATATAAGAAAAATGAGAAATAAAATGTCAATGAAACCATAAAAATGAACAAATCAAAAATGAATTTCATGAAAATAATTTCCACTCATCTCAACTATCAACTATTTGTTTTTTATAGACTTTGTTTATATTCCATATGTACAAGCATCAAAACAAATTCAATGTTGCAAAAATATTTGATCTAAATGACCTTCTGGCACACTCCACACAAATATATAGAAAACTGAAAAGCCAAAGAATTAGTCCGAAAAAGAATTCATATTGCTAATGTTGAGTGAAATAATTGTAGTAAATAGTCAAATATCTCAAAATCTATAGAAGAGGATTAAGGCCATAGATTAACAGATATCTATTGATGCAATTTAAATTGTTACAGTTTTTGCATATATGCAAAAGGAGTTGAAATCGGAAACAACGAAACAATGAAAGTCGAATCCAGGAAGACTCTGGTAAAAATTCATCACACGAGTTGTAGCTCTTTCGCAATAGATACTCTTCCATTTGTCTCTCAAATTTAGCTTGATCAATTCCTTCCTCACATGAATAGGTAACTTGTAATAAAATTTAGAACAATAGAAGTTCTGATCATGCTGTGATTTGCCCAGTCTCCACCAGCCTGCACGAAGTTTTTGGTCAATTTTCGTGTCATACGAGTAAATGTGAAAATCTGCCTTCGACCTAACTTTGTTATTTTTTTTTTAGTTTATGACAATAAATTAGGCGTTCGTAAATATAAATAGAGGATGAAGTCAGGATTCTTAGCTGTGAAACTGCATTTCTGAAGCAGGATTGATAGTTTAGATTTCCTATTCATTCAATACACCGCCTTTGAAATTAAAAAATACTCATTGCTCCAGAGGAGCAGCCCCATGGAACTATAACATATCTGATGTAACTCAATTAACGTAAAGTAGGCTGTTAGGCTCAAAACATGGAACGACACCCAGCCACCCGACAATTGCGTATGACGAATATACTTTTTATGAGCTTGTCGCACAATTGAGGGAATAAGTTCATTGATGTTATAAACGCACGATGAACAACAGCAAAAAGATACAAATTTAGAATAAAACGCTGAACATCACAGTCTTATACACGTCAAGAATTCAGAATATAAAATATATTGAGTAATGTAGTTATGGAACAAAATTTTTAAGAACGGAAATAACCCGCATATGACAAACATAAACACACACAATACAAAGCGCAAAAACTGCAAAAATAAAACATCAGATGGAGCCAAAGTCAATAGATAGATCTCTCGATCTATCAAAAACTTCTTAAAGCTCTTCTTGATGTTTAATCGTGTTCTTCGCCTAGTGTTACAGCAGTGAAAATTGCTATTCCACGAAACTCAATGAACATTTGATCTGGAATACAGTTAACACTCGTAGATATTGAGCCCTGGAAACGACATTATTTCAAGTTTCCTATATGCTCCATGACAACCAGATCTGCAGTCTATTTCAGCAACAATTCGCACCATGCGACGCTGAATCTTGAATATTTTATCTCTGACACTAGAACTATAGTGACACCAGCAAAGTAAGCCTCAGGCGAGACTTCGAAGCTCAAAATAGCCTGTCCTCATAGCAGTTGAAGATACTGACTTAGACAACTCCACAACATGAACAGACGATGTAAGACTGGAATCTATATGGATTCCAAGAAATTTTACAGTAGTATAATCTCTCGTTTTCGGGATAAAATTGATTCTCTTTGTCTCATCTTCAACAACATATGATTTTGTACGAACCAGCTCTGAGCCTTGCGAATTGCTACTTGGGAAGACACCTCCACAGCCTCAATGTATTTGTTTTACACGATAAGTGTAGTATCATCAGCAAACTGAACAGACGCAAACACTGACCAATATGAGGAATAATACAGGTCCCAGAGTTTACCCTTGTGGAGCTCCCACGTCGCCTGCTCTCTTCTCCGAGAAGAAACAATCACTCATATAGACGGTTTGAAATCTACCAATCAAATAGGATGACACCAGTTTTCGACTCACATGTGTCTAATTGAGTCACATGAGTATTCCATGTTTAACCAACATAAATGGTAACACAAAGAAATTTTATATAATCATTATTATTGATATTTATATTATAACGTCTCATAGAAAATAAACATATGACCGTTTTGTCCGCATTCAACTTATTCGAAGAGAACCATTCAGCCACATTATAATCTATATTATTACCCAACATCGCTAGAAGTTGGGTGATATTATAGATTATATATTCTACATAAAGATGATATATTTTGAATATAGATAGACAGATAAAAGTGTGCTATCAGCAAGCAGTTGTATCAGGGCACCCGGAAAGTAATTGGGAAGATCGTTGGAAGATCAAAGGCCTTCGTCAAATCTAAAAACAATGACATCGAATATAATTCCCTCTCAAAACAATATTGTGTTATCCCAACCAACTTAAAAACTGCATCTATTTTATTTCTATCATTTCTATACCTACAAATTCTATTATGACAATCGCTCAGAAAGATTTCATCTTAAAGAAGATTATTATAAAAAAAACATATTCCATAAATGGCAGTTTTTGTTCGCTTATATGTTTTTCAATAATCTTTGAGAAGAAGGGATACACAAAGAATAAATAATAGTTCAGAAACACTAAAGAACTGATATAATAACATGATAAATGAACCAAATATATTAACAGAAGGGATTGAGCAACTGAAAAAGATGAAAAAGAAAGAGAAATTTCGGAAATTCATCATATACGTTAAACCTTAGAGAGCTTATCATTCTTTATCATCAGAGGTGTTCTGATGATAAACAACGTAAATATAATTCTAAAGCGAATGCTGGGTCCCTATTTTCCTCTGTTACATCGAAAAGGCCAAAAAGCCTAACTTTAATCTATGATATTGTTTCTGATAGTTTAATAGCATTTAATCCATATACTTGTGTATAACTATATTTCTTCAATAATATATTCAATTCATTCATCCCATTAGAAGGAAAAATTCGACATAATTACGTATATTTCTGTTTCTTCTTTGAAGAATTGAATAACACAGAGTTCGCTTATAATATTTATGCAATTATCACGTCTTTCGAATTGAGATTCGTACTGACATCACCTAGATCGTGCGTTGAAATTGAATTATTGACAGCATTGAAGCTGTTAATAATTCTAGGCTATTGATATTATAGGATAATAATTATAGATTCAATTTAAATGAGAGGTAATGAGAAATACTTGTTTAAATATCACTGACTCAGTCAGTGATTTTTAGACAAATATTTCTTATTACTTTTCATTTAAATATGAACTATCACAGAGTTGATTCATCGTCCACTGAATTTATAGATTCAGTTATATAATATGTATATTGATAATTTGATAACTGAACTTATATTATTTGAATAATATAATTTTAGTTATATTATCTTTTTCAAAACTTATATATATATATATATATATATATATATATATATATATATATATATATATATATATATATATATATATATATATATATATATATATATATATATATATATATTATGCTATTCGAATTGATTGGATCGAAGGATAAAAATCAATATTTTCGTAAAATCTTACCTTTTAATGAAGTAAATACGTACAAAATAGCGTAAATTCTTCATATTAATAATATTAATATGAAGTATGTCCTCCTTTCGCAGAAATAACTTCTTGAACTCGTCTAGGCATCGATTCCACTAGCGCCGTGCTGATTTTCTTCAATTCGTCATCATTAAATCACACCTGAATTTGACTTATAATCATTTTTTTGTAGTGCAATCCATTTTTGCCAGTCGTTTCTTTGAAATATTCCGTAAATTCTCAATGGAATTGAGATCAGGTGAATTCTCCGGCCATTCGAGTACTTGTATTTCATTCTCACGCATTAAGGCCTGCACTTGTTTGGAATTGTGGCAGGCAGACAGGTCGTGCTGAAATGTTTCATCAAACGTTTCCATAAATGGGAAAATCTTGGTGCGCAATATTTCCATATATTTTAATGAATTCATCATCCCTGTTATAGGAGCTAATCATCCAGTGCCATTGTTATATAATATGTATATTGATAATTTGATAACTGAACTTATATTATTTGAATAATATAATTTTAGTTATATTATCTCAATATATATATATATATATATATATATATATATATATATATATATATATATATATATATATATATATATATATATATATATATATATATATATATATATATATATATATATATATATATATATATATATATATATATATATATATATATATATATAAATTTTATATAAACGTATTTATATATTACGTATATAGATGATTTTGGTGAAAGAATGTTGAATCAAAGCCTTTAGAATTATATACCTCCTTCTTTCAAAATTGTTGAAATACTAATTAAAAATTCAAAGTTTGGATAACCACTAACCATATAAGGATACCACATAACCACATAAGGATACTAGTCAATTATAAACGAAAACCTAGAAATGGCTAATGTGACCATACGTCACGCTTTGGAAGAGGTACATATAGCCACGGTTTTGACAGACAAAACGATATTTTAAAGTGTATTCTTCCCGAACTCAATGGTAGGTACTAAGACAGTTCAATAAGACAGCTTATTGAAATTGGATGTGTGATCCACATTATTGAATTGAGCTTGAAAGAGTTATAAAATGTTGCAAACGTTGAAAAACTATTTCGTGAGTACCAACAAATGCCCAAATAATTTGAAGACGTTTTACAAAAATTCCACCTTAAAATCATGATTACAGTTTTTCCACATACAAGCAGCGACACTCAACGATAGAACTGAGTGTCTTAGTTATGACCGCTATTTTGGTTATGAAAATAAATATAAATAAATCACGTAGTGATTTTCACGCTAATCCAAAAATAAGACAATTTGTTCAGCCAAGTACAATAATAGTACTTGTAATCATTCCACTAATGAGGCTTAGTAAGTCGAACCTACTTACGTATTTGGTGTTTCACGAGAGATTTGCCCTATTGGTAATAAAATTAAGGCTAACAATATTTCTTGAACAAAATAAAGTCATATCGGACATGCAATTCGGATTCAGAGAAGGAAAATCAACTGAGGACGCTCAGTTGGCACTAACCAGTAAAATTCAAGAGACATTTAACGATGATAAAATAGCATTATGTTTTCTTGTTGATTTGGCCACAGCTTTTGATACAGTAGAACATTGTATTTTGTTGAAGTTGATGAATGAATTGGGATGTGGGACTTGGAGATGTCTGTGTGCGGTTAATTGCTAGATACTTAGAAGGAAGAAAGCAATTGGTGAGGATTGGCGACTCTTGTAGTGACGCTAGAGTGTTGGACTATGGGGTGCCTCAAGTAACTGTTCTGGGGCCAATTCTATTCACTATATATATAAACCGTTTATTTTACACAAAAAGTAAAGGGCATATCATAAGTTTTGTGGATGATACTGTTGTTTTTTATTCAGGAAAAAACTGGGAACAACTCAAAGAGTTGGCTCAAACTTATTTCATTGAGGTTAAGCACTGGTTAGATCAACATCTTCTCATTATTAATTACACAAAAAACAAAATATATGCCATTTGCAATAGACAGTAGAACTTTACCTGCAGCGGATATCCTAAGAATTACAGACACCGAAGGCAAACATTTTGAAATTAATTGTTCTTACTAGTCCAAATATTTGGGTGTCAATATTGATTCCCGATTGAAGTGGGATGCACATATTGAGGAGTTGATACTGAAGCTGAGAGGATTGATTCCTAGATTCAAATATCTGGTCTGTATAATTGGGAGTACTCACTTGAAAATGATATATCAGGCCCTTGCTGAGTCACAAATGCGATATGGAATAATTGCTTGGGGATGTGCATATTTAACTACTTTGAACAAACTGAAAATACAACAGAAGTGGTTACTTAAAGTAATGTACAAAAAGAACATGCTTTACCCAACGAATCAATTGTTTGAGTTAGCTGAAGTGTGGGACCTAAATCACTAGTATTGCTACACGGTAATGAAACATACGTTCAACAACATGAGTAATTCGAAACGAATTGAGCATGGTTTGAATACCAGATATAGTCACCTTTCTCTTGAAGTTCCTAAGTTTAAAAAATCAATTGCTCAACGTTCGTCAATCTATTTAGCGCGTAGAATTTTCAACAAATTGCCTATGTACTTGAAAGAGATGGTCAATAACGTGAAAATTAAGAAAGCCTTAAAGAAATGGATATCTCAGGTGGGGATGGTCTACTGTAATACTTTGATAAATGGAAGATTAGGTATATAGTTGAATGTATCAGATAATTGTAGAGATTAAGATTGAAATGTACAACATAATATTTACTGTATGAATAATGATAAACAAACCAATATATACTGTATTAAAGAAAAAAAACATCTTTCACCACAGGTATTATACCTTTGTGAGGGTTAACAAAAATTTTTCTTGTCTTTGTTCATGTCTAGTTGATGAAACCAGGAGAAGCATGTTAACTTATTCTCTTAATTATATGCAAATTTCTGTTAAAATTTGGAATTTGTACTATAAAGTGTATATGAATATGAATAAATATTATTATTATTATTATTATTATTATTATTATTATTATTATTATTATTTATTATTATTATTATTATTATTATTATTATTATTATTATTATTATTATTATTATTATTATTATTATTATTATTATTATTATTATTATTATTATTATTATTATTATTATTATTATTATTATTATTATTATTATTATTATTATTATTATTATTATTATTATTATTATTATTATTATTATTATTATAATTTATGAATCTGATAGAATAGACATTATTGATGAAGTTTTCAGTAACTCCTTTTCGGTTCGAGTTCCCAAGTATAACAAGGTTCAACATACCCAAGTAATAACCTTACAGAGATAAACTACTCTTCTATTGCCATATTATCAACGAATTTTTAATATAATTGTTTCATTTATTCAAATCAATGAACTGACCACATCGTCCTGCAGTAACCTTTTCCACAGTCAAACGCAATTTCCTTGACCTTGAAAAATGAAAATAACTTCAAATGCAGTGGGAATTACTAATGATAAGGCAAGGAAGGTTAATTGTAAGTTATTAGTTAGAGAAATAAAAACAGTAGTACCGGAACACACAATCAGTTGTACGGATTATGAATTGATTTCATTGATCATTTTGCGACGTTCCTGTGATTTGATTATTATTTTTTTCAATTCAGTGGACCTACAGTTAACGCAGGCTCCAAACGGCCAATTTGCTTGTAACATTACCCTAAAAATAATCATGATGTAATTGCTCAAATCATAGAGTAACACACACACCCATGCCTTCACCGGGGCTCGAACCCGAATCGTACCGCACGATAGTCGGGTGTTTTCCTACTAAGCCATAGAAATTGAATTTATTTAATATTTATTATGTAATGAAAAATACCTTATCAACCATGTTTCATAATGTTATTCAGTTTGGTGTTTTGCAGATTATTATAATCGTGTAAATCAGAAAATGCATTGATGCATTGATTTATTGACTATTATGTGGTTATATAAGTTATAATTATGAATGTGAAGGTCGTCCGTAAGTTATTATAAAATTTTCATATTTGTTTGTCGATTTAAATCACCAGTTATTTAAAACTCAATTTCAACTCAAGTCGATGAATATCACCATTTATTCGTGGGAAATAAAAAAAATTGATTTTTCAGTCAACAATATTACACCGAGGTAATTCACATGTTTGTCTTCATAGTGAGAATGACGGAAGGCGCAACACTTCTCTGTTCACACTGATGTTCCCTAAGAGAATGAAGAAACCCGTTTTTAAAACTTTAATAAAAAAATCATTAGACACTCTTCTTTCAAACCAGTTGAACTTCTTTTAGATGCCTAAATGAGGTGTAACAAAAGGAGTTTCAGATTATCTCGGTGGTCGAAATAATGATTGTGTTCATAATTAACTTGGATATTCATGATATTAAGACGAAACAAACATTGATCAGTTAATGTATGATGTTCTCCAAACTCTGTTTTGAGTTGAAATTATAACAATAATTTGACGAAGTTAGCTCGTTGATTCAAAGGAATAAATTTTCATGATTCACAGAATACGAGTTGAGGAATGCATAGAGGTTGAGAAAAATCAATTTGAATACTATTTCAATATAAATGAAAATTTTACTCATATATAAAATTAAGGTAGATTTAAAACTGAGGAGTTATAGGTTATTAGAAAAGGTTTTTTATATCATAATGAAAACTGTCAGATCATTTGAATCATTCTTTCTTATATCACTTTGCTTGAACACCTTTACTTTAGCTCGAATTGATATTTTTGATATCTTGGTAAATAATGCAATTTATTAGTTTATATTCATTGTTATATTCATTGTTATTTACTTCGTACATTCTATTTAATTAGTAATATTTTTTATTATTCCTGCAGCTCAAATGTCTGTTATTGTTTTTGTTATGTTTTAATGTTCATTGTTTTTCAAGATCAGGCTAATAATTTCGTATATTCGAAATATTGACTGAATATCTACTGAAATAATATTATCGAAAAGTGATTAAGACATAACGATATAATTGATAACATTTCAACTCAAATTTCCTCAACATTAACTTTATGAAATTTTCGAAAACTTTCGTTTCAGTTTTCAATTTTTATATATTTGGTTTTCACTTTTCATCATTCGTTCATAGACGTTCTCAAAGTTCTTATATTCCTCTTTTTACTCTGTTTTATGATTTATGCAGTATCTGCATCGTTGTAGGTGGGCTGCGCTTCTAGAGCAAGGAGTATTTTTGTACCTCGAAGAAAATGTATTATATTGATAGAAAATCATTTATCAATATCAATCAATAAATCATTTTGAAATCTAGAAAAATCGCTAGAAATCCTTTTCTTTATAGAAACGAATCCATCATTCATTGTCATAAGCAGAAAAGAAATTACTATAATAGATAGAATAAAAATTTTCAAATATAGATTTCACACAAGAAATAAATAAGGCCAACGAGGAGGCTTGTACAGACCACATACTGGGCAAATCACGGAATGTTCTGAATTACTATTGTTTCAAACTTTATAGCAAGTTATCTTTTTGTGTGGGGAACACTGACCTAGCAAAATTCAAGAGACATATTGAAGGGTTTATTTGAAGAGATTATTGAAGGGTTTTTATTGCGAAACACTCGTCTGATGAATTTAAGACGTCTCGACATTTGATTCTGATTCTATACTGCAGATTCAGTTCCTTTTTGCATTTTCAACTTTTATGCTTTTCGTTTTCTCCTAATTTCAACTCTCTCAGAACCTATTCTGAAAATATAACAATTTGAATGAATATCTATCTTCTAATATCAAATATTGTTGTCTACGAATATTAAATGTGTGTTTTGGTATATAAATATATATATATATATATATATATATATATATATATATATATATATATATATATATATATATCTATATATATATATATATATATATATATATATATATATATATATATATATATATATATATATATATATATATATATATATATATATATATGTATATATATATATATATATATATATATATATATATATATTCCAAAATTAATTCATTGCTTGTTTGAGATAGTTACATTTTCAATATTTTTAGCAATAACAGGCTTTTTCAATGTTAAAAGCTTCAAACATGAATAATTGAATTTTATGAATTACCATAGTTATCAATTACAAATTATGAATTATAAATAGATATATTGATATCTATTGTAATTCATTTCGCTTCTTCGATAGTGGAAGTAGAAATTTGTAGAAACAGCTCCATGAGAGTTTTATTCGAGATATATCAATATTATTGAAAATCTCTGTATATATATATCTATATGTATATATATAGATATATATAACAAAAGACAACCCAACTCAAAGACAACCCAACTCAAAGACAACCCAAAAGACAAGCCCGCAACTCAATTGGAAGCAGCCGTTGACACGTGTTTCGAGCTTATTGGCTCTCCTCAGAACGGCGTAGCTAAGTTCAAGGTGTACGAACCTGGAGATGGAATCCACAACAAAAGAACACACCTGCAAAGGAAGTCTCCACTGCTAGGCTTCCATATATATATATATATATATATATATATATATATATATATATATATATATATATATATATATATATATATATATATATATATATATATATATATATTTTTTTGAAAGTTTTTAGCATTAACAGGCTTTTTAATATGAAAAATAAATGCCTCAAAATAAATAAATTAAAAATAATGATAATTGATGTTAATAATAATAATGATAATAATAATGTTAATGATAGTTAATGCTAAAAACTTTCAAAATAAATACCTCAAACAGGCAATAAATCAATTTCAAGAAATATATATATATATATATATATATATATATATATATATATATATATATATATATATATATATATATATATATATATATATATATATATATATATATATATATATATATATATAGAACAGTAATTTAAAGCGATCAAAAAGCAGTGGGGCGTATACCCAAAGAACCTGGGTTCGAATTCCAGTCGAGTTCAAAACTTTTGAAGTGTAATTTCAATTCTCAATTTTCACTGTAAAATATTAATACGATTATATATATATATATATATATATATATATATATATATATATATATATACGGATTTAAGTCTTTCAATAATTTACCAAATATATTAAAAACAAGTACTAGTATTAAAATATTTAAGCGTGATCTTAGAAAGTATATTTTGAATAATGAGATAGGTATATAATTAAAAATTGACAGTTCATAATGAAATATGTAGATTTTTGTATAGCTTCAGCTAAATAAATATTATTATTATATTATTATATATATTTTATATCGATTTATTGCCTGTTTGTTATATTTATAATATTTTCAGCAATCAGAGCGTATTTTATGTGAAAAGCTGCATTTTTGTTGTCATTTCGTTATATCAAAGAAACAAAAAAGGGAATTTGATTCTTCAAAAGAATAAGTTCGACGTTTTGATATCTCTGTTATTAACATTATTGAATGATTTCGAAGATTTATACAGAAGGATTCTCTTCGATGAGTTCTATATGCTGTATGAGTTGTAAGTCTGTTGGCTCAACTACTTATATTTGAAAAAGTGATATTTTACTGAAGAATAAGGTGAGTCAAAATTATTTAACCATCTGAAAGATCAACTCGTGACTGTACTGTAAGCTAATCAGGTAATGAGTTCGAAACTCGAAACATATCGATGAATTGATCAATTATCCGCGGCAAATTTAATGAAACATCAACCCACAGTTTTTTATAATAGTGATTATTATATTCAAAGACGTATAGTGAAGTATATATATATCAGTGACGTGATTCATCGAGTGATATTCTTGAGTTATATCACAGTCGGAATGTAGACCAGATTATTGTTGAGTTAAATAAGAGTAATTTATTTGAAAAAGTTACTAGGTATATATTTTTACCTAGTGAACGAGTCAAACAGATTTTCACTGACTGTAAAATGAAAGGAGAATGCCTTTATTAAACAAATCTGTTAAATCTAACGTACAAATTCGAATATAAATTGAATTATTCGTGATTGAAACTTTGTCTGAAAATGAAGTTCCAAATATCAACAAAACAAAGTGGTATTTGTTGTTAAAATTCCACATCAATTTATACAGACAACATTCACTTTTTCAATGTGAACAGAGTTTCTACTGGCGAAAATCTTTCAAATTAACCTGAATGTTAGGTATGAAATATTAGAAAATAAAAAAAATTTGAAAAATTAGAAAATTCATGACAAAGAAAAATATTAATCTAACGAGAAAAGGTTTGAAAAATAATGTAGATCCTATAAAATAGATTGTTATTCGTAAAGAAATAGATTTACTGTTTCATTCTACCGGATTGTTATTAGTGTCAAATTGTTGTACAGGTAATAACCAAATGAAATTTTATTGTTTCGATAACTGCACACTATCGCAGCATAATGAATTTTTCATGATTCACTACACGTATAGCCGGCTTCTCATGTTAAGTTTGAATATTATTATTTGCAAAATGTAACATTGAAAAATGTCAGAAAAACATCAACCTTACCACTGAAACAGCTTTCAATTCATCTTCAGCTTGCACATAATAACTGTTAAGTAGGCAAAATGCCGAAACTAAAACGCCGAAGCAGAGTTGTATCATGACCGGTTAGTATATCGAACCAAAATGAAAATACCTCCACTCTACCTCCATATTTATATTGATATTGATTCCAGCTGTACCCACTTCGACATCAGGTAATCTCCGAAATATTTCCTTCTCATTAGAGTATATATCTATATATATATATATATATATATATATATATATATATATATATATATATATATATATATATATATATATATATATATATATATATATATATATATATATATATATATATATATATATATATATATATAATATATAATATATATTATATAAATTTTCTGGAATATAATATAATATATAAAATATATATGAATTTTCTGAATATAAAATCTATGTAAAATTCAATTTTCAGACTAATATCACACTCACTTGAATCACGTGGCTTATTATGAGTTTTCAGGTGAACCTAGTCTGAGCAAGAAATATTCCTCTGAATGCTAAAGGAGTTAAAATGTCATGTTGATTTTTCAAAAAAAATTACGGTTGACTTTTTTTATTGCCTTATTAGTGATTCATGAATTGAATTATTAATTAGTTTCGACAAAGTTGTGATATACAGCAAAAAGTAAACAAAAGTAGAGATTTTTGAATTATGAATATATCATATACGAATAATGTTGGATACTGGGAAAATCTCAAACGAAAATGGAAAATGTCGGCATATCCCGCAATTGGTAGCAGCCGTTGACACGTGTTTCGAGCTTTTTTGCTCTCCTCAGAACGGCGTAGCCCAGTTCGAGTTGGACGAACCTTGAGATGGAACAACAAGAAAGAACGGACACACCACTGAAGAAAGTCGACACATTTCAGGCTACAGTGTATTCCTGCTCATTCATTATAAACTCGTACCCGATTACTATAGTAATAGCACTATACCGTTTGTATACTTATTTTTTTCATAGGATACATTTTCACGTAGGTCGAACATGATATGTTCCACCAGTGTTGGTCGAGGAATTGATTGTCATTACGATTCATTAGAATCAGTCACACCAAAATAGCGTTGAGTGTTTTTCATTGAATTTCGTATCATAGTGTATTAGAGTGATTTTAGTGCAGTCAAAATACCTATTAATAATAATAATAATATGCCTTTATTCAAATCGTATTTTCATACAACTTATCGAATGGGGCGAGATTTAGCATCAGCTACTCTTACACCTGACCCCTTACAAAATGAAGCAGCCAATACAAAATTATACATGGAAAATGAATATATTATCATATAAAAAAAAATATTATATAAAAATGAACTATATCATAAAAAGCGGGAAAAAAATATATGTGGCATCAAAATAAGATTAAACCCATCAAGTATGTGATAAAAATTTGAACATAATATGAAACTAAATTATAAAACTATATAAGAATGGACTATAACATAAAAAGGGTAAAAAGTGTATGTTGCATCAAAATACGAACGAATTTGAACATGATATAAATTCAAACTATAATACCATATAAAAATGAACTATATCATAAAAAGGGAGGAAAAAATCTATGTGGCCTTAAGATAAGATTACACCTATTAAGTATATGATAAAAACATTACAAAAAAGAAATATACAAAAAAAGAAAACTCAAAAAATCAAGTGGCACTCGTAAAAAATGGCCCTAGTAGAAAATGAAAAATTAAAGGAACAATGTATCACATCAGGGCAATTATATATCTTCATCTGTTCCCCAACAACAACGCCTTTAAACCCTTTCTAGATGAGGATAAAGACTGCACATTCCTGAGTTCATTATTCAGATTATTGTACCACTTCAACGCGTTATAAGTAAATGATCGATTATATATTGCACACCGATGAACCGGCATAGTTAATAGCGAGTTGTGACGAACAGACACACCATGTACTGAATCCCTGGAAATGAGCTTTGCATAAGATATGAAGGACTAGATGTTGACATAATTTTATATACAAGGCAGAGATGAGACTATTCGAATAAATTTCTCACATTGAGCCATCTAAGCGAGGCGAGAAATATGATCATACTTTCTCAAATTATTGACAAATCTACTACAAGCATTCTTCAATATCTGAAGTCGTTTCAAATCTGTATAAGTAAGGCATGGATAATATATTGTTATTTCATATAGCATTTTGGACATAACTAAGCTTTGGCATAATAACCTTTTCAAACTGTATTGCAGAATACTCCTATTCTCTCTTAACAATCGGAGAGCCGAGTAACATTGTTCACTTATATGTTGCAAGTGCATATCAAATCCAAATCCTCATCAAAGTACATACCGAAGTTTTTAAAATTATTGTCAAAATATATCTCCTGGTGGTGCAGTTCGATTTTGATTTTTTTCTTTATATTCCCTCGATGTTTTTTGTTGCCAAAAATCATCAACTTATCATTTGATAGGGTTTAACCTGAGATTATGTAACGAACAGTACTCGACTAATCCACTCAAGTCTTTATTCATACACCGTTCAGCCGCAGCATACCCATCACGTTTGAATGCGAAGAGCAATTGTGTGTCATCTGCAAACGAATGAATTTCGTTTCTGGCGATGTGTAACGCACTCTTGTTGATCTGAAACATACAGAAGAAAAAGTAGGAGGCCGAGTACAGAACCCTGTTGCACACCAGAAACAATGTCATTATTCCTGACCACCCACAACTACTCTTTGCTTACGACCACGAAGGTAAGATGTAATGAAACCACAAGTCACTCCATCGAAACCAAAGAAACAGCACTTTGCTGCAAGAAAGCGATGGTTGAACGTATCGGATGCTTTTGCTAAATCAAGTAAAACTGAGAGAGTCATCAATTGCTTATCAACATTTGAAATAATTTCATCTGACAAATGAGAGTGCAGTAATTTGAAAACGATTCCTCTGGAAACCTGACTGTTCCGATGGACTTATTCTATTTTGAGTCAAATATTCATGAAGTTGAAGAAATACAATGCGTTCCGAGATCTTCGAAAAGACAGGTCGAAACTGATCGGCCTTAAATCCTTATATGATGTTGGGCTGGGAGTTTTAGGCAGCGGAGTAAACACTGCTATTTTCCACTGTTCAGGAGAAAGGCCTATTTCCAAACACAAATTGAAAACGTGAAGAAGGTATACACCAATTGAAGGAAAGCATAATCTCAGCATCTGCAATGAGACACCATCCACTCCCGCAGCATCAGATTTTATATTATTGATTATATTACTCAAACTTTCAAAATCCACGTCCCTGAAAGATAAACGCATGTCATTAGAAAAACGACGATTTCTGTAATAGCATATTTTTTCCAAACACTCCGCAGCCCTGTTTTCAAAAATAGATGCGAAATTATTGTTTATCTTGAATGGATTAATGGATGAATAATTGTTAGTAAAATTTTATTCGTTATTCACATTTGGTCGAAAACTTCCGTTTACATTTATTATCCAATTATTTTTCATGTAACTGTTGGGGGGTCGTTTGATATTCATTTTCAGTGTATCGCGGAATGAAAACTACTTGATTCTATTTCAATTTCTGTCAGACAATATTGTAATATCGACCTGTTTTATTTATCATATTTTACGCATTGAACTGGCAATTGAGTATTCTCCAACGTTCCTTTAAAACTATTCTTGGTACATATGTACAATGAAGAATAGACTACCATCAGCACCAATTGATGATGAGTTCAAGAAACTTGTGGACAAACAGTATGAAAAATTTCTCTGAAAATATTTCGTCTGAATTATAAGTTCAGGGGAAAATATATATAAAGTTTGCCCAGTGGCAAAACGGAATACATGCGGTGAAGAAAAATTAAACTTATAAATAAATTTTGGACGAGAAATAAACTCAAAGTAGAGTTCAGGAGGAATACCAAAGAAGACTGAAAAATCTACTGAATACGGAGCTGAATGTGTGAAACCAGATACGAGCGACAAATACGAGCGTATATATGCCGTACTAGCCCTTACATATTCCTTCCTTGTACTCAAATTAACAAATACAGAGTTCGATTCCATACAATATGTTACGGGCACTATGAAGACAATGATACCCCATGACCCATCAGAGGTCCTTGACCGCGAGAAAGACTGAACAAAGGAGGACGAGAGTTAATCAGTTTTATCAAGTTAACGAAAAATCATAATGTTAAGAGATTTTTCTTATATCAATTTCAATTAAATAATTGCAAGTTTTGAAATAGATGAAAGTTTCGAAATTCTAGTTGATGAAATTAGATAATCGGAAGAAGGAATGTTGTCCTATCAGGAACGTAAACGAATGTTTTTATACGAGTTGTAAATGGATATCATCAGAAATTACAGAAGCTAGTTAAAAATTGAAAGAGTTACATTGGCTCTCTAAAAACTTGGTGTACCGTGATACTGCTGTAGCCTATAAACGAGCTTAAATTGATTATAAATAACTCTTAAAAGCAACGGAGTTAAGGTGTCATGAACAGCTCATAGATAATTCAACTAACAAAAACAAAACTTTATGGGAAATCATTAATCGCCTTACAAACAGGAAGAGTCTGGCAAAATCAATCAACCTGAATATTGATGGATCAATTATTTCGGACAGGTGTGAAGATGCTGATGTGTTTGGGTGAATATTTCTCTACGATTGACAAAAAGAGCTTTAAAAAGCATTGAGGCAATTCGAGGTGGGAGTATTGTGCGGTGTCTGAATTAAAAAACCATACTCTCTTCTTTTTACAATACGAAAGCAAGAAAATGTCATAAAACCACTCAAAAACGAAAAAAATACTGCTATTGACTTTATATCACTGAAAATCATAAAAACTATAGCTGAATTATATCTGCGCATTCCGCATATTTGATAAACCAATCAGTCAATAATAATCAAGTTCTCTAATTTTTTGAGAACATCACTAGAGGTACCTGTTTTCGAGAAAAATATGTTTAAAACACTGCTAACCATCGTTCGATCTCGATTTTCACTTCGAATGAATGAGCTATACAATCTCGAGTTTAGAGGAATATTTTCCGGATGGCTTCGCAGTTTCTTTTCAGATAGATCAATGGTTCGAAAAGTTGAAAATTGGTGGTCTCAAATTTTTTTCAGAGAGTTAGGTGTTTTCCAAGGATCAATACTTGTACTCTGCTGTTTGTGATATTCATAAACGACTCACCGAATAATCTAAAAATTTGTAAAATCACATTATATTTGCAGATGATAACTTAATCATAGTGCATTCACATAGATCCGAAGAGTTTACGTGATTATGTATTACTATTATCGAAAATTTCAATATTTGAATTTGTTCAAATGCCCTTATACTCAATATTTTGAGAACTGAATGTATCCATTTTAGCCTGAAAAATACTGCTGAAGTACGAATGAAGTTTAAATATGTATTTGAATACTTCTATAATATCAAAAGACTTAATAGACTTTGTAGAAATCTTCGTAGATAGTACTACGACTGACTCTGAACAGGCCATGAAATGATTGAATGCCAATGGTGGGCGGTGAAATTGGAATTTTACACCCTTTGAGATTACCATACAACTATGGGGATTGTATACCAATGCAAATAAGACGCTTCTCAAAATTTCCGCAGTTTGAAGTAAAATAATTTGAGCTTTATAGAATAAATTCTGTATTTTCCAATTTTAAATAGTGTAGAACATGTGTTTTTGTTGATGATTTGTTGAACTACATCAACATATAACAACAACGTGTTTTGTGTGCTTAGCGATTTCAATGAAACGAAATTGAATTTGTGTTTTTTCGGACTTTATGACTGAACGGTTTCAGTATGACTAATCTATAAATATAACTTAATATTAATATAGTGTAACAAAGGTGTGAGTGACGATAATTTATGGATATCGTAACATCAAATTGAAAAACATAGTGTTTTGTGTTTTCCGATTTCATCTAATCGAAATCAAATTTGTGTTGTGTTTTGAGTAAGGATTACTTACAAATAATTTTTTTGTGAAATATATTGTAGAGAGTAGATGTTGCATAAGTGACTTAGTAAATTTCAAGCTTAAAATGGGTAAATCTCTAATGAGTATTTTCTTTTAATTGAACGTAAAACAGCTTTGACTGTAGACCACTGTATACCAATTTAAAAGAAGAAGAACATACCACTGAAGGGGGATGTAACAAGAACACCATACGCCAAGAGGTTCATCAGGCCGATTTTCATCTTCACACTCGAACAGAACATAAGCCACGGATTGTATAGGAAACCACACAGGGAATTAAACATAGGGTAGCATAAAAACTAACGGATATCAATTAGTAATAGTATTAACATTTCAATTCTATACCTTTAATAAGATCATAAATCAATTCAAAAGCTTCTATATTGTTCAGTGACAAAAGAAAACACATATTAAAATGTGGACTAAATCTAACAATTCTGTTCACTTTCATGAGCAATACGCTTATTTTGTTGCGAAAATTATTGCAGGACAAGATCAAATGTTCTGAGGTGCCCAATTCTCCACAACTACATAATGGATTATCTGAGTTTCCTACCCTATACAAATACTGCAGCATAGGCTGTGTCCGCTTTTTAAATGAGAAATAACTCTTACAAATTATTTGCGATTACCTATATCCTTAAACGAAATCTTAGTGGGGGAACAGGATGGATAGCCTTATTTATCGGACCAACTGTACTTCCTTCATATTCGGACCTCCACTTTTTCAAGTTTATATATATATATATATATATATATATATATATATATATATATATATATATATATAATATTAGTAAATACTGAGACTCTTAATCTAAATATCGAAATATTTCAAATGAAACTCAAAGAGCGTTTCGGAAAACTCATCGGTCTTGTTGAATGATAATAGGATACAATTGTTTCATCATTATTATGAATCATCAGTCCATATTTATTCTATCAATCAAGAATCGATGACTTTCAAAACGAACATAGGTCCTATACCAAATTGAGAGACATTCTACGTAGTGAAATATAAACTCTCCCTAGCGTTCAAGATTCCTACTCATGACAACAAGAGGAAGGCTTTATAGGTATTTCATTCGAACACAACAGGAAATTGTCTAAAATGAGTAGGAATAATCCCATGCCTAATCGCTTTAGATCACGCTCAGGCGGGCAAATGAGTACCTAGTTCAAAGATTGACAGGTCATTGAATCGACATATCGAAATATTTCAAACAAAACTCTCAGGGAGATGTCTACACAAATGTTGTTAACGAGAACGAACACATCACTTTCGAGAGTGAATATTAAGAGCGTTTCGAAAAATTTATCGATCTTGTTGAATGATAATAGGATACAATTGTTTCATCATTATTATGAATCATCACTCCATATTCAAGCTATCAAACAAGAATCGATGACTTTTACAACGAATATAGGTCCTATACCAAATTGAGAGACATTCTACGTAGTGAAATATTCACGTAGGCTCCCTCTATCGGCGAAAGGACGTATAAACTCTCCCTAGCGTTCAAGATTCCTACTCATGACAACAAGAGTGCGAGTGGAGGGCTTCATAGATATTTCATTCGAATACAACAGAAAATTGTCTGGAAGTCATGGGATTATTCGTACACATTTCAGACAATTTTCTGTTGTGTTCGAATGAAATATCTAAAAAGCCTTCCACTCGCACTCTTGTTGTCATGAGTAGGAATGTTGAACGCTAGGGAGAGTTTATATGCCCTTTCGCCGAAATAGGGAGCCTACGTGAATATTAAACTACGTTGAATATCTCTCAATTTGGTATATATGACCTATGTTCGTTTTGAAAGTCATCGATTCTTGATTGATAGAATAAATATGGACTGATGATACATAAAATGATGAAACAATTGTATCCTATCATCATTCAACAAGATAGATGAATTTTTCAAAACGCTCTTAATATTCTCTCTCGAATGTGATGGGTTCGTTCTCGTTGACAACATTTGTGTAGACAGCTCCCTGAGAGTTTTATTTGAAATATTTCGATTAAGAGTCTCAGTATTTACTATATATATATATATATATATATATATATATATATATATATATATATATATATATATATATATATATATATATATATATATATATATATATATATATATATATATATATATATATATATATATATATATATATATATATATATATATATATATATATATATATATATATATATATATATATATATATATATATATATATATATATAAATATATACATGTGCGATTTTTTAGCGATAATGCTTTTTTAGCGATCTTCGAGATTTTTCATATTGTTCTGTCGTAGAACCTTTTGGGCTCTTTCATCCTCTATGTGCCGGATTCACTCTTTGTTATTATATTCAGTATTTTCTTCGGTATTTTGGACTGTTTCATCATGTACAGGTGAGCATAGAACTTTGCCCGTCGTTTTCCAATTTCTCAAGTTTTTATATTGGTGTTTTGATAAAATACCTTTTGAGGTCTTCTCATCCAAATGCTATTTTCATTGATTCTGTAAATTGATGTATTGATGTCTGTAAATAATTCTGACCGTCAATAACCGTTGTTTCAGCTGCATAGATTGCTTCCGGAAAAACGTTGTGTTCACTTCAGATACGTGATGTTCGATAACAGTGAAACATTTATGAATGAATTGTGGTAAATTAATAATGAAGGAACCTGATGTGGCATTACTGGAACATTGTGTAATATTCTTAACTTAAGTGATGTTAAAAACTCATTTAGGTTCGTAAGGTTAACCACTGTACTCGTATGTTAAAATTAGTGTACCGTGGCTAATAACGCCTATAGTTGATGCTACAAAAACCCCCGAATAGAACAGAATACTTCAACCGGAAATCGTTATTTTTGACAGAAACAGACAGTGTGAAATAAAAATTCTTTTCTTTTGGATGTTTAGGAATAAATTGTACCTTCGTTAAAAATAATAAAACAGAATACTTCATATGATTGAATAATCATTCAATTAGAACATAATTTAAATTGTCACAAGTTTATAGAATCTAGTTACAAATGAACAGAACTCCACGTATTTCGTTTAAAAAGAACAAAGTTCAAGAACTTTATTCATATGATTACAATAGATAATTGATATGATTTTCACTAGGAGCGTAATTAATTATGCATGTGAAGATAGAATGATTACTTGATGATTGCAAGAATGTATTCAAATTGAACTAATTCATTGAGATAACGATGTTTGATAATAATAATTTCAATGAAGCACAGATATCTAGATATAAGTACACATGGATGTGACATGTCGAAATGCTGTGCATTATGCACTCCATTTTCAATTATTTCTTGAAAACTAAATAAGACAACTCAATATTTTTATGCTTGATAAACTTGAATAACTGCTGCATATCGACCTTCTTTCTGAGGTCATTGCGTGAAAATTATTCTGTACTTCCTTCGAAAACACATCGTATGTTAAACCAGTTGTCTTGATTGAAACATAAGTCTTGATGAGAAAATACGATCAGATTTGAACTTTTTTTGTCAAATGGAAACTTCGGATTATGAAGGCTTTTCATGTGGATCAAATCCTAATTCATTCGTTTTGATACGGATGTTATCGGAAAAATTGTAATCTTTCTTTTATGATGATAGTGGATCAAAATAGCTGTCGAATGAATTTATAACCTTTTTTGTGTAATTTAGTAAATTATTGCGGATTTTATTTCACTTTCAAACAATGATCCAACAATAACTGCTTGAAAACTTTGAAATTGACAAAAATAAAAAGTGTTATAGACTTATGACAAATGTCCCAATTTCAATAAATTCGCGAAAGGTCAAGCACATTAAAGCAATGAAATGACTGAAGTAGGTTTATAATTCCAAATATGTTTGCAATGAAAGAACAGAAAATTGTTCTCCTGGTCGTCTACAACACCTTCGAGATCTCTACTATTGCTGGTTTTTACGCCTACTGTAGTACTCAAGATCATCTCCTCTTTGTGCTGAACTCCTTCATTGTCGTTTTGTAAAAGCTCTTGGTACTTACTTATTTTTTTATAGCATTTTATCATACTTTGATGAAATAATATACCAGAATTCCACTTTGTTTCAATTGTCCATTAATTGAAAGTATTTGGTGGCCCATGGTAGACCATGGTCATACATGGTATAACCATGTTTAACCATATATATGCCATAACCATATATATACCACTCATGTTTATATGAGTATGTGATTCCATATATATATGCCATGTATAAATGACTTATAGCTAATCATTATTATGACCGTTGAATTGAATTAGCTTTTTAAGAAAATACTCTGTGTGTTTATGTTTTGTTTCGCTTTCCGAAGTGAAGAAATTTGTCCAGCTGATTTGTCATACGATTCTAAAATGCAAAACAAACTTCGAACCTCAATTTCTTCCATCTGAAATGCATTATCATTTATGATATATATATATATATATATATATATATATATATATATATATATATATATATATATATATAAGACAGATAAAAGAAACTTAGGGTAAAGACATGAAATTTTTTAATTTTTTTTTGTAACAACCGTTGACATGTGTTTGGAGCTATAGCCAATAGCTCGAAAATAGACGATTTCCGGATGGTATAAATATCGCCTCATTGGCAGATAATTGATTCAGTCTCCAGAACAGAGTCCAACAGAACTCTAACAGAGATATTCATTTCAAATCAAAAAGAAGTCGATTCTTCACTTAGAATTTTGTGTTTTGTGTTTTTTAATTAACTTTCAATTTCGAACATTTGAAACTTGAACTGCACCGTTCTGAAGAGAGCCAATATTGGAGAGAGAGAGAGAGAGAGAGAGAGAGCTCGAAACATGTTAACGGCTGTTACAAAACAAAATTGCAGTTCTGTACCGTAAGTCTATTTTTCTATTTTGATAAAATATACCTGTATACACCTTCTTGATTTATCTGAATTGGCGGTTCAAAATTTCTGGAAGGTATAAATATCGCCTAATTGAGAGATAATTGATTAAGTCTCCAGAACAGAGTCCAACAGAACTCTAACAGAGACATTCATTCCAAACCAAAAAGAAGTAGGTTCTCTACGTAGAATTTTGTGTTTTTTAATCAACGTCTAAGTTCGAACATCTGAAACTTGAACTGCGCCGTACTGAAGAGAGCCAATAGCTCGAAACATATGTCAACAGCTGTTACGTCAAAAAAAATTGCTGGTCTATACCGGAATTTTTTTTTATTTTCATAAAATATACCTGTATAAATCTTCTTGAATTATATCTTTATATATACATTAATAAAAATGAGTATAGTAATGGCGAATGAGGACGATAGGGTAGAGAGTGGATCTGCCAAAATGCTAAGGAAAGTGAAGTAATGTATGTTTACTGCCGAAAAAAGGTAGAAGAGTTTGTCAAGTGTGTGAAATGTTAGGAATATTATCATCCAAATTGCATGGAGCAAAACTGCAATGTCTGCAAACTTGAAATCTGCCCTTTGCAAATACTAACTGTAAAATACAAATAGGGATGTAATTTCCAGCGAAATCGTTGAGCTCCAAAATCAAAACAAGATTTTAAGCGTAGAGTTATCGTAACTCAAAGTATTATTAAGGGAAATACAAGAAGAAACAATATACTTATGGATAATAACAATTTACTGATTGAAAAGTTAGCAATTACTCAGAGTGGAAAAACAATATTAAAAAAATTCATAACAAAGTCCATTTGAATGCATTAGCATCTGAGAGAAAAAATGTAGACATTGTTGAAAATGCAACACAAAGTGAAATTCTATCAACTGTAAAATCTAGCTGCGCGGAGCTAGTAATTGGAACATTGACCTACCAGCTGTCAAATTAGATTCTGCTCCGGAAATACTATCTGAGAATGGCGTCACACACTCACCAAGTTTTGTCAATAATAAGAACACTGTGGAACAAAATGAGGCGGATATGAGGGAATCGAAGATAATTAACAGAAATTCAAGATCTGTGAAAAATATAATATGCACAGGAGTAAAGAAGTCAGAAACGTCAATAATATCGTGGGCCTCGAAGAAAAAATGGGTTTATGTAGGCTTAGTGGCAGAAAGTAATGTATCGGAAAAATTGATTGAAGATTATGTGAGAGAATTCAGTGATGAGAAGGTTGAAATAAAAAACTTAATACAACAACTTAACATTCAGTGTAGGAGAAGATTCGGAAGATCTGTATAATGAAATATGTAGACCAGAATTCTGGCCCGAAGGGATTATAGTCAGAAATTTCTCTTTTAGAAATTTTTTTCTTAGAGAACATCCATCCACCTAAGCAGGTTTACTCAAAGAAGTTAGATCTCATAGATAAAAATAGAAAAAGATCCAGTCGTCGAGAATTTACAGTCATTCAACAAAAAGGGCAGTCGAAGAAGAAGTGAAATTCATTTAACAAATTGGTTCTTCTTACACAGGAGACTAATGCTGACTTTGTTACAATTGTGGAACATTGGAAAACGGAAGAAGAACTCTGCAACTATCAACTTGATGGATACACACTTGTTTCTAGTTTCTGTGGAGATAGGGGCAAACATGGATGTAGTGCTATATATGCAAAAATATACACGTGTTGAGCGTGCAGATATTGAAGCACTAAGTGTGGTAAATGTTACAGAGTGCTCTGCTGTACAACTATCTTTTGAGAACAATAAGTTAATAATTTTCTATTTATAAGCCAAACACTCGGGTGTCCGTGATTTGAGTATATTTCTTGGAAAGCTGAGAAGAATTTTGGAGATATGAAGTAATGAGAAGAAGAAATTCATTATAGCAGGTGATTTTAATGTGAATATGTTATCGAAGGAAAATCTTGCAGTGAATTACTGTCGCATTTAGAACATTTCAATATACAAGTGTCTAATTGGAGTCCTACTAGATTGGGTGCTTGCCTTGATAACGTGCTCACAAGCTGTACTGGGGTTTATGTCATTGAGTATTACATTTCTGATCATTCTGCATTGAAATTTGTCGCACAAGATGTCCTGCTTGAATCCTGTCACCAGGCACTATTTTCAAGAGAAAAACAAATGAGAACATCGAAAACTTCACACAGAAATTAGCAGGCGTCAACTGGACATACATTAACAGAATGTCTTGTGATGTTAATCAATTCTAGAATCATTATATATCATTTTCAATATATTTTTAATGAGTGCTTTCCTAAAATACTCGTGAAATTGGAAAAAACTAGTAGTATTTTCAAGTTGAGTCCTTCAGCAAAGGACCTCAAAAATACTCTAGATTATTTCTATATTGCTTCAACAGTTAATCTTGAATATAAGGAGACATATATTACCGTTAAGAAGCAATATGATCAAGCACTAACGGATTCCAGGAAGGACAATTTTGGAAATTTAATTAACCCGTGTCAGAACGGATCGAAGCAGCATGGCAAATAATTAACTCTTTGACAAATAAAGCAACGAATACACCTGTCATACCTAAGAAATATATTGATTTGGGACTTCTAGCTGAAAAATTCAATGATTTCTTTGTGGACACAGCAAAATCTATTCCAGAAACGACCAGCGCAGCTTATATGAAACAAAATAATTTATAGGAAAAAACTCTTTTTGTTTTTGATGTTCATGAATCAGCGGATATATATATATATATATTATTATTATTTCGATTGTTCCCCATGAGGAGAGCGACTGAGCTTGAATTTGCAATCATTAGGAATTTTGCTTCATCTTTTTTGCCTCCCAAAAACGCTTCATCCTCTCTGAATGCTCTTTCTTCCGTTCATCTGTCCACTTTACTCCAGGTTGACGATTTACTTTTTGCTCAAACCTTATATGTGCGATTTTATAGCGGCATTCAGTGCGATCTTCGAGATTTTTTATATTGATCTGTTGTAGATCCTCTTGGACCTCTTTTAGCCACTCTGTTCCGCATTTACTATTCATAACTATATTGAGTAGTTTCTTCGGTATTCTGGACTGTTTCATTCTGTAGACATGTGCATAGAACTTTGCTCGTCGTTTTCTGATTTCTTCCGTTATCGTATTTGTCTTTTGATACAGTTCATTTTGAGGTCTTTTCATCCAAATACCGTTTCTATTGATTGGCCCGTAAATCTTTCTGAGAATTTTTCGTTCTTGTTTTTCTATTTCTCTAATTCTTGAATGGCCGCCAATAACCATTGTTTCAGCTGCGTAGATTGCTTCTGGAAGAATCGTTGTGTTATAATGCCTCAATTTGGCGCCTCTCGAAATGCACTTTTTGTTATAGTGAGCCCATGTTAGTTTGTAGGCCCTTTGGAGCTTGGTTATTCTCTGTTCATTAGCGATTCGGTTTAAACCTGAGGACTGTATAACTTCCCCGAGGTATTTAAAATGGCCTACTTGCAGAATTTCACCATGTTTTGTCATAAGAGAAGATTTATTTTTTGATTTTCTTTCCATGTATTTGGTTTTATCATAAGAAATTTGTAACCCGGTTTTCTGCGCAATTTCATGTAGTTTTTCCACGGCGCGAATGGCTTCAGTTCTGTTGTCTGTGATGATAGCAATATCGTCTGCAAAGGCGAGACATTTGACATTTATTCTATTTTCTTTTTTGATACCCACTTGTATGCCCTTCACGTGAAGTTCCCATTCCCTAATGATCTTTTCTAAAACAATATTGAAAAGAATTGGCGAAAGTCCGTCCCCCTGCCGCACACCGGTTTTGATTTCAAAGGGATCTGATATTTCGCCCATAAATTTTACCTTGGAAGTTGTACCTGTAAGTGTCTGTTTTATAATTGTTCGGGTCTTTCGATCGATTCCAAATTCTTTCATGATTTCGAAAAGGGTTTCGCGGTCTACCGAATCATATGCTTTTTTGAAGTCAATGAATGTGATCACTGTATTTCTACATTTCCTCATCTGTAATATCGTCTTCAAAGTCCAGATCTGTTCAGCACATGATCGGCCTTTTCTGAATCCAGCTTGGTATTCCCCAATTAGTGGATCCGCTTGGTGTTCTACTCTGTTTAGGAGTGCTTTAGAAAGTATTTTGTACGCAACCGGGAGTAAGGAAATTCCCCTGTAATTATTGATATCCATTTTGTCCCCCTTTTTGTGCAATGGATGTATCAACGCGCATTTCCAATCCTCTGGTATTTGTTCCGTTCTCCAGATTTCTGATATTAAATGATGAAGTTTTTGGGTCAAAGTAGTATCGTTCAGTTTCCAGAGTTCCGCAATAATCCCATCTTCTCCTGCTGCTTTGTTGTTTTTGAGTTGCTTGATAAATATATATATATATGTATATATAAATATAGACATATATATATATATATATATATATATATATATATATATATATATATATATATATATATATATATAACGGAGATACGATAATAATAGGTGTCACGAAATACAGAAGGATTTCACCAATAATAATACTAGAGATTTTTACAAAACTTTCAGAGAAAACTTGCGAGGATACCAAGCGCCCACTCTTTGCTTCAGAAAATCCGATGGCGCGTTGGAAACTAACAAAAAAAATAACTGCAAAATGTTAGCCGAATATTTCAGCACCCTTCTCAACTGCAGTCCACCCCAAGAAAAACTTATGTTCGACTTTTCGGGGTTTACGCATCCAGACTCGCAAGCCCCTGATATGGAAGAGATTACGGCAATTATCAAGCATCTCAAAAACAACAAAGCAGCAGGAGAAGATGGGATTATTGCGGAACTCTGGAAACTGAACGATACTACTTTGACCCAAAAACTTCATCATTTAATATCAGAAATCTGGAGAACGGAACAGATACCAGAGGATTGGAAATGCGCGTTGATACATCCATTGCACAAAAAGGGGGACAAAATGGATATTAATAATTACAGGGGAATTTCCTTACTCCCGGTTGCGTACAAAATACTTTCTAAAGCACTCCTAAACAGAGTAGAACACCAAGCGAATCCACTAATTGGGGAATACCAAGCTGGATTCAGAAAAGGCCGATCATGTGCTGAACAGATCTGGACTTTGAAGACGATATTACAGATGAGGAAATGTAGAAATACAGTGATCACATTCATTGACTTCAAAAAAGCATATGATTCGGTAGACCGCGAAACCCTTTTCGAAATCATGAAAGAATTTGGAATCGATCGAAAGACCCGAACAATTATAAAGCAGACACTTACAGGTACAACTTCCAAGGTTAAATTTATGGGCGAAATATCAGATCCCTTTGAAATCAAAACCGGTGTGCGGCAGGGGGACGGACTTTCGCCAATTCTTTTCAATATTGTTTTAGAAAAGATCATTAGGGAATGGGAACTTCACGTGAAGGGCATACAAGTGGGTATCAAAAAAGAAAATAGAATAAATGTCAAATGTCTCGCCTTTGCAGACGATATTGCTATCATCACAGACAACAGAACTGAAGCCATTCGCGCAGTGGAAAAACTACATGAAATTGCGCAGAAAACCGGGTTACAAATTTCCTATGATAAAACCAAATACATGGAAAGAAAACCAAAAAATAAATCTTCTCTTATGACAAAACATGGTGAAATTTTGCAAGTAGGCCATTTTAAATACCTCGGGGAAGTTATACAGTCCTCAGGTTTAAACCGAATCGCTAATGAACAGAGAATAACCAAGCTCCAAAGGGCCTACAAACTAACATGGGCTCACTATAACAAAAAGTGCATTTCGAGAGGCGCCAAATTGAGGCATTATAACACAACGATTCTTCCAGAAGCAATCTACGCAGCTGAAACAATGGTTATTGGCGGCCATTCAAGAATTAGAGAAATAGAAAAACAAGAACGAAAAATTCTCAGAAAGATTTACGGGCCAATCAATAGAAACGGTATTTGGATGAAAAGACCTCAAAATGAATTGTATCAAAAGACAAATACGATAACGGAAGAAATCAGAAAACGACGAGCAAAGTTCTATGCACATGTCTACAGAATGAAACAGTCCAGAATACCGAAGAAACTACTCAATATAATTATAAATAGTAAATGCGGAACAGAGTGGCTAAAAGAGGTCCAAGAGGATCTACAACAGATCAATATAAAAAATCTCGAAGATCGCACTGAATGCCGCTATAAAATCGCACATATAAAGTTTGAGCAAAAAGTAATTCGTCAACCTGGAGTAAAGTGGACAGATGAACGGAAGAAAGAGCATTCAGAGAGGATGAAGCGTTTTTGGGAGGCAAAAAAGATGAAGCAAAATTCCTAATGATTGCGAATTCAAGTTCAGTCGCTCTCCTCATGGGAAACAATCGAAATAATAATAATATATATATATATATATATATATATATATATATATATATATATATATATATATATATATATATATATATATATATATATATATATATATATATATATATATATATAGTTATATATAGATATATTTCCACAAAAAAATTTTTTTTTTGAGTTTGCCGCTTATATAATTGAAACTAATAGAAACAAACAGTGGTGCAAAGATTGCTTGAAGTCACAAGTTGAAGTTTCTGAAGAAGAAGAAGTTGTAATGACGCCAAAGTCTACTAAAACCATAATTAGCGAATACTCCGATCCAGCAATTCAGGACATTCTGCGGAAATTGCAACAAATGAATAATAAACTGCCAACTTTCGCAGAATCTGTACGATTCAACGGAGATATGCTAGACAAAATGAAGAAATCATTATCTGAAATAATTCAGGAAAATGAAGAACTGAAAAAAGATAGGGAGGTTTCAAAAACAAGAGTTTCAAGCCTGGAAGAGGAGGTGATATCAGTTAGGCAGAGTGTCATTGAAGAAGAATACCGTGAACGAGCAAACAACGCCATCATGATAGGTCGGCTAACTGACGATAATAGTAAAGTTAGAAATAACGTTTTGTGTGTTTTAAAAAAACTGGAGATTCTAGCAGAGCGTGACTTCGAATGTTACCGGGTAGTAGAATGCTACCGGGTAGAAATAAAAATAATTTTGTTGATCTGATTAAATTCAAAATGGAAGGTAGTAAAAAATAACTGCCTGAAAAGAAGAAAATAAGAATATTGCTTGATTGTGGAATTGGCAGCAGGAAGGGTAGCAATTATATCAATGAAGATCTTTCAACCGATATAAAAAAACTGTTCCAAAAAGCCAGGAAATTACGAAAGCATGGCTTCAGTTATATATGGTGTAGGAATAGGCAAAGTTTGGTGAGAAAACCTGACTTCAGCAATGCTATTAAGATTAAATGTGAATGTTAAATAATTGAAACGATGGCATCTGTCAAGGACCACCAGAATGAAAATATGCATCAAATCAGTTCAAGTTCAATTCAAGTACAATATGTTGTAATGTCTAACTATGTATCTATAGGGTATGTTGATATTCGATCCGTATTTCAAATTTCTATGAATTCGAAAACTATGGTCATACTAAAAATAATGATATAATGGGAATATCAGATACCTGGTTCAATAAAAACACAGAACCAAATACCATTGTGCTGCAGGGGTATAACTTTATTAGGCAGGACCATGACGGACGTGTTGGTGGAGTCGATCTAAACATTGAAAACTATTATAAATGATAAAAAATATCTAATGAACTCACAAGGAATGATACTTTCGAGTAAGTTTGGGTTCAAATCACAATGCCCGAATTTATAACGCACTGCCAGTCTACATCAGGTCACTCACTCAAAAGATAAGGTTAGAAAAGAGTTATTTGAATATTATTTTGCATTCAAATGTGGGAATTAGAATCGTTTGTTTCGTTGCTTGCTTTAGCATTTATAATCACTAGTAAGATAATATAAATGTCACAATAATGGTTAAGTGGAGCAGGATGGACTACTTTAGCAGTGGTCCAAACCTGGACTCCGCCTTTTGTTCACAATGTCGAATATTTTTATATACTACAATATGTTGTTGACTATAATAGAAAATGTACATTGTGAAAACTAATTTTATATTATCATTAATATATATATATATATATATATATATATATATATATATATATATATATATATATATATATATATATATATATATATATATATATATATATATATATATATATATATATATATATATATATATATATATATATATATATATATATATATATATATATATATATATATATATATATTATATATATATTATAGGTATATAAACTTTTTTTTTGCAAAATAACATTAAAATAAGCCTGTTTTTGCTAAAACAGTGAAAATAAACGATATTAAACAGGCAACAAATCAATTTTTATATCTATATATATAAAAATGAATTGCTGTGCGTTAGTCTCGCTAAAACTCGAAAACGGCTGAACGGATTTATCTTATCTTAGTCTTGAAATGTTCGTGGAGTTCCAGGGAAGGTTTAAAAGGCGAGAAAAAATCGAATAATTGCCGGAAAAACTCTTAAAACAGCACTTTTCTATTTCCCATACAAACGTTTCTAAATAAAATCTGGAGTCAATTTGAACTTTACTACTAGGTATCCGATAAAGCTCATATTAAATTATTCGCGTGCGCTTTGGAGGATTTGATGTCGCGTTCCGAAACTAAACAAAAGTAAATAGCGAACGTGACAGAATCGGATAGTCACAAAATGTAATAAATCATCAGTAGTACTGATTTTCAATCAACTTTCAAATTTGCGTAACTTTATTTTAGCTAACTTCAGTTGTTACCGTATCAGACAATTTTTTTAAGTTTGATAAATCTTTAAGTTTGGTCACAACTTGAGTTTCAGAACGCAACCATAATATTTGACAACCACGGAGCTAACCTCAAAGCACGGAAAAAAGTTTTCCTATTAACAAAATTGTGTAACTATCATGGTTGCGATATTTTATGAGTACATCTATGTTTGTAAGTGACGATTACCGCTACGTGCGCGAGAATTTTTTGCTTTTGTGATGCTTTGTGGTAGTGACATTCCAAGTAGTGTGTTCTTTTGTTGTTGATATTTTGGTGATAGTGACACTTTACTGTTATGTGAGCGCGAATTTTCTTCACTTCAATTTATTATATTACGTTACGATGCCGAGGAGAAGACGACCTGAGTTAGGTCGTCGCAGTCAGTCAAATGTACGAAGAGCTACCTCACGTGTTAACCGCACTGATGACCAGAGAGAGACAGATCAAGAAAATAGTTGTATTGCTATGTCAGAATTGCGTTCTTTAGTGAGTGGCAATGAAGTAAATAGGCTCAGAATGCAACAAGTTCGTGCACATCAATCACAACAACAGCAAGCACGACATAATGAAATTGAGCGAATCCGCAGACGCAGTGCTTCTGTGATTCTTGAACGAGCTGCATTCCACTATGATCCGGAAATTGATTATTGTGCCGACAAATCGGTAACAATTCACCTCGGAATAAATATGTGTCCGCCGTCGTTCAGAAATCAAATTGAGAGAATAGTTTAAAATGAATAACCAGTTAGAATTTTTATATCTTTGTTACTACATATTTATTCTTAGGGGGTAAAAAATGAACTAAATTTTAGCTAACTACAGTTGTTTAATATCTATCAGATTATTTTCATATAGATTGATAAATCCTAAGGTTGTTCACAAATTTAAATTCTGAAAGCTACCATAATATTTGACATTTGACAACCAACTAATGTATCGATCTATCCTCTATGACATAGAGTCTATGTCGATCGATACCTCATACAAAGAGTGCATCCTTCTATATTCGTGAGTGGCGATTACCGCTACGTGCGCGAGAACTTTCTTTACTTTAGTGATCTTTTGTGATAGTGACAATTTACCTCTAAGTGCGCGAGATCTTTTCTCACTTATATTGATTGCAATTTACAATCCCGAGGAGAAGACGACCTGACAGGTCGTGGCAGTCAATCAAATGTGCAAAGAGCTACCTAACGATATAATATATTATATAACATTCAGATTAAGTTTCACTGAGTGAAACTTAACATATTAACTAAACGAGTATGTTCTGGGCGGTTATCCCATTATTAAGAGTGATAACTTAATTTCTAAATCAATTTTGAAATGGACGAAATATCAAAATGCATCATTTCTATTTGGAAATTTCTGACTTCAAGTAGAAATTATGCCTTCTGACATTTCAAAATTATTTCAGAAATTGAGGAAGTTCTGATTCAATTTTGAAATAAATTGAAATCAGGAATTTACAATTAGAAATAATTCATATTGATATTACGTTAATTCAAAAATTAAATCAGAAATTTAGGTATTATTCATCATAAGGGACTAGCCACCTGAAACTCACGTAGAGTTAATACTATTTCAATTTCAATTTATTATTAATATACTGCAACTCAACGGCTGGATCGACTTGAGTGAATTTTTGTATATGCATTAATTCGTTTATCCTGATAGCTTGGAATGTCATGGCAGGACAACGTCTGTCGGGTCCGCTAGTATATATATATATTTATAATTTGTGATTATGATTTCTTGATCACGAAAAGGTAACGGCTTTCAAACAAAGTTTTAAGGAAATGTTTTGATAACATGACTAAGTCGCATCATTTATTGATTTATTCATCTATTTATTCATTCATTCAGGAATACATAACTCAACAGTGGTATATTCCTCTGAGTGGGAGAAGTACAATACAATTTACAACTTATATAAAATAAAACTAGAAACAGAACCGAAAACTTACGAACAATTCATATGAACGATAACTCTGTGGGCAAACTGACATCAACGCTCACCCACAAAGCTAGGAACAGGAAGGAATAATACCTAAAAATTTCATATCTTAATTGAATATAAGATACAGTCAGGCGAGAGCTCGTCTGATATCACCAGTCACGCATGCAAATTTGTCAAATATGTCAATGATATGAATGAAAATATCATTTTCTACGTGTTTCGAGTGAAGGAAGATTGACTCTGGTAGTAAGTAACTTACGAGCTATAACTCGTTTCAGATCACACCGTCAGAGCAAACTCACAAATATTTCAAAAGTCATCTCTGAACGGATTCAAGATTTCTTATACAACACACGTATCCTGGATTCCAAACGATACTAGCATATTCTAGTTTTGATCGCATTAAGGTATTGTTTAGGAGGATCGCTGATTAAGATTGACAAAGCCATTTATAATTTCTTATCACAAAACCTGTACTGTGAGGACTTGAAACAATGTTATTGATGCCAGTAGCAAGAATCAATTTTGTGTTGAAACTTACTACTAATCTCTGAATTCGATACACCAATCTAATTGAGATATCGTCTTGAAGAATGTAACAATCACTTACTCTTGAAATAACACAATTGTCCGCATATAGGAGAAAATTACAGTTTGTATTGCTGGAAATATCGTTCACAACGGGTTTGAAAAGAAGTGGAAAATTTGGTCAAATCACTAAATTTATTAAAGAACAGAGACTAATCAACAATTAATGAGGTCAATACTAAGAGAAAATCAATATCCCTAGTGAAAAAATATTGAAATTTATCCCCTGTGCTAATCCGCCTTACCGCGTTAAAAAGTGTTACATGAATCACTTGCTGGGATTTAACGAATAGAGTTCGACAAAGGTGTCTGACCATTACCACCTAAAATATATTCCGTAAGTGGATATGACGCGTGTTAACATGCGCAAATGTTGCATCTGAAGAAGTAGTACTTCGAATCGCGCGTCGAGAAATTTGATTTGATTTATGATAAGAATCGAGTACTATAGTGATGAATAATTTATTTAAGTCATAAGTTAAGAACACAAAATCATTATCAAATTCTCTATAATATTTCCACATTTTTATTTACTCGATGATATTTAGGACTCCTTCAATTGACAAAGATCATCCCATTCGTCTTCATTCAGTGATAAAGGCTGCAATAATGTCTTGTATTCATTATAATCACATGGGGAAGGACATCCTGGAATTTTCAATTCCTCAGTTTCAGATTCGTGTTTATATAAAAGTTTCACAAAATATTGTCCATCGTTTTTTTGTCTCAATTCGAAAATAACCACACTGGCGTACGGAACTATATTCAGGGGCCTAATTCTCAGAGAATTCAAAACGTTAAATATATTGATATCGTGCGCTGAGAAAACTTGAAATTTAGGTAATGAGCCTTCATCCTCAACATAAGAATCAAATTGTCCCAAAACCTTATCAAATAATTGTCCAACCCTGAACTTCGCTAGCTCCGGTGTACGAGTTTCCATCTCGAAAAAAATCAATGCTATGTTTTTTAATTTGTCTGGAAAAACTGATTTGGTCCAGTCGGGTAGAGTGAAGTTCATAAGATTTTCCACGAATAAAGTGTCGTACAACCCATATCCACCTAGGAGATCGTTGATTTCCTTCTCGGTCTTCTCAGTCAAATAAGAGTATAATTTTTCGTTCTCCTTGGCTATATTCAAATAATGATCTTTTTGTAGTTCGTCTTCTAGCAACTTGGTAAAACGAGGACACGGTTTTTGTAACGTCAACATTCCATCTTTTTTGTTTGGCGTGGTATGGATTGGTATGGGCTGCCACTGAAGTGAGGGGTTCCACACCTGATCACCGATCGGAGGATATAATCCTGCTAAATTGGAGGCGGCTGACATGAGACATCGGTCATAATTAGAAGAGGTTATGTGAAATTCCTTTGCTAGATATTTCTTGGATAGAAAATTGTCGTATCTTTTCCTCAACCATTGTCCAAGAGCAAAGTGTTTCTGCTTACCAAGCTGAAAGGAGAAAACGAGTTATCCTCCAATTTCAAAGCAGTACACTTGAAATATACGAGTACATACATATACCTACCAAAGTATTCGTGGGAACATATTTCAAGCGGTAAGCTTATTATTTTTTTTTATTTAAATCACAAAGAATCATTAGCGGCATTTTTGTATACATAAATTCGAATAACATTATATAATTCAATTTTCTTAAGGTATTTTATAACTTTTTGGGAGTTGGTCCTGAGTATTTCAAAGGGGTCTTGGTTATCAACCAAGACCCCTTTCTATTTTATATCTAGTTCATCTCTCTGTCTATTGTATACTGGGCATATCATGATGTGGTGTATTGTTTTTGCTGTTGTACAGATTGTACAGATTGGCGGTTCTTCTCTCTCCAGGATGTGTTTATGAGTTAGTGTGGTATGGCCCATTCTCACTCTATTCATCACGACCTGGTCTCTTCTCTTCTGTGGTACTGTCGGTTTCATGTTTATTTTAGGTAGAATCGGGTAGAGTTTGTTGGCTCTATTTTTGTCCCATTCAGATTGCCATAGGTTGTCGATAAACTGTTCGATGTGAGGTTTATGATCACCGTATTTCATTTTTGTTGGTTTTGTGAACTTGGACCTAATTTTGCTAGTTCACCTGCCTTTTCATTTCCACTTATTCCTACGTGGGATGGAATCCAAATGAAGTTCACACTATACTGTTGAGTGTGTAATTTGTATGAGCTTATTTCTAAGATTCAAAACAGACCCAAGACTTAACATCATGATTGAATTAAAAATTTTTAGGACCTTATGCCATGGAATGAAGTCTATACCAATGAAAAACTAGAAAATTCATAATAATTATACTAACATTAGTCAATTCACCAAAAGGTACTGGCCAAAACGAGGCATTTTTGTATGGATCTGTCGGGTAGGATTGAGCAATTGTCCGATCTCCATGTCTGTAAAGCTGAAAAGACAAATATAATTAGTACCTTTTTCATAGTTTTTTATTTCTGATTGGAATACATATGCCAATATATATATATATATATATATATATATATATATATATATATATATATATATATATATATTGATATATATATATATATATATATATATATATATATATATATATATATATATATATATATATATATATTATTATTATTATTATTTCGATTGTTCCCCATGAGGAGAGCGACTGAATAAGGCTTCCAAGAATAGATGCTCACGTCAGTTGAGATTCGCTTCCCAATGAATATCGGCCTCGATATATATATATATATATATATATATATATATATATATATATATATATATATATATATATATATATATATTATTATTATTATTATTCCGATTGTTCCCCATGAGGAGAGCGACTGAACTTGAATTCGCAATCATTAGGAATTTTGCTTCATCTTTTTTGCCTTCCAAAAACGCTTCATCCTCTCTGAATGCTCTTTCTTCCGTTCATCTGTCCACTTTACTCCAGGTTCACGACCTACTTTTTGCTCAAACTTTATATGTGCTATTTTATAGCGGCATTCAGTGCGATCTTCGAGATTTTTTATATTGATCTGTTGTAGATCCTCTTGGACTTCTTTTAGCCACTCTGTTCCGCATTTACTATTCATAATTATATTGAGTAGTTTCTTCGGTATTCTGGAGTGTTTCATTCTGTAGACATGTGCATAGAACTTTGCTCGTCGTTTTCTGATTTCTTCCGTTGTCGTATTGGTCTTTTGATACAGTTCATTTTGAGGTCTTTTCATCCAAATGCCGTTTCTATTGATTGGCCCGTAAATCTTTCTGAGAATTTTTCGTTCTTGTTTTTCTGTTTCTCTAATTCTTGAATGGCCGCCAATAACCATTGTTTCAGCTGCGTAGATTGCTTCTGGAAGAATCGTTGTGTTATAATGCCTCAACTTGGCGCCACTCGAAAAGCAACTTTTTGTTCATATATATATATATATATATATATATATATATATATATATATATTGTTCATATATATATATATATTTATATATATATATATATATATATATATATATATATATATATATATATATATATATATATATATATATATATATATATATATATATATATATATATATATATATATATATATATATATATATATATATATATATATATATATTAGAAGGTATAAATATCTCATCGCAGGTAGACATTGATTCAGTCTGAAAATATAGCTGTAACAGCTTGGTCAAGATACTCAATTTTAAACCAAAAATGATGTAGATTCCTCACGTGGAATTTTGTGTTGTTTTGTTCTGTGTTTTTTCTTTTTAATCAACTTTCAAGTGTGATGAACATCTAATAACTTGAACAACGCCGTTCTGATGAGAGCCAATTAGCTTGAAAAATATGTAAACGGCTGTTACAAATAAACATGCAACGTAAATCTCAGGTAAATACCGAAAACTATTAACTCCTTTTTCAGCCTGACAAACCTTGTTCTTAATTATATATATATATATATATATATATATATATATATATATATATATATATATATATATATATATATATATATATATATATATATATGGACATGGTGCGACTGACGAGTTCCTTGCAGAACGAAACATATATGTCTCGCACTTCCATCAGATGTGGCACGGAAAGTTTTAAAGCATTTACATTCAAGTTCTACATGGTGTCCAAAATTTGATGTTCAACTGCTAACATATTCAAACTACAATATCATGCTTATTCTAAATGGAATACACTGTATTTTTCAATCCCATCATGTACCAAATTTCATGCTCTTGGAAAATTTATATAGGCATTATATGTTTATCAGTTCTATTCTCTAGGTCTATGTTCTATTAGTTTTAGAATTATTTCCAATTTTTTGAAATTATCATTTATTTTCATCTATTTTGTCTTTTTATTATGCGAAGGGATGGGTGTTTTTTCTCAAAAAATGATGAATGTTTCATACTTTACATACCGTCGTCACCTCTGAATGTTTCATCAGTTTCTTGAAGAGCTCTAGATCACTATTGAGTTTTTGAGTATTTATCTTTTTCAAAGTGTGGCATTTTTGAAAATTCGAAGTAGGCTGCCAGTTATTCCTTTTCTTTTTGAAGTAGACTGCTATCAATTGAAGTGAATCGATTTTTGAATTTATTCAGAACGTTTACTTGTTTTATCCAAATCAGTATCCACAAAAGATGTAAACATGTATTATTCAATACAAGAAAGAATTGACATGATTTTAGTTCTCGGTGAATGTTTTAAGAATTGTTTTTTGGCAGAACGAGTGTATGCACAGAAGTACCCTAGTCGGCGACATCCTGATAAGAGGAATCTTGAAAATCTATTTGAAGTGTGTCTAGAATTTTGAAAAAACATAAGTACCATCCCTTCCACATCGGGATGTATCAAAGCCTGTATTGGATAGACTTTCAAAGACGGCTAAATTTCTGTTTATAGGCATTGGATAAAGTTGGCGAAAAAAATGATTACTGTTATAATGTACTGTTTAGCGATAAATCGACTTTTCACAATAACGGATTGCTTAATCGTCATAATTTCCACTACTACGATACTGAAAAACAACACTTGTTCCACACAATAGATCGTCAGAACCGGTGGAATATTAAGGTTCATGGAGGAATTATAGCCGACCAAGTTATTGGCCCGTATTTCTTTGATGGTCATTTAAACGGCCGTAAATTTTTGAGATTTTTAAAAAAAGATTTCCGGGAACTTTCGGAAGATGTTCTAATCAATATTAGAATGAAAATGATGTTGCAATTAGATAGGGCTCCCGCACATTTTTCTGTTAATGTGCGAAACTATTCAAACAGAAAGTTTCCCAACAAATGGATAGGGCGCAGAAGCCCACATGCTTGGCCACCTAGGTCCCCTGGACTGACTCCAATGGACTTCTTTTTGTGAGGTTATATTAAATACAGAACTAACAGCACCCCCTGACAACAGAAGAAAATATGAAGCAAAAAATAAGAGAAGCATTTGAAACAATAACCCCAAATATGTAACGAAATATGAGAAATTCTTTTGAAAACCGAGTGGCGCTGTGCATTAGTGCATTCAACAGGATGGTCGCCATTTTGAACATTTGTTGTAATTGTGATTGTTGGAATATCATTCTATATTTGAATATTTATATACTTTTTAATTGAAGTTGAGTAATTGAGTGTTGATTTTACATATTATTAAATTAACAATGTCGGTCTCAAGTTTCTGAAGGTGATAAGTTTTTGATAATAGTAACAGAAAAATTCTCAGTTTTGCATGCTGAGGTGACAAAATAGATGAGAACAAATCATAATTTCACATAATTGTGAATGATTCTAAAACTAATAGAAATAGATATATAATACCTCTATAACTTTTCAGAGAGAATGTAATTTGGTACATGATGGGATTGAAAATTACAGTGTGTTCTATTTAAAATAAACATGATATTGTAGCTTGAATATATTAGCAGAGGAACATCAAATTTTTGACATCCTGTAGAACTTTAAATGAATGTGAATTCATCAAGACATTCCGTTATCGCACTTTTATTCACACAAAAAATTTCACCAGAAACCATTAAATCTCTTCGAAGATCAGTGCTTGTCTTTCTCTGATTAATTTTGCTACTTCTTATTCACAATTTGTCTGTTCTTGAGTAGTTTTGCGTTTGCGGCCACAGTTTCCTTTCCTTTTCGGAGACGATGAGCCACTTTCTTCAAATGTTTTTGAAGTTTTCAAAATGCTGAACTTTTCCACACCAACAGCTTGAGCTTTATCTTATACCGACATTGATGTGTGTTCATTAAACGCGATAATTTTGGAACGCTTCCTAAGAGTGATATCTATCTTTGGACAAGGCAATACAGCACATATCAAAATTGAAACCACCAACTCTCGCACCGGTAGACTCACAACTGAATGGCTGGCGAGGTAAAACCGATCAGAATGTAAATGATGGTCACGGTCGAACCCTCACGTCACCTCAGGTAGTGAACAAGCACGTGTGAAGGTGTTTCGGCCACCTTGATACTCACATACTTACTAGAGTAACACAAACGAAGAAAAAAATGTTTGTCCCAATTAATTCGAACAGCATAGTATATATGAAAAGATATATGGGGGATCTTCATGTAGAAAACTTGTGTTTAGGTTTTGAAATTGGGTACTCAAGATTTGGAGTCCGAAATTTCTACAGAACGTGATTAATCTTTCACCATTCTTGTTAATACGTTTTTGTCTGGAATGGACACCAGTTGTTTCTCCGAATTTCGGAGTTACGTGGCCTCAATCTGCCTACTCCACGAACCAAATGAGGGAAACCAGGAACGATAAGAAATAATTCGGTTTCGTGGCCTCAATCTGCCTACTCCACGAGCCAAATCGTTTCTAATAGTTAACTCCGAGTCTCAACCTGCCTACTCTTCGGAGTCAACTGGCGTGTCGATCGTCTCGTGCGATTTTGTCAGTCACTCTTTTGATATAAGGAAGGATTATTTTGGGAGTATCTATTTCGTCGGGTTCATTGGTAGGAGTTTCAGTTGGGTTGGAATTGGTGAGTTTAGAGATAGTTCTGTTGATTTGGGTATTATTGTAGCCATTATGTGGGAGGACTTGCTTGAGGAAGTTGAGTTCGGTTTGTCTGTTCGTGTTGTCGGAAAGGCGGATGGAACGGGAGATGAGAGATTTGATTACTGAGTTGAGTTGGGATGGGTGGTGGTGGCTTTGAGCGTTAAGGTAGCGGTTGGTATGTGTGGATTTGCGGTAGACGGAATGGGAAAAACCTTGAGTTGGAAGTTTTGTGATCATGACATCTAGAAATGGCAGAGACATGTTGTTTTCCACTTCTATTGTGAACTGTATACTGGGATGTATGCTGTTTAGGTGTAAAAGAAAGTTATCTAAACTTTCTCTGCCATGTGGCCAGATCGCAAAGATGTCATCGACATAACGTAGCCAACATTTTAGTTTGAGCGGGGATGAGGAAAGATCTTGGGTTTCGAAATGTTACATGAAGATGTTTACAATGACAGGGGAGAGAGGAGAGCCCATTGGGGCACATGTATATATATATATATATATATATATATATATATATATATATATATATATATATATATATATATATATATATATAAAAGAAAATTTATGGGTTATAGGCAGAAAAGGAGGCCTCTATGAATGAATTTTATCCAATTTGTTTGCCTGGTCTATATTTCGACTGTGTTTACAGTCTTCATCAGGACTTTAAAACAGATGTTTATAACAGAAATCATGTACTTTATCAGGTATATCAGGTACTTTATCTTTAAGTCTTGTAAAAGCACTTCTGCCAGTAATGAAGTTGTATTTGGCAAGTTTAATATCATCTATTGCACAGAAAATGTGACATAGTTTTGCCGTGAGAGACGGGAAGTGTGGTAATAGATCTGTATCTAACTGATGGAGCTTGTGTGTTGTGAACTATATTCAGGTCAGTTATTGAGGTGGGGACCGGTGGTCCAATGACTGTATTGAATGGGGACTTTTTTACCATTGTTCTTGGATATCCATTGTTGGATAACAATGTTTATAATTCTTTTTTGATTTTAACAAATTGAATAAAATCCATTCATAGAGCCTCTTTTCTTGCCTATAACCCATAAAATTTCTATTTAATTACAAGGCAATACTCCTTTTATCATTGTTATATATATATATATATATATATATATATATATATATATATATATATATATATATATATATATATATATAACTTTCAGTTGTTAAATCCGAAGGAAATCAAACTGGATCCTAGAGCTCAACAACTGAACCGAATAGACGGATATTTGAGATGATAATCTAATGAGTTTCCGTCGAAACATTGCTCAAATAATCAACTCATAGGCACCCAACCAAGTACTGCCACTTTGAATTGTCGAATTGGTTTTCAAGCATGTAATCCACGGAGCAGTTAAAGCTGTTCGAAGAAAAACAGTTTTTGCATTGAATTTATATATTTATTATAACACGCTTCAATGACGATCAATAACAGAAACAGTCGAGGCATATATTTAATCTATAATCTAGAATAATTTACATGGATGTTATATTTATATGTAAATTTTCGAACCTTTTTGAAGTTGAAATCTTAGGTCATCATAATCAAAGTATTCAGATTTTTGCATTACATGATGAGATTGAAGAAAACATTTGCATGAAGAAGAATTCTTGGCAATGACTAAGGAAGTTCTAAATAATCGTCAACTGATGGACTACATTACATTTGATATCAAAAAGATTAAAATCGATGTAAGAATTTTGCTTCGGAAAATTGTTTTGAACTTTGAAAATCGCCTTCAGAAAATTTATGTTTTTCAAATTGAGTGATTTTCTCCTACATTTGTTGTGTTGGTTTCAAAATATTTTCTATGTTTCTAGTTCACCTATCTTCACATTATTTTTTTCAGTTCTGATTCATGATAAAGTTACATTTTGTACATTATGTTGTGAGCTAAACACGGCAATTGTTTAGCTGTGTTTAGCTGATATAAATCTCAATATAATCAGACTTTGAATGTTGAGACTGATTTTCAAAATAACTGAAATTATTTACTTTTAGAAACCTCATGAAATTTTTAGTTATGTTAGTTTTACTACTAGGGCAATATTGGAAATTTTCGAAATAAATTGAATAAATTTCTTTGAAAAAAATACCATGAAAATGTTTACCTCCTTAGGTATCATTTCGATAAGTTGAAGAAACAAAATATGTGAAAATTCATTCTTCTTGTTTCTTAACCCAAAATTTAATTTCAAGTTGGACTTCAATTTCACCTTATAACTCGAAAACCAAGATGTCGTGATAATTTTGGTAAAATCATATTGAATCAAAGCCTTTAGAATTAGATACCTCCTTCTTTCGAAATTGTTGAAATACTAATTGAAAATTCAAAGTTTGGATAACCACAAACCATAAAAGGATACCAAATAAGGATACTATTCAATTATAAACGAAAACCTAGAAATGCCTAATGTGATACGTCACGCTTTGGGAGAGGTATATATAGTCACGGTTTTGACAGACAAAACCATATTTTTACCAAAGTGTATTCTTCCCGAATTCAATGGTAGGTACTAAGACAGTTCAATAAGACAGCTTTTTGAAATTGTATGTGTGATCCACATTATTGAATTGAGCTTGAAAGAGTTATAAAATGTTGCAAACGTTGAAAAACTATTTCGTGAGTATCAACAAATGCCCAAATAATTCGAAGACGTTTTACGAAAATTCCACATTAAAATTATAATTATATTTTCTCCACATACAAGCAGCGACACTCAACGATAGAACTGACTGTCTTCGTTATGACAGCTATTTTGGTTATGAAAATAAATATAAATAAATCATGTAGTTATTTTCACATTAACCCAGAAATAAGACAATTTGTTCAGCCAGTAATTACAACAACAGTACTTGTAATCATGCCACTACTGAGGCTTAGTAAGTCGAACCTACTTACCTATTTTGTGTTTCACCAGAGATTAAATTTTTTGTATTACTGTATTTTTTTTCAGTATAAAAGAATTCTGTATAATTTAGTAAAAAACTGAAATTTTTTTCATCACAATATTCCGCAGATGACCTTCTTTGGAAAAAAAATAAACGATCACGTTATATATGCCCCTATTTATGAATCTGATAGAATAGACATTGTTGATGAAGTTTTCAGTAACTTCTTTTCGGTTCAAGTTCCCAAGAATAACAAGGTTTAACGTACCAAAGTGATAACCTTACAGAGATACATATAACTTTAAATGCCAAACTACTCTTAGATTGCCATATTATCACCGAATTTCAATATAATTGTTTTAATTATTCAAATCAATGAACTGACCACATCGTCCTGCAGTAACCTTTTCCACAGTCAAACGCAGTTTTCTTGACCTTGGAAAATAAAAATAACTTCAAATACAGTGGGAATTACTCATGATAAGGCATGGGTGGTTGATTGTAAGTTATTAGTTAGAGAAATAATCAATAATACCGGAACACACAATTAGTTGTACAGATTATGAATTGATTTCATTGATTATTTTACGACTTTCCTGTGATTTGATTATTATTTTTTTCAATTCAGTGGACCTACAATTTAACGCAGGTTCCAAACGGCCAATTTGCTTGTAACATAACCCTAAAATTATGATGTAATTGCTGAAATCATAGAGTACCACACACACACCCATGCCTTCACCGGGGCTCGAACCCGAATCGTACCGCACGATAGTCGGGTGTTTTCCTACTAAGCCGCAGAAATTGAAATTATTCAATATCTATTATGTAATGAAAAATACCTCATCAACCATTTTTCATAATGTTATACAGTTTGGTGTTTAGCAGATTATTATAATCGTGGAAATCAGAAAATGAAGTTATATAAATTATAATTATGAATATGAAGGTCATCCGTAAGTTATTATGAAATTTTCATATTTGCTAGTCGATTTATATCACCATTTATTAAAAACTCAATTTCAACTAAAGTCGATTTATATCACCATTTGTTCTTGGGGAATTAAAAGAAAAATTGATTTTTTAGTCGACAATATTACACCGAGGTAATTCACATGTTTGTCTTCATAGTGAGAATGACGGAAGGCGCAACACTTCTCTGTTCACACTGATGTTCCCCCTAAGAGAATGAAGAAACCCGTTTCTGAAATTTCAATAAAAAAAATCATTAGACACTCTTCTTTCAAACCAGTTGAACTTCTTTAGATGCCTAAATGAGGTGTAACAAAAGGATTTTCAGATTATCTCGGTGGTCAAAATGATGATTGTGTTCATAATTAACTTGCATATTCATGATATTAAAACGAAACAAACATTGATCAGTTAATGTATGATGTTCCCAAACTCTGTTTTGAGTTGAAATTATGACGATAATTTGACGAAGTTAGCTCGTTGATTCAAAGGAATGAATTTTCATGATTCACAGAATACGAGATGCAGAATGCACAGATGTTGAGAAATCAATATGAATACTATTTCAATATAAATGAAAATTTTACTCATATAAAAATTGAGGTAGATTTGAAAATGGGAAGTTATAGGTTATTAGAAAATGTTTTTTATATCATAATAAGAACTTTTAGATCATTCGAATCATTCTTTCTTCTATCACTTTGGTTGAACACCTTTACTTTAGCTCGAATTGATATTTTTGATCTCTTGGTAAATGATGCAAGATTATTGGTTTATATTCATTGTTATTTCACTTCGTACGTTCTATTCAATTAGTAATATTTATTATTATTCTTGCGGCTCAAATGTCTGTAATTGTTTTTTATTATGTTTTATTGTTTTTTCAAGATCAGGGTAATAATTTCGTATATTCGAAATATTGTCTGAATAAAGACTGAAATAATATTAACGAAAAGTGATTAAGACATAGCGATATAATTGATAACATTTCAACTCAAATTTCTTCAACATTAACTTTATGAAATATTCGAAAACTTTCGATTCAGTTTTCAATTTTTATATATTTGTATTTCACCATTTGTTCATCATAGACGTTCTCAAAGATCGTTATATTCGTCTCTTTACTCTACTTTATGATTTATGCAGTATCTACATCGTTGTAGCTGGACTGCTCTTCTAGAACAAGGAGTATTTTTGTAACTCAAAGAAAATGTATTAGATTGATTGAAAATCTATACGATTTATTCTGCTGCAGAAAACCATTTTGAAATCTTGAAAAATCGCTAAAAATCCTTTTCTAGCGGTCTACAAAACCTTTTCTGCATATAAACGAATGCGTCATTCATTGTCATCAACAGAAAAGAAATTACCATGTTAGATCAGATAGAAATTTTTATATATAGGTTTCACACAAGAAATAAATAAGGCCTACGAAGAGGCTTGTACAGACCATATACTGGGCAAATCACGGAATGTTCTGAATTACTATTGTTTCAAACTTTATAGCAAGTTATCTTTTTGTGTAGGGAACACTGACCTAGCAAAATTCAAGAGACATATTGAAGCGTTTATTTGAAGATATTATTGAAGGGTTTTTATTGCGAAACACTCGTCTGATGAATTTGAGACGTCTTGACATTTGATTCTGATTCTATACTGAAGATTCATTTGCCTTTTTGCATTTTTAACTTTTATGCTTTTTGTTTTCCCCTAATTTCAACTCTCTCAAAACCTCTTCTGAAAATATAACAATTTGAATGAATATCTATCTTCTAATATCAAATATTGTTGTCTACGAATATTGAATGTGTGTTTAGGTATATAAATATATATATATATATATATATATATATATATATATATATATATATATATATATATATATATATATATATATATATATATATATATGACAAAAACACAATTATCGGTATATTTTGTATATATATATATATATATATATATATATATATATATATATATATATATATATATATATATATTTTGAAAGTTTTTAGATTCATTGAAAAAGTTTATTTTTGTTGACGTTTCGTTGTTATATTACAACTTTGTTTGAGATAGTTACATTTTCAATATTTTCAAAATAATAACAGGCTTTTTCAAGATAATGTTAAATATATATATATATATATATATATATATATATATATATATATATATATATATATATATAATTTACTATTGCTTCAATTTTTCAACAATGTTGTTAAAAGCTTCAATTCTGTTGACGTTTCTTTGTATATCACAACTTTGTCAGAACTAATGAATAATTGAATTTTATGAATTACCATAGATATCAATTACAAATTTTGAATTATAAATAGATATATTGATATCTATGGTAATTCATTTCGCTTCTTCGATAGTGGAAGATGACGTGATGGATTAGTCTTCGAATGAATATTCACCTCATTTTGAAGATAGGGCGTTTAGGCCTAGGTGCGTTTGAAAACCATCAAAGCTTGATTGTTTGTATGCATGCCACTTTCCATGATACGAGAAGAAAATTTCACAATATTTCCATACAACTACTTCGATGTATTTTGAACTGCACTTAATATTCACTCTCGAAAATGATAGGTTGTGTTTTCGTTGACAAAATTTATAGAAACAGCTCCCTGAGAGTTTTATTCGAGATATATCAATATTATTGAAAATCTCTGTATATATATATATATATATATATATATATATATATATATATATATATATATATATATATATATATATATATATATATATATATATATATATATATATATATATATATATATATATATATATATATATATATATATATATATATATATATATATATATATATATATATATATATATATATATATGTATATATATATATATATATATATATATATATATATTTTTTAAATGATTTATTGCCTGTTTGAAGCAGAATGTTTGAAATGATATAAAGCTGCATTTTTGTTGACATTTCGCTATATTAAAGAGACAAAAAAGGCAATTTGATTCGTCAAAACAATAAGTTTGACTTTTGATATCTCTGGTATCAACATTATTGAATGATTTCGAAGATTTATAAAGAAGGATTCTCTTTGATGAGTTGTATATGCTGTATAGTTTGTAAGTCTGTTGGCTCAACTACTTATATTTGAAAGAGTGATATTTTACGGAAGAATAAAGTGAGTCAAAGTCATTCTACCATCTGAAAGATCAACTCTTGATTGAACTGTAACTTAATCAGGTAATGAGTTCGAAACTCGAAATATATCGATGAATTGATCAATTATCTGCGGTAAATATAATGAAAAATCAACACAGAGTTTTTTATATTTGTGATTGTTATATCCAAAGTATAGTGAATTATATCAGTGACGTGATTTATCGAGTGATATTCTTGAGTTATATCACAGTCAGAATGTAGAACAAATTGATGGTGAGTTAAATAAGAGTAATTTATTTGAAAAAGTTACTATATATTTTACCTAGTGAACGAATCAAGCAGATTTTCAATAATTGTAAAATGAAAGGATTCTGCCTTTATGAAACAAATCTATCAAATTTAACGTATAAATTCAAATACTATTTGAATTATTCGTGATTCGAACTTTGTTTGAAAATGAAGTTCCAAATATCAACAAAACAAAGTGGTATTTATATATGGTTGTTAAAATTCCACATAAATTTATACACACAACATTCTCTTTTTCAATGTGAACAGAGATTCTACTGAAGAAAATATTTCAAATTAACCTGAACGTTGGATACGAAATATTAGAAAATAGAAAAAAAAAGAAAATAGAAAATATTAAACATTTGGAAAATTAGAAAATTCATGACAAGAGAAAATATCAATCTAACGAGCGCAGGTTTGAAAAATAATGTAGATCAGATAAAATAGATTGTTATGCATCAAGAAATAGATTTATTGTTTCATTATACCGGATTGTTATTAGTGTTAAATTGTTATACAGGTTACCAAATGAAATTTTATTGTATCGATAAATGCACACTGTTGCAGCATAATGAATTTCTCATGATTCACTACACGTATAGCCGGCTTCTGATGTTAAGTTTGAAGATTATTATTTGCAAAATGTAACATTGCAAAATGCCAGAAAAACTTCAACCTTACCACTGAAACAGCTTTCAATTCATCTTCAGCTTGCACATAATAACTGTTAAGTAGGCAAGATGCCCAAACTAAAACGCCGAAGCAGACTTGTATCATGACCGGTTAGTATATCGAACCAAAATGAAAATACCTCCACTCTACCTCCATATTTATATTGATATTGATTCCAGCTCTACCCACTTCGACATCAGGTAATCTCCGAAATATTTCCTCTCATTAGAGTATATAAATATATATATATATATATATATATATATATATATATATATATATATATATATATATATATATATATATATATATATATATATATATATATATATATATATATATATATATATATATATATTATATATATATATATATATATATATAGATATATATATATATATATATATATATATATATATATATATATATATATATATGAATATATATAGAATTTTCTGGAATGAAATAAAATAAAATATATGAATTTTCTGAATATAAAATCTATGTAAAATTCAATTTTCAGACTAATATCACACTCATTTGAATCACCTGGCTAATGATAAGTTTTCAGGTGAGCCTTGTCAGAGGTTTCCTCATGGGGGTGAAAAAGTTTAATAAACTTCCAAAGCGAATGCTGAGCAAGAAAAATTCCTCTGAATGCTAATGGAGCTAAAAAGTCAAGCTGATTTTTCGAAAAAAATTACGGTTGACTTTTTTTAATTCCATAGTAATCAATGAATTGATCAAACGTAAACATAAAGAGAGATTTTTGAATTATGAATACATCATATAATAATGTTCGATGCGGGGAAAATCTCAAACAAAAATGAAAAATATCGACATATCCCGCAATTGGTAGGAGCCGTTGACCCGTGTTTCGAGCTTATTTGCTCTCCTCAGAACGGCGTAAGGCAAGTTCAAGTTGTACGAACCTGGATATGGAAAAACAAGAAAGAACAGACACACCACTGAAGAAAGTCGACACATTTCAGGCTACAGTGTATTCCTGCTCATTCATTATGAACTCGTACCCGATTACTATAGTAATAGCACTATACCGTTTGTATACTTATTTCTTTCATAGGATACATTTTCACGTGGGTGGAACATGATATGTTCCACCAGTGTTGGTCGAGGAATTGATTGTCATTACGATTTATTAGAATCAGTCACACCAAAATAGCGTTTAGTGTTTTTCATTGAATTTTGTATCATAGTGTATTCCAGTGATTTTAGTTCAGTCAAAATACCTATTAATAATAATAATATACCTTCATTCAAATCGTATTTTCATACAACTTATCGAATGGGGCGAGATTCAGCATCAGCTACTCTTACACCTAACCCCTTACAAAATGAAGTAGCCATTACAGAATTAAACATGGAAAATAAATATATTATCATATAAAAATGAATAATATTATATAAAAATAAACTATATCATTAAAGCGGAAAAAAATGTATGTGGCATCAAAATAAGATTACACCCATTAAGTTTGTGATAAAGAATTTGAACATATTATAAAACTAAATTCTCATACTACATAAGAATAAATTATATCATAAAAACGTGAATGTGGCATCAAAATACGATTACACCCATTACAAGTATGTGATACAAAATTTTAACATAATATGAATATATAAATGAACTATATCATAAAAAAGGGGAAAAATGTATGTGGCCTTAAAATAAAATTACACCCATTAAATATGTGACAAAAAAATTACGAAAAAAAATATACAAAAAATAGAAAACTCAAAAAATCGAGTGGCACTCGTCAAAAATGGCTCTAGCAAACAATGAAAAATTAAAGGAACAATGTATCACATCAGGGCAATTATATATCACTTCATCTGTTCCCCAACAACAACGCCTTCAAACCCTTTCTAAATTAGGATAAAGACTGCACATTCCTGAGTTCATTATTCAGATTATTGTAAAACTTCACCGCGTTATAAGTGACTGATCGTTTAAATATTGCACACCGATGAACAGGCATAGTTAATAGCGAGTTGTGACGAACAGACACACCATGTACCGAATCCCTGTAAATAAGCTTTTCATGGAGATATGAAGGACTAGATGTTGACATAATTTTATATACAAGGCAAAGATGGGAATATTTGAATAAATTTCCCACATTAAGCCATCTAAGCGAGGCGTAAGTATGAGAAATATGATCATACTTTCACAAATCTACAACAAGCATTCTGCAATATTTGGAGTCGTTTCGAATCTGCACAAGTAAGGCATGGATAATCTACTGTTTTTCCATATAGAATTTTGGACATAACTAAGCTTTGGCATAATAACATTTTCAAACTGTATTGCAGAATACAGTTGAAACTCATAAGTATTTCACTAAGCCCGGCTTTTAGACGAGAAATAAGCTTAAAATAGAATTCAGGAAGAATACCAAAGAAGACTGAAAAATATACTGAATACGGAGCAGAATGTGTGGAACCAGATACGAGCGACAAATACGAGCGTATATATGCCGTACTAGCCCTTACATATTCCTTCCTTGTTAAAGGAAGTTAAATGCAAATACAGAGTTAGATTCGTTAAATATGTAACGCGCACTATGATGACAATGATACCCCACGACTCATCAGAGGTCCTTGACCGCGAGAAAGACTAAACCAAGGAAGCAAGGACGACGAGAGTTAATCGATTTCATCAAGTTAACGAAAAATCATAATGTTTAGAGATTTTTCTAATATCAATCTCAATTGAATAATTGCAAGTTTTGAAATAGATGAAAGTTTCGAAATTCTAGTTGATGAAATTAGATAATCGGAAGAAGGAATGTTGTCCTATTAGGAACGTAAACAAACGTTTTTATACGAGTTGTAAATGGATATCATCAGAAATTACAGAAGCTAGTTAAAAATTGAAAGAGTTACATTGGCTCTCTAAAAACTTGATGTAGCGTGAGACTGCTGTAGCCTATAAACGAGCTTAAATTGAATAACGAATCTTTTAATGAATTCATTGATCATAAATAACTCTTAAAATTATAAATAACTCTTAAAAGCAACGGAGTTAAGGTGTCATGAACAGCTCATAGATAATTCAACTAACAAAAACAAAACTTTATGGGAAATCATTAATCGCCTGACAAACAGGAAAATTCTGGCAAAATCAATCAACGTGAATATTGATGGATCAATTATCTCGGACAGGTGTGATGATGCTGATGTGTTTCGGTGAATATTTTTCTACGATTGACAAGAACAGCTTCAAAAAGCATTAAGGCAATTCGAGGTCGGAGTATTGTGCGGTGTCTGAATTAGAGAACCATATTCTCTTCTTTTTACAGCTCGAAAGCAAAAAAATGTCATAAAACCACTCAAAAACGAAAAATGTACTGGTATCGACTTTATATCAGTGAAAATCATAAAAACTATAGCTGAACTATATTTGCACATTGGGCATATTTGATAAACCAATCAGTCAATAATAATCAAGTTCTCTAATTCTTTGAAAACATCACTAGAGGTACCTGTTTTCCATAAAAATTATGTTTAAAACACTGCTAACCATCGTTCGATCTCGATTCGCACTTCGAATGAATGAGGTATACAATCTCGAGTTTAGAGGAATATTTTCCAGATGGCTTCGCAGTTTCTTTTCAAATAGATCAATGGTTCTTAAAGTTGAAAATTGGTGGTCTCAAATTTTTTTCAGAGAGTTAGGTGTTTTCCAAGGATCAATACTTGTACTCTGCTGTTTGTGATATTCATAAACGACTCACCTAATAATCTAAAAATTTGTGAAATCACATTATATTTGCAGATGATACCTTAATCGTAGTGAATTCACGTAGATCCGAAGAGTTTCCGTAATAATGTATGGTAAATTTCAATATTTGAATTTGTTCAAATGGCCTTATACTCAATATTTTGAGAACTGAATGTATCCATTTTGGCCTGAAAAATACTGCTGAAGTACGAATGAAGTTTAAATATGCATTTTAATACTTCTATAATATCAAAAAACTTAATAGACTTTGTAGAAATCTACGTAGATAGTACTACGACTGACTCTGAACAGGCCATGAAATGATTGAATGCCAATGGTGGGCGGTGGAATTGGAATTTTACACCCTTTGAGATTACCATACAACTATGGGGATTGTATACCAATGCAAATAAGACGCTTCTCAAAATTTTCGCCGTTTGAAGTGAAATAATTTGAGCTTTATAGAATAAATTCTATATTTTCCAATTTGAAATAGTGTAGTACATGTGTTTTTGTTGATGATTTGTTGAAAATCACTACATCAACATATAACAACAACGTGTTTTGTGTGCTTAGCGATTTCAATGGAACGAAATTGAATTAGTGTTTTTTCGGACTTCCGTAGTTTAAAGTTGAATATTTTATGGTTTCAGTATGACTAATCTATTTAGTTATATTTATATAGTGTAACAAAAGTGTTAGTGACGATAATTTATGGATATCGTAACATCAAATTGAAAAACATAGTGTTTTGTGTTTTCCGATTTCATCTAATCGAAATAAAATTTGTGTTGTGTTTTGAGTAAGGTAATAATAATAATAAGTAATTTTTTTCTGATTCTTGGAATGTTAAAATGCGTTCAGTTAACAATGAAATTCATTTCTACCTTCCTAATTTAAGTGAAGTAATTATTACCATAAGTAATCAAATTACAGCGAATGAAGACATGTAAGTAAGAGTATGTTAAATTGAAAAAAATTGTTCTACATTGATGTCAGTTGGTTTATACCTATTGACTTAAAATTGGATAGGTGGTCTCAAGATATTTCAGACAGTGTGGATCAATCTTTCATATATTTAATAGAAAAATGTTTATGTTATTTAAATGAGGCATCGATTGAAATTAGTTGTGGTTTGCTTGAAAATTTTTCAAAAAACGAGGATGCTTGTTCAAATATATGAATAAACAGTCTGTATATTTTTTATTCTCTTTGTGAATGATAATAAAAAAGAAGTAAAATCTAATCGAAAAATAAGCGAAGAAAGCTTGATATTTATTTATCTTTATCGAAAACATATTCAATAATTATTCATTCTTAGGTAAGTAATTCAATTTCAGTAATTCCTATAGCGTTCCTTTCAAGTTGCGATATCCCTCAAATAATTGACTATTAAAAGTATGTATTTCTTACTCGGGGGGCTTTATGAAAAACATCGTTGTTTTCTTGCTAATGTTTTCCACTTTCCTCTTAGAGGAATATGTGCACAAAATGCCCAATACAATATTCAATATGTCATAAATACAAATAATATTTTTCAATAAACAACAAAATAGAAATAATGCTTGAAATTTTGGGAACAAAGTTCTAGGAGAGTAGACCACCAATATCGAATTAGGCAACATCACCGGCAGCCCCTCTTCGTGGCCTGTTTGAAGTCGGCCGTGATTGTACTTTAAGATGGTATGATCACATTAATACAACAAATAATTAACTAAGGAAAGCTTATTTGGCTCTTAGTAGGATGAGAAGTATACTTTTGATCTCTTCTGTTATAAATGTTTGTTTTATAGTAATTTGAATTAGAATATTCTACAGTGCTGCTGCTCTACTGAAATGAGTAGGCTGTTTATTACACAGAAAAGCGAATAGTTCGCTTGATATTGAATATTCTTTGACGACCGTCTTGTAGATCTATCTGCAGAATAATCTTCTCAACATGTCTTTATTATAGCACAGACATGTTAACAATGTAACTGACATTAACATGGCTGCAATAATTGTAATCAAACAACGTATTGATCAATATATTTCGTTTGTAAATCACTACCAATTGTAGCTTACTGTTACTCTTATATGAATATCACTATAAATTAGCGTGGATTAAACTTTCATTAGAACCGGTACCTATTGGAAATACATTGAATACATTCTAGTTATGATGGAAAATTTTCAAATAGTGAATGGAAATCAGTTTCCTAACCACACAGACAAAAATGTCAGTTTAACGGGATACGGGAGTGGAGCTTCTGTTAATTCATTAACATTTGGAGTAAGGGCTACTGATAATGTTATTATCAAAGTGAATTTAAAAAGGCCATTAGATCGACCTATTGAAGGATTTGTTGAGGTATAAAGTCTAAAATATTTGTTCAATAATTTTTTTTAAACATTGATTATATTCACAGGTTCAGGGACTACACTAAAATAAATTTATTACTGTTAAAAATTTGATCGTTTTTGACACTCAAGGGTTTGATTCAGAGGGACATAATACAATGTGTAATTCGCTACATTCTGTACCTGACATTTGGAACACACAAATTCTGTTCAGTGATGTAACTAAACTTTAATAAGTTATTTATGTTATAATTATTACAGTTATGTAGGAATGAGAACAATTTTGTTAAATTGGATTATTCCTAAGAATAAGGATATACAACACAAGGATTTACAACACAAGAAATTGTGTTGTAGTATTTATTTCTAAACATTAAGACACTAAATATCAGTACCTATTTTTTTTATCGAAATATTAAAATCTACAATCATTTGCCACCGAAATTAATGTCAATGAATAATTATTTGTTTAGGAGGAGAGTCAAGACTTCGCTGTTAACAAAGCCGTACTATAGTATAGAAGAGTACTTAAATAATTCGATTATAGTAGAAAATGTATGCGAATGAAAATGTTTTTGCATTATTTTTGTGTATATTACTATATTATGACTCATCCTACAAAATGTGGCATTGTCTTAAAGGATTAATGAACGTCTGGCTAACTATCTATAGAATCACGATAAGTGTTTTCAATTATTTGATTGATATAATGAATCAAAGGTTGGAAATTTTTAACACTATTGAAATATATATATATATATATATATATATATATATATATATATATATATATATATATATATATATATATATATCCACTTTTGGTTGGCTGAGTAGGTGTGAAATGAAAATAAAACAATATATATATATATATATATATATATTGTAAATGTACAGGCATTGACTTTGTGTCTGCTAAAATTTTAAAGTTGATAGCTGAACCGATATCTGAGCATTTCGCTCACCTCATCAACGTTTCTGTCACGAATGGTAAATTTCCTTCTATCCTGAAGATAGCTACAGTTATTCCGATATATAAAAAAAATGATACCGAGGTTATAAGTAATTATAGGCCAATTTCAATACTTAGTGTGTTTTTCAAAGTAATGGAGAGGATCATTTACAATCGTATGATTAACTACCTCACCAAGTATAGTTTGATAACTAACAGTCAACACGGTTTTCGATCTGGTCGATCAACACAGACTGCTGTACTCTCTTTCATGGAGTACGTCCACAAATGCTTGGATGGGGGTTTATGTGTTGCGGGATTATTTTTTGACCAGTCGCGGGCTTTTGATTGTTTGATGTTTCAGTTCATATTGAGCAAGCTCTATAACTTGGGTTTCAGAGGAATTATTCTGGAATGGTTACGATCCTATATCACGGATCGTTCGATGGTTGTCAAAGTTCAAGAAAGTTGCTCCGACAGGTTTGACGTCGGGTTGGGAGTTCCTCAGGGGTCGGTGCTTGGACCACTTCTTTTTCTTCTATTTATAAATGATTTACCGGAATATATCGATGCGAGTATGATTACCATCTTTGCAGATGATACTTCATTCGCAATAACAGCGCACACCCCTGAGGAGCTTTCGAATAAATGTTCCGAATTGATGTCAAGCTTCACTCAATGGTGTCATAAAAATGCATTAATTCTTAATGTTGATAAGACAGACTGTATATATTTCAATTCGAAAAGTATTGACGGTGGTACCTTGGCGTTTGATCATCTTGGTGTCACCATTAAATCTAAAGCCAGTATAAAGTTTTTAGGTATACAGATGGATAGTCAATTAAGGTGGTGTGAGCATGTGGACTCATTGTGTAAAAAACTAAATAAAACGTGTTATGCTATTGGTAGAATTAGGGACACTATGCCGGTTGATTCCATTTTGCATATTTACTATGGTCTATTTTATAGTCAGGTCAGTTACAATATTTTGGTGTGGTGAAATTCTGTAGATTGTGGTAGAGTTATGTTGTCACAAAAGCGTGTTATGAGGTTGATGTTCAACCTGAGACCACTAGATTCTTGTAGACCTCTATTTGTAAAACATAAATTGTTAACTGTGCCTTGTATCTATATATTTAAATGTCTATTATATATTAAGGAAAACCAACACAAGTTCCCTAAACTGACTCACTATCACTCCTATGCAACAAGGAATGATAGTACCTTATGTGTACCTAAACACAGATCGTCTAAGTTTGAGTCCACACCTTTATACCAGGGCATTAAACTATTCAACCACCTACCACCATCTATTAGGTCACTTGGACTGTCTGTGTATAGAAGATCTGTGAAGAAATTGTTATTGGTCGGAGCCTATTATAGTATTTCAGAGTATATGGAAGACATAATTGGGGCTGATATATTCTGAATCAAGGTTATTTTTCATCTTTAAAATTTTTTTTTTTCTTTCTATTTTCTTTAAAACTTTTTCTTTCTATATAAATAATAAAAAAATTTTTAAATTATAAAGGATAATATACATTACGTTTAAGTTGTCTTGACTTGTCCAATACAGATGTATACTGTCTAAATGGATAAATAAATATTTTCTTTCTTTTCTTTCTTCTATATATATATATATATATATATATATATATATATATATATATATATATATATAAGCGTTTCGGAGAGGTTTCTCCTTCCTTAGTATTGATTTAATTAATTTTCCTCATAAGCTGTAATACAAAAATAAAAACATACAACAGTGAGTTATATTGTAATGCTAAACTCAATTGACTCTCACCTTCGTAAACTATATTCGGTCATATGTGTTACAAGTAATTTTCATGTATTCTTGAAACAGTGTCCCTATTCGTATAAAATAATTTAAAACTTATTTCCAAATTAATCTTTAAACTTCAAACTTCCGCTTTTTTCTACAACCTCACACAACACTAGAACTCCAAGGATATATGCTAAAAATCCACAAAGAGGGACACCCTCTAAGACCAATTGTGTCTTGCATTTCAGTCCCCTTTCTACCAACTATCAAAGCACATTTCTGAAATACTGGGAAGAACAATAAGAGAAAACACCTACTACATAAAGAACTCATCGCAATCAAAAGAACAACTGAAAAATATCATTCGGAGTAACGATGACAGACTATACTCTTTTGACCTAGTATCACTTTATACTAACATACCCATAGAATTTCTGAAGGAACCGATAGAAGCAAGATGGGTAAAAATTACCTTGGACACAGGAACACCTTAGAAAGACTTCATAGAAATAATCAAGACCATACTGAATAACAGTTTTTTCCAGTACAAGAACGAATATTTCAAGCAAACTAAAGGCGTAGCAATGAGGACTGCTATATCTAGTATAATTGCACAAGTGGTAATGGAGCTGATAGAAGAGAGAATTGTGAGCAGGCATAATGGAGAAATAACTTTCAAAAGGTATGTTGATGATTGACTGATCATAACAGAACACACCAATATGGAATACTTATTCGAGGAATTCAACAACGCCCACCCACAGCTGAAGTTTACAAAGGAGAAAGAACCCCAGAATCAATTGAACTTCTTATATATGAGACTGATTAGGATGAACAATAAAATTTTGACGAAGTGGCACAGAAAAGAACAGAGCACTGACTAGATATTGGACTTCAAATCGAACCACCATATAAGTCAGAAAAGGGGCACAATAATAAGTTATATTGACCGGGCCCTCACATTAACGTCGCCGGAAATAAGACCGGAAATCATAATAAACTTGAGAGAACAATTAATAGAAAATAACTACCCGAGAATCATGATAACACCTCTAATAGGCCAAAGAGTCCACAAACTCCACAACGACAGAACAGAGACAAGAGGAGAAAAAATTGAGAGTGCCCATACCATACATAAGAAACCTATCACATAGACTTAATAATGTAGTGAAGCATCACAACATGGAAGTTGTTCATAAGCCGAGATACCAAGTTGGGCAGATTTTCAGTAAATTAGAGGCACAGACTCCAATAACGAAGAAATCCAACGTAGTGTATAGTATACCCTGTAGGGACTGTGACAAATAATACATCGGATAAACATCACAAAGACTACATGACAGACTCAACGCACATAAGTACACAAAAACAACCACGACTGCACTAAATGAACAAAAAACACTTGACAGACACGACTTTGACTATGACTCAAAAAGAATACTAACAACTGAACCGAGACAAAAACATAGAGAAAGATATGAAATGATACACATAAAACTAAACTTACGGGACACAGTAAATGATAGATGTGATATTGGAGACCTTAGTAATTTTTAAACACCACTATTGACAATACCAAAAAAAAACGAGACCGGACAGAACGGAACGTAGCACACGAACTTGACAATGACATTATGACATTTACTGCTTGACACATAGAAAAAAGGGAAAAATTGAAGTTTGAAGATTAATTTGGGAATCATTTTTTTAAATTATTTTATATGAATAGGAACACTGTTTTAAAATTACATAAGAATTAATTGTAACACATATGGCCGAATTCAGTTTATGAAGGTGAGAGTCAATTAAGTTGAGCATTACAATACAACTCACTGTTGTATGTTTTTATTTTTGTATTAAAGCTTATGAGGAAAATTAATGAAATCAATACTGAAGAAGGAGAAACCTCTCCGAAACGTTCATTATATATATTGTTTTATTTTCATGTCACACCTACACAGCCAACCAAAAATGGATATCTATAAAAGAGTAGGTACTGAATATTAACCTGTCTCTCTCTTTCAGTCGACGCCCAGCCAATGCACAAGCTCCTTATCCCATCGATCGTGAGGGCGCATTCTTGGTCTTACCCTGTCTCTGGGCTACCAATCACCAACCACAGCTGACCAACGCTCATCTCTTGTTCGGGCTAGATGGCCTGTCCATTTCCACTTCGACCTTTTTACACACTCCACGACATCCTTCACCTTTGTTTGACCTCTTATCCAGCTGCAGCGTATTCTATCTCGTATGGTTAGGCCCATCATATATCTTTCTATACTCCGCTGGGTTGTTCGATGTTGAATCGGACGTGTGCAGATTTCAGGGACCAAGTTTCGCTGGCGTAGCTCATCGCTGGTAATACGCATTGATCAAACACTTTGCTCTTTGAGGAGAGTGGCATATATTATTCGAATATGTTTTTCAGTCGGCCAACTGTACCCCAAGCTGTTCTTGTTATTTGCATGATCTCCGGTGTAATATATTCGTCTCCCGTGACAATCTGTCCCAGATATGTGTGAGACGCTGCTATTTCTAATGGGGACCCGTCCACCTCCATTTGTTCCCTGATGCAGAGAAGGTTCAACATTATCTTTGTTTTTGCGGTGTGTATTTCCAGACCTATTTCCTTGCTCGCGATGCTCAGTTCATTGAAGCGATCTTGCATCAATGCAAGTGGGAGAACAGGTTTATATCGTCAGCGAACCCCAATGGTTCAAATGTCAAATCAGGTCAAATGCCTTCTTATAGTCAATAAATGCCAAATTTTGAGGAATTGCATATTCGATGCATATTGATGCAATATTTGAATTTTCCAATGTGAGGAATGCTGTATCAAATCTAAATATGTTTAACCTTTTTTTTTTCTCTATTTCAAATGTTCGAATTGACTTTGTTTCTTTGATGTTGTGTATTTTCCTGTACAATTTTACAAAGAAATATATATTATTATTATTATTATTATTATTGATATCACTTCGCGGATGGCGAAAATGTGATCCATCGTATGCTATGACTTCCTGAAGCTTTCCTGTTCTATTGGCTGATATGAGTCCAGTTGTCTCGATTAGCGGTGTAATTATCTTCATTACCATCTAATATGCTGTGGACAGTAAAATTATCGGTCTGTAGTTCCTCAGGTCCTCCGCATCCCCTTTCTTATAGAGTAAAATCATATACTTCTCGATAGAATGCGGTGAAGTACTGGGCCTCCTGACTTGATAACGTCCACTGTGAGATCGTCCTCACCTGAAGAGTTGCTGGCTTTCAATGATTCAATGGCAGTTCTCGTTCCTGATGCCATATTTTCCGGTGGCTCTTCGTCCGATATTATCTCAAAATGATTACGTATGGATTTTTTTTAAGAACTCAGTGGCCACTTTTAGAATTTCGGATTTCTTCGTAGCTCTGTCTCCGCTTGGATTTTTGAGCGCGATTATCTGGTGTTTCTCAATCATTTTCTGCTGAATAGCTTTCTTATAGCTTCTTGCATCTTCTATAACCTGCCTCACTGTTCTTGTGCTGTATTTCCGCACATCCCCTCTGACTTTTCTCTTTACAAGTACTCAGTGACGCATATTCGTTACATTGGCTTCTAGTTCTCAGTGAAGTTCTCATTTTTCTGCGTTTATCTTGGATCTTGGAGTGCTTTCGTTTCGTCAGTTAATTTGGAAATTTTGTGACCAGTTTGATATCCTCCCACCTTGAGCGCTGCTGATTTAATAGCTTTAATATATATTTCGTTGTACTATATCGTATTGACTCTATCTGTATCTTATTTCTGGCAGCACTTATTCTTGACTTATCGACTGCCACAATCAATTAAAAAATCATCAAACTTCTGAGACGATTATTTCCAATGAACTGATTTCAAATCAATTTGGATATACCTTCACATTGAATACATACACACAAATACAAATGAAGTAATTTTATCTAAACTTACTATTCACGGATATATCTTATCGCTTCAACAATCTAACGGCTTAGTACATCAATAAACATTGGCCGATTTTAATCTTAACTCTGTTCAGAATTCTAACGGATCAAATTTTCGATCTTTGAAACGAGATTTGAGAATTTCGAGACTATCTCTAGAAGTAATATGGTTAATTTTTCTATGTTGTAGACAATTGATTATTATCACAAATCAAACAAATTAATGGGACGTGGTATGATTTTCAAAGCCAGACGAGAAATTATGACGTGTTAATACAATGTTTAATGTCAGAGGTTATTATATATATATATATATATATATATATATATATATATATATATATATATATATATATATATATATATATATATATAGTAAATACTGAGACTCTTAATCGAAATATCGAAATAATTCAAATAAAACTTTCAGGGAGCTGTCTGCACATATGTTGTCAACGAGAACGAAACCATCACTTTCGAGAGTGAATATTAATACCGTTCCGAAAAATTCATCGATCTTGTTGAATGATATTAGGATACAATTGTTTCATTATTATTATGAATCATCAGTTCATATTTAATCTATCAATCAAAAATCGATGACTTTGAAAACGAACGTAGATCCTATTCCAAATTGAGGGGAGCTTTTACCAGAGATTCAGGTGAGCTCCCTCTATCGAATAAAAGACGTGTAAACTCTCTTTAGCGGTCAAGATTCTTACTCATGACAACAGTAGCGCGAGTGAAAGGCTTTGTAGATATTTCATTCGGACACTACAGAAAATTGTCCGCAATGTGTACGAATAGTCCAATGCCTAATCGCCCCAGATCACGCCCCGGCGGGCAAAAGTATAGCTAGTTTCAATATTCACAAATCATTCAATACTAGTAAATGCTGAGACTGCTAATCGAAATATTTCAAATAAAACCCCCAGGGAGCTATCTCATATATATATATATATATATATATATATATATATATATATATATATATATATATATATATATATCACCACATCCTTTCCCACACACTAACAATGGGATAGTAATTTTTTGTACACTAGAAATTCCCTAGAATTAATTTATATGGCAAAACAACTAATGATGTGAGCAACATTCAGAAGAACTTCACTAATTCCTGAGTAGACCAAACTAGTTGGTGATTCTATATTATTTACAGTAGATTTGGCTCTGCTCCCACCAAAAGGTATTAGGTTCGTGTACCTACATATTCAGATATTCTTTCTACTGTTTTATGTTTAAATTGCCATATTTCACCCCAGTAAAAGACAATTTCAGAATATGGTACATAATTATATTTTACATGCAATAGCTCTGAAAGGAATTTTATTTCACCAGAATTTTTATCACTATACAATTCAAGGCGATAATTCAATATGATAGTAAACCTGAAAATAGTAAAATACTGAAATATTGTAATTTTTAATTTCAAATAACATTGTTGGAAATTGAAGTTGTACCATTCTCACTAGTTTGACATAATTGCAACCATTCAGGTTCTGACGTTGCTAAATTGGTAAGAGTACTGTTAAATGAAGAGTATGGGCATTTCACTGCCTTACATCCACCCATTTTCAAATGCTGATTCGGTATGTTGGACTTCGGTGAACTTCTGTATGACACCTTGACGTAATCCATACCTGAATTGGGTCTCCACAATTCGAATATCAGGCTGGCACCAGAAGGAACAATCTCAATCGGCGAAGCTTTGAGCCCGTGAAGAATATCATAGATTAAAGTATCATTAGCCACGTATATTTTGAATTTTCTCAAATTCATGTTCAAATTACCCAAATTGGGACTATTGGTTACAATAGCATCGAACTGTTCTTGGATTTTATCCAGGATAGGTCCAATAGATAACCTGGTCAACTCACGATTCTTCGTCCTGAATATCGAGACGTCCAACATTACTTTCTCAAGTACGTTTGGATATACACTTTTAGTCCAATTGGGTAATGTGAAATTATGACTCTCTTCTACTTTCAATATATTGTACAAAGCTGGAATTTGACCGATGTTTCTGAACTGTTCCCCAGTGTGTAAACTTAAGTATTTAAGCAACGCTCGATCTTCTCTATTTTGTTGTCTGAAAAATCTTCCATGTTCAACTTTTTTCAGAATTTTTTCGTAGTTAGGACAACCAACTCCTCGTCCAATCGCGTTGTCTAAAAATAAAGGTGCAGAATGCACAGGTGTTGGTCTCCAATTTATCCTGTAGTTCCATATTTCATCTCCTACAGGAGGATACAATCCAGCCATTATACATTCTGCTGACATAAGAGATGGGTCTCGGTCTTCTGAGAAAGTGAAAATTTGTGAAGCATTGTAGTGCAACGTAAGGAATTGCAATTTTCTGTCGTAACGTTTCTGTAGCCATTTGCCTAGTTCATAAGTCTGCTGTTCTCCTATCTGAAAAATGGAAAGAATGTTCAACTGCGCATGGAATTAAAAAAAATCAGTCACTTTTAATGCATCAATATTGATACAGTTCGAATAAAATATTCAGGATATGAATAATATAGATATAAATAACATATTTTTTCAAAGATATCATCAAATTCATCAGAATACATATTCAACATGTTCGAATAAAGTTGAAATCAGTTGAATATCCATATTTCTCTATTATAACTACATTCTATTTTTATTTCAACTCGAAGCATTCGAATGAAAGCTTGTTTCCTTCCATCAGCACATTGTGCCTGTGCGAAAATCGGACTTGCCCAAGGATACGGTGGGAATCAAACCCACTAGTATCAGTCAGCCGAAAAACTATGACTCCACTATACCGTCGTGCTACTGAGCTTCCAAACATGAAGTGAAATATTTCAGTCAGAAAATCCAGTTATTGCTTAAAATATTACAGAAACTGAACATATTCAACCGTCAAAAAAACCATAGGAACTAAACATAACGATATATACGAGGGGCGACTGATTAGATTAGACAAGACGAAGATTATATTCAGAAAAGAAAAAATTTTCAATAATCATTAAATGAATATAAACTAAAATTCGAACACTTGAACTTTTTTCTAGATACTACTAGAATACTGACTAAGTAAGTATTCTAGTAGATCTGAAGAAGTCTTTTATAATGACGAAAAGCCTCATGTTATGTTATCAATAAAAAGTGAATCAAAAGTTCAAGTGTTTGAATTTTAGTTTATATTCAATTATAATGGGGTTACATCAAGTAAACGCCAACATTATTCGATAGCCAATGAATGACTAATCGAAAGAACAGAGATATCATGAATGAAGTTGGGGATTGAACTCATTTCTGACGTCAATTCAGATTCTCTGAGGGTTGGTGTAATTCATAACATGTAACTATCAGATCATTTGAAAAGAAGTAGTTTATTATTGTTATTATTATTATTATCTAAGTGAACATCATCAGCATAACCCACAAATGAAAGCAACCGTTGACATGTGTTTCTTATTGGTTCTCCTCAGAACAGCGTTACCAGATTGAAGTTGTAGAAACCTAGACATTAAGAAACAAGAAAAAAAGAGATTCCTATATTCAGAGAACTAGAGATTTCCTCCTGCAGCAAACATTATTCATATATTTAATATTTATATATATATATATATATATATATATATATATATATATATATATATATATATATATATATATATATATATATATATATATATATATATATATATATATATATATATATATATATATATAGTAGTAAACACTGAGACTCTCGAAATATCTAAATATTTCAAATAAAACTCTCAGGGAGCTGTCTACACAAATGTTGTCAACGAGAATGAACTCATCACTTTCGAGGGTGAATATTAAGAGCGTTTCGAAAAATTCATCGATCTTGTTGAATGATAATAGGATACAATTGTTTCATCATTATTATGAATCATCAGTCCATATTTAATCTATCAATCAAGAATCGATGACTTTCAAAACGCCCATAGGTCCCATACCAGAATGAGGGGAATAGTTCTCAGAGAAAATTCACGTGAGCTCCGTCTTTCGGAGAAAAGACGCATAAACTCCCCTTAGCGTTTCAGATTTCTACTCATAACAATAGTAGTGCGAATTCGAATACTACAGAAAACTGTCCGCAATGTGCCAGAATACTCCCATGCCTAATCGCTCCAGATCACGCCCCGGCGGGCAAAAGTATAGCTAGTTTCAACATTTTCATTGATACTAGTGAATATTGAGAGCGTTCCGAAAAATTCATCGATTTTGATGAATGATAATAGGATACAACTGTTTCATCTTTATTATGAATCATCAGTCCATATTTAATGTATCAATCAAAAATAGATGACACTCAAAGCGCCCATACCTAAGGTGCTATACCAGAATGAGGCGAATAGTTCTCAGTAAAAATTCACATGAGCTCCATCTTTCGTCATTCATAATCATTATAAACTAATGATTATGAATCATCAATCAATCCATGATTCATAATAATGATAAAACAATTGTATCCTATTATCATCCAACAAGATCGATGAATTTTTCGAAACGCTCTTAATATTCACTCTCATCAACAAAGTGATGATGTCGTTCTAGTTGACAACATTTGTGTAGACAACCCCCTGGGAGTTTTACTCCTTACTTGAAATATTTCGATATTTCGATAAGGAGTCTCTGTACTTACTAGTATGAATGATTTGTGAATCTTGAAAAAAAATATATATATATATATATATATATATATATATATATATATATATATATATATATATATATATATATATATATATATATATATATATATATATATATATATATATATATATATATATATATATATATATATATATATATATATATATATATATATATATATATATATATATATATATATATATATATATACTCACAGACGAATATCGTGAACAATACGAATATATTAATAGTTATCATTGAATGTTGCATTTACGAATTAACGATAATGCTTACAATACTCAATTCTCCTAAGGGCTTGTTCCAGAAATAGGGGCTTCGAAATGGATCTGTTGGATAGAACTTTGAAGGAATTGTGGCACCATGATTAACAATCTGAAAAAATATTATATCTATCATATATTATTTATCTGAAAAATATTACGAATATATGAAATATTATCATGAAAGAATATTATGAATGAATAACGAATATGTCAAAAATATTGGAAATATAAAATGGAAAAGCAAAACTGAAATTCGATGAAACCATTGATGAAATTCTATTAATTCAACCAGTAATTAAATCTACAGATCTGTATAGAATGTATTCTGATCAATTGACTATAATTTGTAGATTAGGTTATTTTAGTTTTCAAGCTAAATTCTAAATTTGGTGTTTATGAATGAATATAATACTATAAGGACACTATATCTATTGAAACGAGATTTCATAGAAGAAATAAAAACTACAATTTTTAACTAAGCATTTCAATGTACTCACAACCGACACTCCAATCAGTTCATCTGAAGAAACTGCTTCCAGATACTGTAATATTATTAATGTTAAAATTGTCGCAGATTTCATGATAACACAGCTTTCACTACCAAGTTCTAATTCACTATATGATAATGTATAATAATATATCGATTTACAAATTACTTCACTTTTTCCTATTATATATATAGGAAAGAAATTAAGGAAACATTATATAGGTACATATGATCAAAAAAACCGCAGTCAGATTATCTACATATAATTTCATTTCCCTAGTTACTGATTATTTTGGTAGTATTTTACATTTCAACTATAAGGATTGATAAATAGTTCGAGGAAAGTTCCTAATCTTTTAGTACAACATGCAACTGGGGTTGCAACAAGTAAATAAAGCAATAATTACTTTATATTGAACGCTGAATAATTACGATTTTATTGAATATGACACGGAAATAGGAAGCACTAGCGACCCGCCCCGGCTTCGCACGCCGCAAACGCTACGCCCCGCAATTTTTAAATCTGTAATATCTTCGAAAATATTCACTTAAATCATACGGTGTATGATTATATATCTATATTAAATGAACAATGTAATCAAGGTATTTAATTGGTTGAGGATTAATGCTGTATGTGTTAAAATCGCTTCGAAAATTAGCCATTATTTGTCGCAAAAAGTAAATGACAAAAAAAGTTATTGTGGGTTATCCATAAGAGATAGACATATACCATCACGCACTTTTCTGTAGACCTTTTCAATGTGCACAATACTTAGTACATTATTTTGATAAAACTCGTAGGGTTCAGCCTGCGTTTGCAATGTAAGCGGAAAAAATGTAATTATTTACGACATCACATTAGAAACCTCAAAAATAACAGTACCTCTCCACTATTTAGTGGATGTTATTATACATATAAACCTTCCTCTTGAATAACTCTATCTATTAAAAAAAACCGCATCAAAATCCGTTGCGTAGTTTCAAAGATTAAAGCGTACAAAGGGACAAAGGGACAGAAAAAGCGACTTTACTTTATACTATGTAGTGATAGTGAAATATCTGTTAGTATTTCGGATAATTATTGTAACGCTCATCAGGACTGAAAAATCACGATGTTATATAACCACAATAGATTGAAAAATATCAACACTTAGGCTGGACATGACTGAAACCAAAATTAGACAAAAAATTAATAGGGTGTTGAAAGTTTCATTAATTTATATTATCATTGAAAAGATGACTAGTAAACCGTTATTTACAAGGTTTGTAATGATTGACATGAACAGACGCGGAAAATAGACAACAGAATATTCAGTGCAGACGATTGAAATTTGATATATCTAATAATAATTGGAAGGGTAATAAAAGTATTAATAATAAATATGAGTAAAATAATTGGAAGTTCAATGAAATATTCAGAGAGACTCAGAAGTATTATACTCATTAATTCCAACCTGCTCATGCCATCGACAACCTCATTCTTCAGAAGAAAGCGGTATTCGAACCGCTCTATAATTCAAACTTATCACGAGTTCCCTACAAAATCTCTTCATATTTCGAACTAAACCAATACATTTTCACGCACTTGGTAATTCGAACGAAAAATAAATAATAAATAAATAAATAATGAATTTTATTCAGCATTAATAGTTTACATGCTTCGTCAAAAGAAAGTTACATTCAATCCTTCCAGAAATTCCCTCAAGGTATATATTGTATTCTGTATGAGAATATCTCTAAGACATTTCTTGAATTTTTTCCCATTCAGTTGTTTGATGGCATTGGGAAGCCTATTGTAGACTTTAAGTCTCGAGTAGTCTACTCCTTGCAGCGCATATTTCCGTTCATGTTATGGGATGGTAAGTTTGTTTCGTCTCCGTGTATTGAAATTATGGAATGTGCTATTAGTTGGAGAGGTGTCTAAGTTATTGTGGATATATGTGGAGCACTCCACTCTATACACTGCTGGTATGGTGAGTATGTTAACTGTCCTAAACACATCCTACAGCTATCTGTCTGTTTAAGTGCTACTAGTGTTCTCACCGCTTTCTTCTGAAGAATGAGGATGTCGATGGCATGAGCCGATGTGCTCCACAGAAGAATTCCATATGTTGCCAGTGATTGGAACTTAGTAAAATAGATCACTGCCGCCTTCCTAGAGGAAACTCTTTTTACAATTGAGATTTGCAAGTTTTCTTTTCACTGAATCGATGTGATTTTAGAACTATAAATGTCCTCAGTCAACTCCCTAATGGCATCTTCTGTGGATTTCCAGTTCTAAAACCAAATTGAAATTTTGACAATATATCATAGGTATTTGTCTAGAAATTCCAACATTCGTGAATTAAGTATTTTTTCTATAATTTTCGCTAAGTTTAATACGAGTGATATGGGCCTGTAATTGCCTACTTTCGTTTTCTCACCTCCTTTGTATAGAGGTTTAATGACCCCTTATATCAAGATATGCGGAAAACATCCATTTTCAAAACAGTAATTTACAATATATGTAATCGGGTTAGAAATTTCTCTTTTCAACTCTCTTAAATATTCAGCTCTCATATTGTCATGCCCTGGAGCTTTTTTCATTTTAAGAGTATCAACTATTTTTTCAACTTCCTCAGTTGTTGTAGGTTTTAAGAAAATTGAGTCCTTTTGTGAATCATTTACGTCCTTGAAGTTTTCAGGTATACTAATTTTTTTTGTGTAGTTTCGACCCAAGTTTGAATAGTATTCATTAAAGATATCTACAATTCTTTGTGGATTCACGATTTTGACGCCATTTTCAGTTTCAATTGATTCAATATTTGTTTCAGACTTTTTTCCCCGCAGATATTCTTCACGAAGTTCCAAATTGCTTTTGATTCTGACTGGTTATTCTTTATTTCATTTTGTAAGTATTTCTGCTTAGCACTTTTTAGAATTTTTTTTGTTAGATGTTTTTTATATTCAATGTATTCTTTTTTCAGGTTTAAGTCACCAGGATTTTTACACAATTTGGAACTGAGGTAATTTTTTTATGCATTTGAGAAGACCTGGAGTTACCCATTTTTTCCTTCCTATTTTTTTTGATTTAAACGAACCACTGTTGTGTTGTTTTCTATATAATCATTGAATATTTCTACGAATGCCTGTGTCATTGAGTTTATGTTATTTCCTTCGAATACTTCGAACCAATTTTCTTTTTTTAGGTTTTCTCGAAGTTTTACATAATTGACATACTTCTTTTCTTTTTGCATTTCTTGCCCTAGGTATTTTCTACTCTGGTTATCATACGGGTTATTGGCAGTAAGCATTATAGGATAATGGTCGGTTATAATGCAATGCAAAATGTAGCCATCCAGGTCATCGTTAAGTGTGTTCCAACTTTAACAAAGAAGTGATCCAGACAAGTTTCACTACTCGGACGGGTAATATCATTTATTATAGATTTGAATCTGAAAGTGTGCATAAGATTCTTATATTCACATGTGGTGTGTTGTTGATTTAACAGATCTATATTCAAGTCACCTGTGATAATATGGTTTTTACACAAAGAGGATTTTTTAGTTACATAAATAGTTGTTCATTCATGTTCGATATTGAATATTGCGGAGATTTATAAATTGCTGTAATTTTCGTTTGTGAAGATTTTTTGCTATATATATTTTGTTCAATTGCATTGATTTCATCCATTTGTATTATCTGGTAATTATAATTTAATCTATCGCCAACGAACATTACGATACCGTCATTTCGGTTGTAGGTTCCATTATTATATATACAGTCGTACCCCTTTAAATTGTACAGTTACAAAGCATAAACTCATCGAAATTTTTATATGACTTCTGATATTCATTTGAATTATTTTTAATTTACCATGAAATGAATATTTCCTTACATCACTTAAATCAGTTACTTGTTTTGTTGTGTATGTTGAAAACTGATAATCTCTAATGAACTGATCCATATTTTGAAATGAAAGATATAATATGAAATGTATGAGGTCAAATACACTAATTGTCTCTGCTATTCAAAATTAAGTTTTAAAACCTGTATACACACATAATTATCTTCATATTTAATTCACAGTCGAATCCTTTCTTAGTTTCATTCATTTTGTTACAGTGGTACCTGCTGTCACTTGTTTGTGAGTTATTGGATTAGAGTATTTTGGTTTTTTGGTATTTATTTATTTCCAGTGTCTCTGATGATTTCTGCGGCGCAATTTTATTATTTTCAACAAAAACAGCGTCTTCACTTTTGGAATCAGATATTTCTTCTTCTGAGCTGCTGTCTTCGTTCCAAGCGTTTATTTCCTCTTTTACCAGATGAGGTGTATCCCTTAATGTAGTTCCTTCTGAACTTTCTAACTGTCCTAAGGTGTATTCTTTTGTTCCGACAATAATTCTGTTTCTTCTTATATAAGCCTTTTTGGATGTTCTATCTTTGATTTCTTTAAGAAAACTCTCCAATTTTCCTATTTTTATATATATATATATATATATATATATATATATATATATATATATATATATATATGTATATATATATATATATATATATATATATATATATATATATATATATATATATATATATATATTCTATTCAATGTTTTTAGCAATCAGGCTTATACTAATGTTGAAAACTTTATTTTCGTTGACGTTTCAATTCGATTCATTTTAATTTTTCAATTTTTCTAAAGTCAATCAATTTTAAATATATATATATATATATATATATATATATATATATATATATATATATATATATATATATATATATATATATATAACATATTTATTATTAATACTGTTATTACTCTTTCAATTATGATTACATATATCAAATTTCAATCGTCTGCACTAAATGTTCTGTTGTCTATTTTCCGGGTCTGTTTGCGTCAATCATTACAAACCTTGTAAATAACGATTTACTATCTTATCACTTATCACCACAGCCGTCTATTCCAAAACGGCGGAAGCGGCGGTTGTACACCTTATATATATATATATATATATATATATATATATATATATATATATATATATATATATATATATATATATATATATATATATATCATTAATCAGAAGGAGTATTGCCTGGTAATTTAAATGTAATTGTTTGGGTTATAGGCAAATGAAAGGCCACTATGAATAGGTTTTATTCAATTTGGATGCCTGGTCTATATTTCGATTGTGATTACAATCTTCATCAGGACTCTGAAAAAAACATTTACATACAATTATACTTGTAAAAAATTGTGTTTAACAACTTACGGCAAACTAAGAATAAAAGGTATGGCCAACAACCATCCTACAGGAATATGTTATTTAAAAATAATAATAATAATAAACAGTAAATAATAAGCAGAATTTAAAACAATTCAAAACCATTCCATGGAATCAAAAATTCCATTAGCCAGATACAGATCTTTGCCTTATGTCTCTTCACTCACAGCAAAACTGTGCCATATCTTCGGTGAAATAGATGAGCTTAAAGTTGCCAAATATAATTTCATCACGGGCAAATGGTTTTCACAATACTTAACGATAGAGTACCACCTTCGTTAACATCAGACTGCATTTACAGTGTTCCATGCTTTGATTGTGAAGGAGTCTATATAGGCCAAACTTCCCAAACCATCAAAAGAAGAATAACTCTTCACAAGAGTGATGTTAGACTTCGCCCTGATAGATGTGCCTTAGCACTACATTCCTCACAACAGGGACATCGCTTTGACTTTGATAGTGTGGAGATACTGGATGTGGCTGCTAATTGCCACAAAAGGGTCTTTCTGGAAATGGTTCACATCAATAGTAATCCTAACAGCATTAATAAGAAGACGGACGTTTCCAGACTTAGCTGCATTTACAGTTACTTACTTTCACATAATTTTAAGTAACCTTCGCAGACATTCTCCAACCTTGTTAGACTTTTATGTGTTACGTGTGAGACATGACATTTGTGACTACGGTATTCTATTCTCTCACCTCTGTGTTCGTTTTTCGGTGTCAATGCTCTCTGTGCTTCCTGTCAATTCATTCGATTGTTTACAAATCGTTATTTTTGGTTAGCATATGGGAACATTTTCATATCTACAATTTTAAAATTTCAATTTCTACTGATTATTGTTTTGAATTGTTTTAAATTCTGCTTATTATTTACTGTTTATTATTATTATTATTTTTAAATAACATATTCCTGTTGGATGGTTGTTGGCCATACCTTTTATTCTTAGTTTGCCGTAAGTTGTTAAACACAATTTTTTACAAGTATAATTGTATGTAAATGTTTTTCAGAGTCCTGATGTAGATTGTAATCACAATCTAAATATAGACCAGGCATCCAAATTGAATAAAACCTATTCATAGTATATATATTATATTTATATATATTATATTTATATATATATATATATATATATATATATATATATATATATATATATATATATATATATATATATATATATATATATATATATATATATATATATATATATATATATATATATATATATATATATATATATATATATATATATATATATATATATATATATATATATATATATATATATATATATATATATATATATATATATATATATATATATATATATATATATATATATATATATATATATATATATATATATATATATATATATATATATATATATATATATATATATATATATATATATATATATATATATATATATATATATATATATATATATATATATATATATATATATATATATATATATATATATATATATATATATATATATATATATATAATCTTTATTTACCCAACTGAAATAACAATTTATAATAATCAGAAAAATACTTATAATAATCCATTATAACAAAAAAATGTACATTCTTATAATAGGGCAAAACAAAAGATCTTAGACAAAAGGTGAGCTCTCAGAAGTACAACATACTTTTATGAGAGCTGTTCATGCATGAAAAATAAAAGTAATTCTGTTCAATAATTTTTTGTAAATATTAATTATTCTTCCTCTATTTTATTACATTGGCGGGAAAGTACTTGCTTGTATACATTATACTTCTAATTTCCTCCCTTGGTAACGATTGTAACCATGTCTGTGATGTTTTCTTGAAACTGCTGAAGGTTTTCTCACTTTTTAAGTAAGAAGTTGTTCTATCGTGAAGTCTTTTCAGGATGTATGCGTAATTCCTTCGGCCAATCAACTTACTCTTTCTCTCTCTAAGTGAATAATTTTTTTTGTTTCTTGTGTCGTATTCATGGGTCAAATAGGGTATGTTAATTTTATTCTTATACTAGTAGGTTAATATTGCCTGTAAGTATAGCTTACGAATATCCAACACTTTACTTTCTTCATACAATTTATCTGTGGAATATGTTCTTCTTTTTTTCATCCTGATTTTTAACATCCATTTTTGCACTATCTCAGTGATGTTCCCTCGCTCCTCCCCATGCCATTGTGCCATGGCATGGCACAATGGCATGGCACAATGCCATTGTGCCATGTGTCCTCCCCATGTGTCTAAAACAGTGTGTGGTAGAGTATTTTTAATCTGCGTAAATCCAAGAATGGAGTAAGAAGTTTAAAACGATAAAGGTGACCTCTTAATTTCTGTATAAGTTGTTTGATGTGTACATCCCATCTTAAATGTTTGTCAATGTGTATGCCTAAATTATCCGTTATCCAGGTTTAACCTCTCAAATACCGGCCGGTTACTCCGGTTGCATGAGAAAACCACAACTTTTGTTTTATCCACATTCATTGTGAGTAGATTATAATCAAACCATTTTTTGACACTCTGTATTGTGCTTTCAGCTTCATTTTTCAATTCTTCCCATCTCATGACTTCACACAGAATGGCGGTATCATCTGCGTAACTCAATATCCTGTTCATTAAAGGTTCAGCGAGCAACAGATCATTAACGTAGATCGTAAATAAAATGGGGCGAAGGACCGTTCCCTGTGGCACTCCACATTTGACCAAGCTCTCCTCACTGAATGAATCACCAACTGATACATATTGTTTCCGATTTTTTAGATAACTTTCCATCAAATCATATGAAACTCCCCTGAATCCGGACCGCTGTAATTTCTCCATTAACAGCTGATGACTAACCGTATCGAAGGCTTTTGCCAAATCGACAAAAATGCATAAACAGGAGCGCGATGCGTCCAACGCTTCATACAACCTATTGGTCAGCTGAGCTATGGCGTCTTGTGTTGATATTCCCCCTCGGAAACCAAACTGTTGTTTTGATAAAATATTCATATTATCAAGGAAGGAAACTATTCTAGACTTTATTATGTTCTCGACCACTTTTGCGAAATTCGATATAAGTGTTATAGGTCTATAGTTTCTCATATCTGTGGCTTCTCCTGATTTGAATATTGGTTTAACTATTCCTATTTTGAGAGCATCTGGAAGGACTCCGCTCTCTAAAATTTTGTTAACGAGGATAGTCAGTGGTATAACTATCTGATGTTTTATTTCTTGATAACCTCTGCTGTGACGCCATCGTAACCAGGCGATTTTCTTTTTTCTAACGCTGTTAGACAGCTTTCAACTTCAATTTCTGTAGCCGGTCTGAGAAAGATGGACTCCTTCACTGAACTTCTCGATGCGAACGGCTGTGTTTTTGGTCGATTAATTGCGGCTGCAAGTTTGGAGCTATAAGATGTATAGTGCCTGTTGAATATTGTTGCAATTTTCATTTTGTTTCTTTCTATTTCTCCTCTTTCGTATTTTATACAATTTATTTCTACTGTATTACGTTTTTTTCTGAAGTTTGTGAATTTTTTCACCCAGTCCCATATATATATATATATTATTATTATTATTATTTCGATTGTTCCCCATGAGGAGAGTGACTGAACTTGAATTCGCAATCATTAGAAATTTTGCTTCATCTTTTTTGCCTCCCAAAAACGCTTCATCCTCTCTGAATGCTCTTTCTTCCGTTCATCTGTCCACTTTACTCCAGGTTGACGATTTACTTTTTGCTCAAACTTTATATGTGCGATTTTATAGCGGCATTCAGTGCGATCTTCGATATTTTTTATATTGATCTGTTGTAGATCCTCTTGGACCTCTTTTAGCCACTCTGTTCCGCATTTACTATTCATAATTATATTGAGTAGTTTCTTCGGTATTCTGGACTGTTTCATTCTGTAGACATGTGCATAGAACTTTGCTCGTCGTTTTCTGATTTCTTCCGTTATCGTATTTGTCTTTTGATACAGTTCATTTTTAGGTCTTTTCATCCAAATACCGTTTCTATGGATTGGCCCGTAAATCTTTCTGAGAATTTTTCGTTCTTGTTTTTCTATTTCTCTAATTCTTGAATGGCCGCCAATAACCATTGTTTTAGCTGCGTAGATTTCTTCTGGAAGAATCGATGTGTTATAATGCCTCAATTTGGCGCCTCTCGAAATGCACTTTTTGTTATAGTGAGCCCATGTTAGTTTGTAGGCCCTTTGGAGCTTGGTTATTCTCTGTTCATTAGCGATTCGGTTTAAACCTGAGGACTGTATAACTTCCCCGAGGTATTTAAAATGGCCTACTTGCAGAATTTCACCATGTTTTGTCATAAGAGAAGATTTATCTTTTGGTTTGCTTTCCATGTATTTGGTTTTATCATAAGAAATTTGTAACCCGGTTTTCTGCGCAATTTCATGTAGTTTTTCCACGGCGCGAATGGCTTCAGTTCTGTTGTCTGTGATGATAGCAATATCGTCTGCAAAGGCGAGACATTTGACATTTATTCTATTTTCTTTTTTGATACCCACTTGTATGCCCTTCACGTGAAGTTCCCATTCCCTTATGATCTTTTCTAAAACAATATTGAAAAGAATTAGCGAAAGTCCGTCCCCCTGCCGCACACTGGTTTTGATTTCAAAGGGATCTGATATTTCGCCCATAAATTTTACCTTGGATGTTGTACCTGTAAGTGTCTGTTTTATAATTGTTCGGGTCTTTCGATCGATTCCAAATTCTTTCATGATTTCGAAAAGGGTTTCGCGGTCTACCGAATCATATGCCTTTTTGAAGTCAATGAATGTGATCACTGTATTTCTACATTTCCTCATCTGTAATATCGTCTTCAAAGTCCAGAACTGTTCAACACATGATCGGCCTTCTCTGAATCCAGCTTGGTGTTCCCCAATTAGTGGATCCGCTTGGTGTTCTACTCTGTTTAGGAGTGCTTTAGAAAGTATTTTGTACGCAACCGGGAGTAAGGAAATTCCCCTGTAATTATTGATATCCATTTTGTCCCCCTTTTTGTGCAATGGATGTATCAACGCGCATTTCCAATCCTCTGGTATCTGTTATATCTGATATATATATATATATATATATATATATATATATATATATATATATATATATATATATATATATATATATATATATATATATATATATATATATATATATATATATATATATATATATATATATATATATATATATATATATATATATATATATATATATATATATATATATCTTGAAATTGATTTATTGCCTGCTTAAGATATTTTATTTTGAAAGTTTTTAGCAATAACAGGATTTTTTTGATATGAAAAAGTTTATTTTTGTTGACGGTTCCTTGTTATATTACAACTTTGTCAAAACTAATTATAATTAGTTTGATTACTTGAACAATTTAGCGATATATGCAGGCCACGCCATCTCACTCCCCACCACTGAGTGTTCTCTAGTTATATCTTTGCGCAGTAAAGCATTTACTATTTTTAGTATTTTCAGCTATTATTTACTAGTTAGTTGCTGACAAGGCCACTATTTTATCATTTATCATCAATATATCGATCAAGGTAAGCCGCAATTTGACAATTTAATTCAAGTATTTCACAACTATTATTTTGTGTCTCCCTTAAGATGGCAGCAAATAGAAAAAGAACACACCAAGACGAATTCCTTAAACTACGGTTTTCACAAATAGAGGACAATGGTAGAATGAAACCACAGTGTGTTTATGAAGGTACTGACTTCAGAATCTTTCAAAAAAAAAACGAAGAAACATTTAGATAATTTGCATTCACACCTGTCTTCCAAATCTAGAAATATTTGTTAAAAGACAAAGATTGAATAGCAACTTGTTTGGTACATTTCATCAGAGTTCAGCATCAAGGCTAGCTTCGAAGTAGCCTGGTTGATTGCTCGAAATAAGAAACCATACACTATTGGTGCAGATAAAACCAGCTGCTGTAAAAATGGCAGAGATTATGTGTGGTCAAAAAGAAGCGGAGAAACTTAATTCAGTGCCCTTGTCTGCGAAAATTTTAAAAGAACGAATTTCTATATTAGCAAAAAATTTGAAGGAACAGGTTATTTTTGCATTAAAACAGGCTAAATATTTTGCTATTCAGCTTGATGAGACAACTGATTTTAGTAGCAATTCACAGCTAATGGTAGATGTACGCTACAAAGGTGCAGATAATTTTGAAAAGGAATTGCTGTTTTGTTCTTCTCTCGAGTTGAGATCTCGTGGAATTGATGTCTATAATAAAGTAAATGAATACTCCAATGCGCATAGTTTAAAATGGGAAAACTGCATTTCTGTATCTTTGGATGGAGCTCCAGCTATGCTGGATCATATTAATGGTTTTTCGACTTTAGTAAAAAAAAACCTCACTGTATGATCCATGAAGCCAGGCCCTTATGGTCAAATATAACCTACACTGGAAGCCTTCATGCATGATGTCGTCAAGATTGTGAACTTCATCAAGGGACATGCACTAAACACGCGGCTATTTCGTGAATTTTGTCAGGACGGTGAAGCTGAATATACGGACCTACTTTATTACACAGAAGTAAGGTGGCTCTCTCGCGGAAATGTACTAAATCGAGTATGGACTCTCAAAACTGAAGTCGAAATTTTTATGGTTGATCAAAAAAATATTCTCGCAGATAAGTTTAAAAACTTTTGCTGGGTTGCATATCTCACATATTTAGCGGACATTTTTGAGAGTATAAATATATTAAACAAAAAATTGCGAGGAAAGAATATTAATATCATTTCAGCGAGAGAAATTTTTTCAGTGTTTGGATTAAAGCTGATATATCGGAAACAGAAGGTAAAACAGAACAAGATAGCTTCTTTTTCAAGGTGAGCTTCGTTTTTGGAAGATTGCGAAAATATTACTTTTGCTGACATCAAGGATACAATTGTAAGATAACTTATGAATCTCAGAAAGCGGTTTTCAGATTACTTTCCAGATCTTGAAACACGTACTGTCAGTTGGATTGTAGATCCAGTTAAATGTTGAATTGCTATGATACCAGAAGAACCTTTAGGTTTGGCAGAAGCAATTCTTGAACTACGATCTAATACTGAAGCACATTTGTCGTCTTTCGGGATGTCAAAAGCTGCAAAGGCTTTCAAAATTGAATATGAAGAAGCGATTAAAAAATTTTTGCCACTTGGAACAACATATTTGTTCGAACAAGGCTTTTCCAACTAACATTTAAACTAGTTTTGTCGTCTAATAGAACAAGAAAAATATCATATGAATTATAAAATACCAAGAAATTATCAGTTACTTATATTTTCTGTGGGGGCGAATTTTTTCCCCAACTGTATATTACATATATTACTATTATTACCGTTATGTATTACTAGATATTACATTGATAAATTGAAAAAGTTATGTTTAAATTAACTTTTTAGTTATTGTTCTCTTTTCAAAATTATCATGGAGACTATAATATGAAAGATGCTAAAAAGAGGCGATTTCGTTTTTTTTGCTCTTCGCCACGCGGTAATATCAACTTATCCAAATATATCTTGGGGTAATGATTAAAAAAAGTTCCCCGACGGCTGCCCTAGACCGAATATCCTCTTCAACAATTACTGCCGCCGCATTTGTTATCACTTTTTTCATTGTACCAGGCTCCCGTCAATAACTCAAACCATGTTCTTCGAAAACAAACCACAGGCGACTAAATGGCAGTGCCAGCAATTAAAATATCATCACCATATTTTTTCAGCAGTTGTGCTTTCACTGTTTTTGTCGTTAGTTCGTCCAGAGAAAACTGACATTTTTCAGAATTTTCTTGGAGATATAAATAAATGTACTGGATCGGTGAATCAATCTCGTTTGCATAAGGACCTCTTTTTTTTCTTTCTTCAGTCGGGAGCGTTTGGTACAATTTTTTGATGCAAGAATTTTGATACTGTGCATCGGCTGTGACTAAATCATTAGTCGAAACGTTAATCAATGCTCGAAACGTTGAAAACGATACCACGATAAAAAAACGCGGCGCTCTCTCTAACTCATGGTGGTATGGAAATGAGTATTTCTGTCGAAACTGTATTGAACTACACTTTACATGCAGTTCGATTATCCTTACAATAGGTCGTTTTTATGTGTTGAAAAGTATTGTTTAAAAGGCTCTTGGAGCTATATAACCTAGACGCTGAAAGGTACTTTCCTTATTAAAAATAATTTTTACAAAACTTTTGATCATTTATTCTCTTCATCCCTACAAAGTTCATTAGATCCTAATATAATAAAATAATATCACACAGCATATGGAACTCTATAATACTATTCGAACAAAACAGAATATCTTCTAAAATTGAAGTTGAGGCAAAAATCGTCGGTGTACTCTGCAATTACCACAAAATTCTCAATAATTAATAACTCTTACTGAAAAGAATATCTAAAAATTACAAACAACATGGTCCCAATATATTCAATACTTTTGAATATTTGGAATATGCAAGATCGATTTCATTTATTTTTTCGAGAGAAAATTCGAAACGTTTCGTGTCTCTTTGTTATTATATTATACGTTTCAATAGTGTAACCGATAATTCGTAAATTCATGAAAGACTGCAGCATTTTCATATGATTTGACTTGTTGTAAAGCCTGTCCTTATTCAGAGAACAAGAAATCGAAAGCATTGTGTAGCGACAATTACTAAAAGGGGAGAATCTTTAAAACTCAGTTTGCGACTTCATATCTCCTAAGATATTAATAGAAATGAATTAACGATTCTCATGTATCAGTGGGGAATGTTAGATATTGAACAGCATGAATCGAATGGCGAGGAACAACGTCACTGCAATCAGATATACCTCATTGCAAAGACAGTCAAGTTGTAAAGAAATATGGTGTAAGAATTCTTATTGATAAAAACACAGAAGTTTTTACATATTATCGTAAATGACATACAAATAACATTCAGAGATGTAGGAAAAACATTATCTGAAAATAAAAAGAAAATAATAAAGGGAAAGTTTCAGCTTGGTTTTATTTCAATATTCCAAACATTCGTTCAGATCCAAAATGTGTGTGATGAACATTGATCAATGTATGTATAGTTTAATTATCACTAATAAAATATGAAATCGAAATCATTAATATTTTTTGACAATGATAACACCAAGACACAAAACACCAAATATGCCTTTAATTATGTAAAACAAGACTAACGCATAAGGTGAAAAAATAGCGTACATGAAGTAGAGATAGAAAGACCACGTGAATAGAAGAACGATCGAAAAATGGATTCACATTATTATTGAATAGAGGCCCGGATGTTTGCAGAAGTTGGGAACATCCACGGGCTCGCATGGCACTCTAGATAAAGACAGCCCTTGTTTCAATTGCATTGGCCGAGAATGACTTCTGGTCTATGAAAATAATGAAATTATACTAATTACAATTCAATGCAATCCCCATTAAGATTAATAATTCGTTAGGGAAGTTTAATCTGCCAACCATAAAATTTTAAAGATATTTTCTTTACATCAACAACGCATCACAAACGCAGACTAACTTTTCTATTAATAATTTTACACGATATATGTAGCACGTTCAAGTTTCAAAATCCATTACTCAAAAGAAGAACTCAAATTTCGCATATTTTTCGTTAATTTCATTCTTTTTAATATAGAAGTTCCATTTTATTTCTATTTGAAATTGCTTCAATAAATTGAATTTTTGAATTACAATTTCTCTACAACCCTGCTTTCTTGATTTTCCCCTATTCATGTATATATTTGTATGTTGAAAAAATATATAGAGAGAATTATTTCACCAGATTTTCCCATAGGAAAATTAAATACGGCTGCATAATGCCTTCTTCATAATGACGACTTCGACTTCTCAACATAGTTCTTTCAGTTACTTAATTTTGTATTACGGAAGTAATTTCGCAATCATTTTACACATAAACCGCATAAATTAAACGTCCACTTTTTTTCATAAAGAGCTATTGAGAATATTGTTTTCAGTACGACAAATTTTGCACCTACTTCAAATGAAACTATATAACCTAAAAAAATGTCAACAAGTTTTCATATCATTCTGAGGAACACCCCTTCATTCTCAATATGTATTATAATAATATCAGCATCTTATAAAAATTTCATCATTATGTTTCACAACTTAGAGTTAGCTATACCAGAATTAGCGTGACTTGCAACATGAGCCCCAATACTAAAATCTCTACATCTTGTTGTCTTTGCTTCAGAATATTCTGTAAGTAGAATCAAAATATTCACATTCACTGGTTATCGGTTACTGAGTTGGACTCGAATTCCTGGGTAAACAAATACCTTTCTTGAAGTGTTTCAATTCCTTCGTCCCATTAAAGGTGAAAGGTACATCGCAGTTGCTCAAAGGATGATTGTCAAGGGTTTCAGCGTCAGTTGTTGTCAGCCGAATATTAGGTTCTCGTAATATCACGGGAGTGTTGTTATTAGGGCTGGTTGGTGTCACCGAAGTTGAGTGAATAGTGGCGTCGTTCATGTTGTTATTCTTTTCATTTTCCTCGCAGTCGCCCTCTTGTATGGTAACATCTATATTTGTATTACTTAACGATGGAGAAACATTACTGTAAACTTTTTGTTTCAGTATACTGTTGTGCTGATTCGAGAAAAAGTTTGAACTTCTCTGAAATTTGTTCAGAAGATCTTCTCTAATCTGAGAATTAAGACTGTTGAAGCGAAACTCTTTAGCGCTAGTGTTTGTATTTAACGGTATTTTGCCTGTACTTAATGATTTAACTAATAATTTATTGGGTGGAGTGTTTCTTTGTAAGTTTGCATTCGCAGTTTTTCTTTTTTCTACAAAGGCAATTTGTGAAACTATTCGTCTAACATCTCCAGGAATTTCAATATCTTCTTTCGCTTCTATAAGGGAGTTGAGGAAGTTACCTAAAGTAGATACTGTTACTTCTAAACCTCTTACATGCATTTCTTGCCTATTGATCTCAGATTGCTGAAGAGTTCTTCCCTTTTCCAGTCTTTGTACATTCGATAAAGCGAATTCCAGCTGATGCGCAAGTGTTTTATTTTTTTCTCTCAAGCGTCTATTTTCTAGTTCCAGGTTGTTTACTTGCTCAACTAGAGGTTGAACTGACAACATTTCTTCTTGTAGTACGTGATATTCAACCTTATATTCACAAAGCTTTTGGCTTATATCAGTGACATACACCTGCAATACAAATAAGTTCATTCGTTTATTGGAAAGGTGAAAAACTATAAAATTCATATTTAGAGATTTGCTCATTTCTATAAACCATGTCATCGAAAACAAAACTTTTCAGAAAATCAAGTCTCGCAACTCAGTTTTTTTGCCGTAAAAAGTTGAGAAGTTACGTAATAAGCTAACCTAAAAACATTCTATAGTGTCCGTATCAATATTTCAAATCTTCTATTTTGAACTAGTTAACCCGGCGGGCTTTGTTCCGCCTTGGAGGTAATAAACGAGCAAATTCTGGGTTTGATCGAGTTCAATTTTTTATGAGGATAATCAAGAGAAAAACTCAAGTATTCTAATTGTTCTTCATTTTGGTGAATGGGTTACACTCTTCAGTGAAGCATCTTGTGATAGACGACATTGTTCACATGATCTTCCGACCTGTGAACATGCCATATTTAATTGACCATGAAAAAACATGGACTTTCTAGATTCAGAGCACAAACTTTCAAAGATTGGTTTTGTGATTTGTTGATGCTCATGACACCCCATGAAATTACATCCAAATGAAATTTTATCCAATATACCATGGATTTCATAGCCCAATGACATCCAGATGTAATTGAATCCCATTAAATCTCCCAGTTCTAAGCAAATTACTCATCAATTTTCAGCAAAATCAGTTCAGCCGTTCTTAAGATTTATCACAAGATTTCAAATTTATTACAGATAAGTGTAACTGTAATTACTGTCCTGTCTGTGACTTAAGACATCATCTTAATCTTCAACAACTGTATTCCTTTGTTTAGCCCATATTCAGTTTCGTTAATGAATCTAGTCAACGATATAGCAAATTTGAACCAACGGCCTGGTGAGGATGGAACCCGTGACAGTTAGATTGAATAGAAGACCAACGTATTTGTTACCCCATGTCAGTTGCGTTTTGTTATATCACATTTTGTGTTACCTCCCACGGGAACTAGATAAGAAGGGATCATATGTTCGTCTCCTGGTTCTAAACTACCTCTCTACTACTTTTCGAAAATCGGTTCAGCCGTTGTTGAGTTATATATAGTGTAACTAATGCGACTTTCTTTTATATATATATTTAGATGAAAGATATTGATTTGGCTATCGCACTGAACAATCTCATTCAATATATGTGTTACTTGTGTATTGCGTTTTCGTGCGGTGGTCAAGTCAATTGAATTTATTCAAAATAGGTATAGAGGATTTTTAATATTGATATGGTCATTATAAGATGTTGTTGAATTAGCTGATTACGTAGTAACTTCAGACAGAAAATCCGTTAAGGAGGGAGGGACTGAATAAATTAACTTACTTGGTTGCACGGATATCTCAAAGTTTTGCGGTAAAAAAAACTGAGCAGCGAGATTGAGGTTTCTTACAAGTTTCAATTTGATGAAATCGTATTCCTTTTGGTATTACACATGCACGAGCACATTGATTCGTTCACTGCAAATGTAGATTTGTAATCCTACATATTTATATGTAATTAAAAAGTCAATTATGCAGTCGATGTATCTTGAAATCTGAACCAAATTACAGAATATTTCATTTTTCACTTGATTCATATACTACTAAACAGTTGATCTATTCTTAATTTGAAGCTTCTACTTCTTCTAGAAGTGCCTTAGAGCCTTGTTGATCGGTCAGTCAGTGAATAACAGAATTAGAAAAATTCTACTAGTTATAATTCTTATTATAAATTATTTATTTTTTTCGCTATTGTTCAACATATACGCTGAATACATCATGCAGATAGTTCTCGAAGACTGGGGCAAGAGAATATTCATAGGAGGCCATAAGTTGTCAAATCTACGATATGAGGATGATTCCACTCTCTTAGCGTCAAGCAAAGATGCATAGAAACCCTCCTTTGTCGCCTGGAGACTACAGCTACGGAGATTGGACTCGCTATTAACCGCGATAAGACCAAAATTATGATCCTGGACCGCCCTAATAACAACCAGGTGAAATTTCAAAACATTGCGGGATGTGAAGTAGTCAACAGCTACGTATATCTGGGCTCCAAGATCTCAAACGCTGGGAGCTGCGAAGACGAAATCCGGAGGCGTTGCGCCATAGCATGATCTTCAGTGGAAAAGCTCACAAGGATTTGGAGGGACCGCAGAATAACGAAAAACACAAAGGTTCGACTAAAAATGCCAAGTCTTTCCAATCTTTTTGTACGGAGCTGAGACATGACATTGAGGATGCAAGATCGTCGCAAAATTGATGCGTTAGAAATGTGGTGCAGGAGACGATTGCTCAGAATCCCGTGAACTGCACATCGAACCAACGTCTCGATTCTGAAGGAGCTAAACATCAAAGAGAGGTTATCGTCAAGTGTCCAGCTGCGAATTTTTTAATTCTTTGGACATAAAACCCGAAACGAACACTCTAAAGTCGAGGGCAAAAGATCGCGTGGGCGCTTTCCAACAAGGTGGACAGATCTAATAAAATCTGTAACGCATTCCAGCATCGATGAAAACTCTAAAGACACTAAGCATAGAGCAGTGTGGTGTCGTATTGCGTGGGACCATGACCACTCTGTCAAGTGTGAACAACTGAGAAGAAGAAGAACAATTCTTAAACCACTGGTTTGAATTGATTGAAATTTGAAATATATGAGTTTATAGAATGCATGCTTACTGTGAAATTAGGCTCAAAGTTTTATCGTAAACGATCTCATAGTTGGTCGAAAATTGCGTGAAATACTTCAAGAAAAGTTTATAGTACGTCGGGGCCGATTTGGTTTTCAATTCAAAAATTAATTTATAACAACTTCAAAAGAGATACTTGATAGGAGTACGAAACTAGAATAGTAGAATGTTCCAGTAGGTTTAAATTTTACACGACTTGAGAACTAAATCAACTCATAAAATTTCAGGCATATTGAAGTGAAAATATGAGATTCTGATATCTGAAATGAGACTTATAGGAAATCTTCTCCTATTGAATTATTATTTCAAAAGGCTGAAATGAACATAACTTCAGAATTGAATAACTGTGCAACCCTTATAATACCGACTAGAGCTATTATTCTAAACGAATACTATTCCATATAATAGTATTCGTTTTTTCCATAATATAGTGACGAATATCAGACATGCTATGATCTTTCAGACATTCAAGTGAAAAAACCTGTTAAATTGAAATTACGAAAAATCCCCTCCAGGTTTTTGATATGCATAATAAACGCATTTGAAACCCCATCGTGTTTTCAAATGGCAAAAACACTGTCACTGACTTATTCTTCATGATCAACAATATCCAAACAATAATTTTTCAAATACTAATGCAAAGAGAAGGTTCATAATTACTCGAGGTTATAATCAAATTCACACTAAACTGAATGTTATTTGTGAAAACGATCTTATTAGGAACACTAGAATGCTTTGATAGGAATAGAGACATTTCTATTGTCTCCAAAGTAATGGATGTTTCTATTTCTGCTATTTGCCATTGTGCTGTAACAATTTGAATCGTACAATGCAGTTTTGAATATTCTTCAAAGAAAATCAAAATACATGACGCATCGGTTTCACAGCTTCAGAATCTTTAATATAAGTGAGCAAAACTTTTATAGAGAACTGATTTATTGACTTGACTTAATATGACTCTTACCGTTTTCATTATTTTTTCTAGCATAGGCTTATCGATTTGAGTTAGAATGTTTTTCAAGTAATCCATTATCTCCTCGAATCCATCACACTGCAACAACTTTTCTTTGTGCAGAGAAAGAAGGGCCAGGGCTACTCTGAACACTATATCAAGTCCTTCCATGAACAGCAGATCTGTGTAATTGATGAAAAAAAAAGATTTAATATGATAATAACGCTTTATATACCTCAAAGGTTTGACCATAAAACATGAATTGTCGAATTGAAGTTTCCCAAAACTACCTAAATTTTCAGCTTTTACAATTACATTGACAACAATCAAAACGTTTTGACGTGATGGTTTTTTATTTGATTCATTGATAAAAATTTCATTTTAACTAAAACTTCATGTTTACTCATTGTTGAATTGCTGAATAGTTATTAAACAATACTAAATGATATTATCTTACTGATTATTCTACATATCGTGATTTTGCCAGATTATCAATGTTCCAAAATACTAATATTATTTAATATTATAATACTATATATATTATATATATAATACTTATTTTATTTAGGAAAAGTTAGTTGTTCTATGAACAACTAACAATTGAGAGCCAACAATAATTCTAATGTTCTTTTAAAAATGAAGTGAATAATTGAAGAAGTTATTGTTTCATTTTATTTTTGAATAGTACTTAGCAATTAATGGAAACGAAAAAGCGAAAATACCATACTTAAACAAAAAGTTATAACTGAATATACCCAAATATAATTCAATTATTTTTATAAATTCACTGAAAGTACAGTGAACTTCAAGTTTCCTCTTGCTATATAATGATGATAATTATGATGATTCATTAAGAGCTATACAAAAATCAGCTGAGTATACAATTTCATCGAATGTGTCTTCCTGAGTGAAACTGTAAATTTTCATCAGTTAGGATTGCATTGGACACTGTATTACACAATTTATTGCCATCAACGAAAATTTTTTTATGTTTGTTATCTTTTAAATCTTTGTACATAAAAATTATGCACTCCAAGTATCGTATAAGTGTACGGTAGGTACTATTTTTATTAGCCTACGCATCAATAATTTGGCAACAGATCATTTTTTTTTTCATGAACAAGAACTAGGAATTGAAAACTAATTTCTGACGAATATTCATTGAATTCTTCAACATCATTCATATAGAAGGAAATCTATTGCACTTAAGTACTATTCTCACCACCCTGTTCTGTTATTTTTTGAGTTCTGCATTAAGACACATTATTTCCACAAAACCAAGTCAAAATTTAATCCAGCTCATTGTTCATTGTGGTCACCGTTTCTTCTGAGTTATATCAAAAATATAAATCACCATGTTATCAGAAAACAGTGACGTTTTGTACTCTTAACACACTTACCAATATCATTAATAAACAATATGAACGAAAGAGGATCCAAGACCGTATCTTGGGGTACCCCATATTCACTACTTTTTTGAGCAAAACTGCTGCATTAATTTTAGGTTTCTGTATTAGATTAGATAAATAAAATTTGAATCGTTTGGCCATGACACCTTTAGATATCACATAGTTATAAAATTTGATAACATACCGAAAACTCTAGTGACGACTCCCAGAGGAAATTGTGATGCAAAAATAGTAAGAATCCAAGGCGCTGCATATAAAGTGGGACCAACGTCATGCTTATTCAGAAAATTGTATAAATCTGGAAGCTTATCATGAAGAAGTCTGGACAGTTGATAAAGCCTCACTTGAAGGCCAGTCATGTCTGGAAGATACTGTTTTCTTAGACCTCTCCTGAACATCAAATGCCTGAGTAAAATGAACGCCTGAGATTCTTCCATCTGCAATTAAGACAAATTGAAGTGAACTTTATAACAATATATTTTACGATTCCGAACGGACCTTATAGCCGGAATAACACAGAACACAGATAATAAAATAAACAATTAACTTACGTGAAGCAGCAGAACTCCCACAACGAAGCTGAGCCCTTGGCAGTATCCGACTTCTGGGTCTAGAAGCGAATAGGCCTTCAACAAATTGAATAAAGCTAATTGTCCTGGCCCAAGCGGACTGCTGAAGTATGAATGATTTGGGAAGGTCCTTCCTGAAGTGGAATGGGTACAGTTTACATTGGATAAACCTGATGAAAAGCTATACTCACCTAAGTCTATAAGTATGGCGTGCTGATGGGAAGTTAATTCTTTCAATAGGGTTTCATACGGAGTATTATAATGAGGAAAATTTGATACGTCCATTGGAGGATTCGTCATACAAAACTGATGAGCAAGAAATTGCCACACTTCTCCCCTTTTCCCTCTTGGAATTCCTGTATATTGAATAGAAGAAATAGCATTGTGAGGACGATAAGATATTGAATAAATTGTTTTTTCAAAAGTTTTGCCTATAAATTTAAAAACAATAAATAAAAATTAACACACTTGACTTAAGTTTCATTGAATATATTAAAAACTTTACATATGTTTCGGGTAGTGAACCCATTATCAAGAGTATACAATGTTACAATCAAGAGTATACAATATTGTATACTTTTGATAATGGGTTAACAACTCGAAACATATGTAGAGTTATCAATATATTCAATGAAACTTAGGTTAAGTGTTTTAATTTTAATTTATTGTTTTTAACATAATGTTTCATTTATTTTAAATTTTGAAGCAAAACTATCATTAACTGAAAAATTGAGTGATAAAATTGATCGGATTTTACGGAAAAAGATTAATGATAAGTATGCAATTTTTCACTTAAGAACATTTACAGATACATTACTAACCTAATTTTTGTGTGAATTCAATTTCTGATTCAAGCCTGAGTTTGTTGATCGACGGTAATAATTTCTCATTTTATTTCATTTAAGAAGCAATTTATTTAATTTGTAATTTCATTTTATATTTCTGCTTCAAACCTCAGGATCCATTATTAATTTCTTTCAGGTTTTTCAGTTCAATCTGATTAATATTATCATTTATTCGTTCATTCAATCTTAGTTCAAATACATAGAACTCAAATTCAAATGTATGGGCAATAATGAATTCAAAATAGTGAATATTATATAAATTGTATGAAATAATTAGCAATAAGTCTTCTCTTCTATTTCTTACATATCTTTCATCAATATATCTCACCTTGACGAATTGCATTGAATAGTATAGGTTTGTCAACTTTTTTTCCTGAATCTTTATTGGTTATGAGATCCCATACTTGGGACACTTCTCGTTGATTAGGTTTCATTTCATCGTATTCCAGCTTGATTCTTTTTACAGCCGACTCTTCTTGTTTGGCTGAAAGATTCCATGAAATTTCAATAAACACAGTTTAAGAAGATTTGTAGAATAAAATATTATTAGAATAGAATTTTCTAGAATAACTTTGTAATTCTCCTGATGAATTCCAGAACAATTTTTTCTGAATACATCTGTATTACGTATCAGCAAGATTATATTTATCTCAGATTCAAACTAGATGTTCACAAATATTTAAATCAGCGTTGCCAGACATTCCGATTTCGGCGGGACATTCCGATTCTTTAAAATTGAATGTCGATCAGAAATGAACTGCCTCAGCCGGTTTTCGAGGATAACTCCACAGCCCGTGCAGCTTACTGAGGAAGCGAAAGCGGGTGGCACAGACTAGTGTGAACTGGCAAACTTGTTGAAATCATGCTTGGATTGTGACAAATTGCGAAGACACCAATGACCACCGCACAGCAATGTCACCAGATTTTTCAACGGCTTTAAAAAGAGATACCAGGAATAATTTCAAACTAATGGCTTTCATATTAAATATCCCAACATCAAATCAAGTTCCTGAACGCGTTTTTTTCGAAGGTGAATTTGAAATGGTAAAATACCAGAAATAAATGTTGCGTAAATTTATTGAAAGCAGAATTACTCATCCACTATGAAGATTTGATATTCATTAAAGAAAAAGAGAAACATGAAAAGACGTTAGATCTTCACAGAAATATAATGAATAAGTAATTCCTATGAGTAATTATTATTCTATCATTGTAAGTTTTATATTGTAGTACTCACTTCACAGACTATTGTTTCAAAAGCCATTATTCTAATGAATGAAACATTTTTGTTTTCGAATTCTGTTTTTTTTATTTTTTTTTCTCTATCCAGAAAAAGAATGAAACTCAACTCTTCAATGTCAGGATAAATGGTATTTAAAATATCATATTTTTATCAAGATAAAATTTTCGTTGCTCCTTTCTAATTTGAACTCAAATGAGAAGATAAATATTTGGAAACTTCTAACCATACTTTACTATATGTATATATATATATATATATATATATATATATATATATATATATATATATATATATATATATATATATATATATATATATAGTTCAAAGATTCACAGGTAATTCAATACTAGTAAATACTGAGACTCTTAATCGAAATATCGAAATATTTCAAATAAAACTCTCAGGGAGCTGTCTACACAATTGTTGTCAACGAGAACGAACCCATCACTTTCGAGAGTGAATATTAAGAGCGTTTCGAAAAATTCATCGATCTTGTTGAATGATAATAGGATACAATTGTTTTATCATTATTATGAATCATCAGTCCATATTTAATCTATCAATCAAGAATCGATGACTTTCAAAACGAACATAGGTCCCATACCAAATTAAGAGAAGTTCTAGAGAGTGAAATACTCACGTAGGCTCCCTCTATCGGCAAAAGGACGTATAAACACTCCCTAGCGTTCAAGATTCCTACTCATGACAACAAGAGTGCGAGTGGAAGGCTTTGTAGATATTTCATTCGAACACAACAGAAAATTGTCTGAAATGTGTACGAACGATCCCATGCCTAATCGCTCCAGATCACGCCCAGGCGGGCAAAAGTGTAGCTAGTTCAAAGATTCACAGGTAATTCAATACTAGTAAATACTGAGACTCTTAATCGAAATATCGAAATATTTCAAATAAAACTCTCAGGGAGCTGTCTACACAATTGTTGTCAACGAGAACGAACCCATCACTTTCGAGAGTGAATATTAAGAGCGTTTCGAAAAATTCATCGATCTTGTTGATTGATAATAGGATACAATTGTTTCATCATTATTATGAATCATCAGTCCATATTTAATCTCGATTTTTTTTATTCTTGATTTTTAATTCGATATTTCGATTAAGAGTCTCAGTATTTACTAGTATTGAATTACCTGTGAATCTTTGAACTAGCTACACTTTTGCCCGCCTGGGCGTGATCTGGAGCGATTAGGCATGGGATCGTTCGTACACATTTCAGACAATTTTCTGTTGTGTTCGAATGAAATATCTACAAAGCCTTCCACTCGCACTCTTGTTGTCATGAGTAGGAATATTGAACGCTAGGGAGTGTTTATACGTCCTTTCGCCGATAGAGGGAGCCTACGTGAGTATTTCACTCTCTAGAACTTCTCTTAATTTGGTATGGGACCTATGTTCGTTTTGAAAGTCATCGATTCTTGATTGATAGATTAAATATGGACTGATGATTCATAATAATGATGAAACAATTGTATCCTATTATCATTCTACAAGATCGATGATTTTTTCGAAACGCTCTTAATATTCACTCTCGAAAGTGATGGGTTCGTTCTCGTTGACAACAATTGTGTAGACAGCTCCCTGAGAGTTTTATTTGAAATATTTCGATATTTCGATTAAGAGTCTCAGTATTTACTATATATATATATATATATATATATATATATATATATATATATATATATATATATATATATATATATATATATATATATATATATATATATATATATATATATATATATATATATATATATATATATATATATATATATATACATATTAGCAGAATTAGAATAGAGAACTACCAAGCTCCAAACGGCCTACAAGTTAACATGGGAGTACTCTAACGAACAGTGCATTTCGAAAGACGCCAAATTGAGTCATTATAACACAAAAATTCTTTCAGAAGCAATCTACGCACCTAAACAATGATAATTGACGACCATTCAAGAATTAGAGAAATAGAAAAACTAGAACGGAAAATTCTCAGAAAGATTTACGGACCAATCAATAAAAACGGCATTTGGATGAAAAGGCCTCAAAATGAAATTTATCAAATAACAAATACGATAGGAGCCCCATTATGAATGAACTTCAACCAATTTGTTTGCTGGGTCTATATTTTGACTATGATTATGATCTTCATCAGGACAGGATATAAAATTACAGATTTTAATGAATATCATGATAAAAATTTTTCACATCTTACGGCTAACTAGGTGAAATGTTTGACCAACGCCATAAACAGGAGTGTGTGTACTCAAAATATATACGATATTATACAGGAAACTGGATATTGATACTAAGATATAAAATATAAAAATTATGAAAAACTAACCAAACAACTATAGAAACAATAGACTAGAGCTGACCGGAGCACAGAAAACCAATGTCACCGAAAAAGCGTAGAAGGTAAATAAAAAAAAAGAGTAAACCAATGTAGCAACAAATGTCATACCGAGCACGTAACGCAAAAAGTCTATTGAAATTTATAGGTTGTTTGTGGTGGTTATTTAGTTTGGTTTGATAGACTTTGTATTACGTGCTCGGTATGACATTTGTTGTTACATTGGTTTAATTTTTACCTTCTGTGCTTTTTCGGTGACATTTTTCTGTGCTCCGATTAGCTCAAATCTATTGTTTCCGTCGTTGTTTGGTTAGTTTTTCATAATTTTTATACTTTATATCTTAATATTAATATCCAGTTTCCTCTATAATATAGTGTATATATTAAGTACACACATTCCTGTTCATGGTATTCGTCAAACATTTTACCTAGTTAGCCGTAAGATTTAAAAAAAAAATTTATCATGATATTTATTAACATCTGTTATTTTATATAACAGATGTTATATATGAAGACTATAATCATAGTCGAAATATAGACCAGGCAAAGAAATTGGTTGAAATTCATTCAGAGTGGGCCTCCTATTTTGCCGATAACTCGTAATATATTTTTTTCAAATTACAAGGCAATACTCCTTCCATTATTTCATATGTTTATGTATATATATATATATATATATATATATATATATATATATATATATATATATATATATATATATATATATATATATATATATATATATATTTAATATTTCACTTAACTACACTTTCGACCAAAGAATCACGCTTTTTTCATTCAAAAAGTTCCAAAATTCTGACTTGGCAAAAATATTTAGCGACACCGATTCACATTCAATTGAGCTTGAAAACCAACTTATGAAAAATCCCTGTAATTGATCAGTAATAATTCGCGAAATAATAGTAGATGATTAATTTTGAGATTTGTTGATATAATCACCTTTCAAACTGTCGTTTTCTTTTTCCATTCGTACCAATAAAATTGCCTGATTTATGGCTTTCTTCCAGAGTTCTCTCAGCTCTTCTTTAGTTTTTTTCTGTTTCACAGATTCCTTCTCATTATTTTTCGAAATAACATTTTTAAATATGGCTTGACGCCAAGACCCATCCACTTCTTTTGGAGCATCTTCTTCGGAGGCAATTCTTGGACTTCCAACTTTGAAGAAACTGTTAATTCATAATAATAAGAGGATGAATTATATTGAATCTTAATTAAATCGAGAAGTTTTAGTTCTTGGACCCTCAACTTACATATCCATGATAGGAGACTTAGGTATTTTATGAACTTGTCTTTCGGGTGAATTGGATTTTTGGCTGCTATTATCTTTCACTGAACGAAGACAGTCCTTGATATCACTCTGAGAACCAAAAGTTGAAGACCTTGATCTCATGCCCTCAGATTCTCTGTCGGATTGGTCATTATTCATACTTGGAGAAGGTGAAACCTCCTATGAATAATTGTAATTAATATAAGTTCTCAGATATTTAAGGAAAATTCACTGATGATTAATTTTGTATATGTACAAGAATAATTTCATTGATACCTTATTTAGAGTTGAATTCATTTCACGCAAAGTGGCACTAAAATCCTCTCTACTGGCTCTCTTTTTCAACATCTCGAAAGAATTGCTCAGAGACCTTTTCGCTTTCATAAATATTGTGCCTCCTCCAAGGTACTGATTCAAAAACTCTGATCTAAAAAAAAATTATACGAACTCAAGGCTAAAAAAATATTGTTAGCTATTACGAAATTCTGTATATAAAATTTGGAATCATATATTAATAATTAGGAATAAACTTTAAAAAATTGAAATTTGAGGACCTATATTCATTTTCGATGAAATTCTCATATTCATGAATATTGTTTTGAATTAACGATTTTTAATTCGAAAAAGACATATCTAACTGGTATATCGTGATTATATTATATATATTGGTATATTGTGAGGTTTAATTATATAGGTCTACCTTATACTTTTCTAGCTTTATAAATGAAATTTTGTATTTAATAACTGAGTTATCATAAGTTTTGTTTTCATTTTTACTCGAAATAAGTCAAAACATATCCATATAAATTTCAAAATACCTAATTAGTTGAATTTTAACAAAATTCAATTATGCCGTGGTTGTGAAAAAGTTGTGATATACAACGAAATGTCAACTAGAATGAAGATTTTTATACTGAAAATAACCTGTTATTGCTGAAAATATTATCGATATAACTATCTCAGACAGCCAGTAAAACCAATTTTGAAAAAATATAAATAATATATATGTTTATATATATATATATATATATATATATATATATATATATATATATATATATATATATATATATATATATATATATATATATATATATATATATATATATATTTAGTTTCAAGATTCACGAATCATTCATACTAGTAAATACTGAGACTCTTAATCGAAATATTGAAATATATCAAGTAAAACTGGGAGCTGTCTACACAAATGTTGTCAACGAGAACAAACCTATCACTTTCGAGAGTAAATATTAAGCGCACTTCGAAGAAACATCGATCTTGTTAAATGATAATAGGATACAATTGTTTCATTATTATTATGAATCATCAGTCCGTATTTAATCAATCAATCAAGAATCGATGACTTTCAAAACGCCCAAAGGTCAACCGAATGAGGGGAGCAACAACTTGTGAAAATTTACGTGAGCTCCCTCTATCAAAGAAAACACGAATAAACTCTCCCTAGTGTTCCAGATTCCTACCCATGACAACGTTAGTGCGAGTGCGTGAGGCATTGTGGACATTTCATTCGAACACCACATAAATCTGTCTGCAATATAAGAATGGTTCCATGCGTAATCGACCCCGAGCACGCCCCTGCGTGCAAAATGATAGCTAGTTTCAAGATTCACGAATCATTCGTAGTAGTAAATACTGAGACTCTCAATCGAAATATCGAAATATTTCTAATAAAACTCTTAGGGAGATGTCTACACAAATGTTGTCAACGAGAACGAACCTATCACTTTCGAAAGTGAATGGTAAATGTCCACAAAGCCTAACACACTCACAATAATGTTGTCACGGGTAGGAATCTACAAAGCTAGGGAGAGTTTATTCGTCTTTTCTTCGATAGAGGGAGCTCACGTGAATTTTCACAAGTTCTTGTTCGCGTCATTCGGATCTAGGATCTGTAGGCGTTTAGAAGGTCATTGATTCTTGATTGATTGATTGATTAAATACGGACTGACGATTCATAATAATAAGGAAACGATTGCATCCTATTATCATTCAACAAGATCGATGTTTTTCGAAGCGCGCTTAATATTCACTCTCAAAAGTGGTAGGTTTTATATATATATATATATATATATATATATATATATATATATATATATATATATATATATATATATATATATATATATATATATATATATATATATATATATATATATATATATATATATATATATATATATATATATATATATACAAATAACAAATATATTTTGACTGGTTTGATAATATAATAATAGAAAATATATATTTGGGATAGCAGTCTTCAGGTTGAAATAAGTGTACTCTTTTCTTTGTATCTCAAGCTTTCGAGAATTATATTTATCTCTTCATCAGGAGCAACTAGAATATTGAAAGTGAGAAAATGTCAAATATACATAGATATGTGGTAACTTACGAATTGAGGTTGTATCAAAAAGATGCTGAAATTTACTGAAAATTCATATAAAAGATACTCAAAATGAAAACAAACGCATAACATGTAGGGATGGAGTATCAAAAATGATCTAGACAAGGTTATAGTTGAATCCGAAAACAAAGAATGACACTTATAGGTTAACGTTCCATCATAGAAAAATCGCGAATTACGCGATGTCTCCATCATTCACAGAACTACTACACATCGCCAGTACCAACCCACACACACATCCACAAACACAACAAATCAAACCGAGACATGTTTAACTACTGACACTGACAGTATTCAGACTGGGACAACTGTTATGTCTTTTGGCATCGTAGTCAATTAAGTAGGAAAATATCGAACTCAGACCGTCAATGTCTCTACGAGAGTTCATGCTGTTCTTATTCTGGTATATCCGCACCATCTCCAGAAACAGTCTTCTTGGTATTATTCTCTTTATCCAATATTTTCACTGAATTGTAATCAGGGTGATGTCCGTTGTCCAGACAATGCTTAGTCAGAGCACAATTTTGCTTGCTTGTCCTAATATTACTCCTATGTAAAGTGATCCTCTGTGATAGGGTTGTTGTTGTTTGGCCCACATACACAAGCTCACAATCACAGCAGGGAATCTCATAAACTACTTGACTTTGATTGAGGATAGGTGTGTTGTCCTTCAATCTTGAAAAAGTTTTCCGACCTTTTTTACGTTCCTTGTAGCAATTCTAATGCGATCCATTGGTAATACTGAGGTTATTCTGGATGTTAAATTATTGATATAGGGTAATGTAACGTAACTAAATCGATCTGTGGAAAGTCCGTCATCCCTTACATGGTTAGTGTCTACATCACGATCCGGTGTGTTGAAGAGGAGCTTTTTTAGCAAAGGGTCAGGGTATCCGTTTCCCTTCAAGATGTTATATAATGTCCTCATATTGTCATCTCTGAATCTGATATCCGAAAGTTTATTTATTCTTGTTTTTAAATTTAAAATTAAGTTGATTTTTACCCTGAATGGGTGGTATGACAAGTAATGAATATATCTGGAAGAGGCCATGGGTTTTCTATAAATATCAGTGAATACAGTCTGGCCCTCTCTTATGACTTTCATGTCCATGAATGGGACAGAACAGTCGGTTTCCTCTTCCATTGTAAACTTGATCATACCAGATGAATCAACAGCATTCAATATTTGCAGTGCTTCATTGATGCAGTTTCTGGGTACTGACGTTATTATATCGTCCACAAACTTTTTGCAGAATGGGACTTGGAAAGGAAACTGTTCAAGGCTTTTATTTAAGATGTAGTCAACTACATACTGAGCAATTATGGGTGATACCAAAGAACCCATAGGGGTACCCTCTCTCTGCTTGTAATAAACACCTCCAAAAGAAAAGATAGTTGTATCAAATATAAACTTCAACATTTCAAGAAAATCATCCCTTGGTATTGGACAATTTGGTTCTATATCTGTCCATTTATCTACAATGCATTGTTTAGTCATCGTGAATGTGATATTTGTAAACAATGAAACCACATCCCAACTGACAATCACAAAATCCTAAGATTGATAGTCCAAATTTCGGGATTGCAAAATATGTCACAGAGATTCTCACAACCTCGTATGATAAGTCTAATGCGTACTTTACAAGAGACTCATTTGATTTTGCATTGTTCGTTAATGGTTTAATACTACCGAAGGATTTTGTGATTGTCAGTTGGGATGTGGTTTCATTGTTTACAAATATCACATTCACGATGACTAAACAATGCATTGTAGATAAATGGACAGATATAGAACCAAATTGTCCAATACCAAGGGATGATTTTCTTGAAATGTTGAAGTTTATATTTGATACAACTATCTTTTCTTTTGGAGGTGTTTATTACAAGCAGAGAGAGGGTACCCCTATGGGTTCTTTGGTATCACCCATAATTGCTCAGTATGTAGTTGACTACATCTTAAATAAAAGCCTTGAACAGTTTCCTTTCCAAGTCCCATTCTGCAAAAAGTTTGTGGACGATATAATAACGTCAGTACCCAGAAACTGCATCAATGAAGCACTGCAAATATTGAATGCTGTTGATTCATCTGGTATGATCAAGTTTACAATGGAAGAGGAAACCGACTGTTCTGTCCCATTCATGGACATGAAAGTCATAAGAGAGGGCCAGACTGTATTCACTGATATTTATAGAAAACCCATGGCCTCTTCCAGATATATTCATTACTTGTCATACCACCCATTCAGGGTAAAATCAACTTAATTTTAAATTTAAAAACAAGAATAAATAAACTTTCGGATATCAGATTCAGAGATGACAATATGAGGACATTATATAACATCTTGAAGGGAAACGGATACCCTGACCCTTTGCTAAAAAAGCTCCTCTTCAACACACCGGATCGTGATGTAGACACTAACCATGTAAGGGATGACGGACTTTCCACAGATCGATTTAGTTACGTTACATTACCCTATATCAATAATTTAACATCCAGAATAACCTCAGTATTACCAATGGATCGCATTAGAATTGCTACAAGGAACGTAAAAAAGGTCGGAAAACTTTTTCAAGATTGAAGGACAACACACCTATCCTCAATCAAAGTCAAGTAGTTTATGAGATTCCCTGCTGTGATTGTGAGCTTGTGTATGTGGGCCAAACAACAACAACCCTATCACAGAGGATCACTTTACATAGGAGTAATATTAGGACAAGCAAGCAAAATTGTGCTCTGACTAAGCATTGTCTGGACAACGGACATCACCCTGATTACAATTCAGTGAAAATATTGGATAAAGAGAATAATACCAAGAGAAGACTGTTTCTGGAGATGGTGCGGATATACCAGAATAAGAACAGCATGAACTCTCGTAGAGACATTGACGGTCTGAGTTCGATATTTTCCTACTTAATTGACTACGATGCCAAAAGACATAACAGTTGTCCCAGTCTGAATACTGTCAGTGTCAGTAGTTAAACATGTCACTCGGTTTGATTTGTTGTGTTTGTGGATGTGTGTGTGGGTTGGTACTGGCGATGTGTAGTAGTTCTGTGAATGATGGAGACATCGCGTAATTCGCGATTTTTCTATGATGGAACGTTAACCTATAAGTGTCATTCTTTGTTTTCGGATTCAACTATAACCTTGTCTAGATCATTTTTGATACTCCATCCCTACATGTTATGCGTTTGTTTTCATTTTGAGTATCTTTTATATGAATTTTCAGTAAATTTCAGCATCTTTTTGATACAACCTCAATTCGTAAGTTACCACATATCTATGTATATTTGACATTTTCTCACTTTCAATATTCTAGTTGCTCCTGATGAAGAGATAAATATAATTCTCGAAAGCTTGAGATACAAAGAAAAGAGTACACTTATTTCAACCTGAAGACTGCTATCCCAAATATATATTTTCTATTATTATATATATATATATATATATATATATATATATATATATATATATATATATATATATATATATATATATATATATATATATATATATATATATATATATATATATATATATATATATATATATATAAAATAAGAACAGAGGAGTTATTGGTATAGCGCGCAATCGACGTGGCCGAGTTCAAAGTGTACTAACTTGAAGAGAACAAAAGAAGTCTCCTGCAAAGGAAGTCCCATACTTTCTTGATGAATTGATCTATTTTCCTAATCCGCAGAGTTCATGCAGAAGCCTAAAAAATGGATATTTAATTTGAAAAAATCTCTTTGCTTCGATTGACAGAAGACTTTTATTCTACTTTCGGAGTTTAAATACCAACACCCCTCTTCTGTTGCATTGGTCACTTATTCGAAAGATTTGAAAATTATCTGATTCTTATCAACTGCTTCATTCAAATTGAAACAAAAGGGTGATAATGAAACTATGACGTTAATTAATTTTACCTTTCTATTCAATTTATATTAACAGTGCGAAATGAATAATGTGTTCAATGCAAAAAAATTAACCTCAGCATTACCTATTTTCTGCACTGTCATGTACATGCCTTCCCTGTTTCATCTCACAATGGGCCCTAAGCAACATCATTAAGAATTCATTTTGTTCTACTATGGAATCTTTTTCTGCTCCTCTGTACTTAGTCAATACAGTATTTCTCTCCTCTTCATCTAGTTGGTCTAGTCTGAAAAATATGTTGTTTTAAGATGGCGTATACATAAAGAAGATATTTCAGAAGGAGGTTTAGACTACTTATTTTGAAACTTTTCTCAGAAATAATAGGCCGATATACTGGTATGCTCATTAATTGGAAATTATCAGCCAAAATTAAAAACAAAACACGTTTGCAATTAAATAAACTGTCACTCAACTCCCTCCATCTTGTTTAAATCATTAAAATGTGTTTAACAAGTATAATAATGATTTCGGATCGTTTATGCAATTAAAAACTATTGTAAAAATTGTTTTTGATTGGAACGATTTACATTTCCAGCGTAAGTTGAATGTGAAATGATTTTTCATCAGGATCGAGCCGATTTTGTGACAAATAAAGGCTAATATGGTAAAACGCCTGCAAAAATTGCTCCTTCCCTTTAGGTATTCCGTAGATAAATATGCTGAAAACTCGCCATGAAATCGTAATTTATAACAAATTATGAAAGTTTATTCTATTTTTCAGATTTCAAAAGCTCTGATATAATGAAATAATGAATACCAATATTCACCGCGAGGAAGCACTATATTTATATAGCAATTTTATAAATATATATTTTTAATAATAATAAAATTTATTGGAAATCACTCCTTACATTGTGAAATTACATTCATTTAATTGATACAATAATTACAACTAAGAAGAATGCTCTCAAAAAGACTGAATTCAGTTTTGAGTCTGATTTTTTATTCAGCTCTCGAACAGAAATATTGGTTCAAACAAAAATACTGGTTCAGTTTATATTCACAATAATGAACAACTATATTTGAAAAGAAAACAAAGAAAATTACCTCAGAAATATTGAACATTTGTTACAATTTTACATGGTGAGGGACATTCGTGTTAAAAAAATAAACATAAGACACAAAAAATTGATTCATACATTATTGCCTACATTCGACTCGTCGAAGTCCTCTGGCATACTATGCTTCTATGTATATAAACTCTCTCAAGCATTCTTCTATGCTTGAATATAAACTTAAATTCAAACACTTGAACTTATGATTCACACTTTATTGACTGTAAGCATCTGAAGAAGTCGTTTGTAACGACGAAACGAGTCATGCTATGAAGTCAATAAAGTGTAAATCATAAGTTCAAATGTTTGAATTTCAGTTTATATTTTATTAAAATGATACATCAAGTGAACGCTAACACTATTGAATGAATAAAAAAAAACTATAGTATGCTTTTGTTCACATCAATGTCTTCATTCTCTCCGTAAACAAATGGGCTTTCAGTAATTTCAAACGTGAGGGTAAATGGTTGACGATTTTAATACTCTGATAATAGAGTGAGTGTTCAAATTTAGCTGTTTTATGCTTAGGAATAAGTAGCACATCCTTGTTGAATACTCATGATTACTACTCAATTTAATAAGTCTTTCTTCATTTTCTTTAACATATAGTAAACACCTATAAATATATTCATATATTATTATTTACAACAATTTATTCATCAGCTCCAAATTTTGTTTCCGCGTTTGCTCTACAATTCAGATTCTTCTCGATCATAGTCAGGAGATTTCATTCCAAGCACTTTGTGAATAATATATTTCGTTGTTCATATTCACTATCCAGCACAATATAGGTATTTAGATTTCTCAACATTAATTTTCAAATTGTCATCAGATAACCATAAAACTAATTCATTGAAACCTTTCTGAACCAAATCTGATATCAGATCCATCCAATCACCAAATATAAAGAACATCGTATTATTGATATATAAAATAAAACACCAGAAATCTAAGAAAAACCACCTGCGGTATGTCGTTCACAGTATTCCCTGCTAACGAACAGAGTGTTGAATCTCCTTTTCCGAATTCTGTTAATTTACTATGAAGTTTACTACCGTAGAACACTTATTGGCAGTCTCAGTTTGTTCACAAACCCACAGCTTTTTTAAAGGCAAGAAATACCTCCATTCTTTCAATTCATCCACTTGTCACAAATTTTCAGAAGAGAAATTTCACACAAATGATTAACACGAAAACTCAATCGAGTCTTACATAACACATTTCACGAAATTCATTATTGTTGCGGTATGTCTTTCACAGTATTACCTGGTAACGAGCAGAATTGTCGAATCTCTTTTTCAAATTCTGTTAATCTAATATGAAGTGTACTACTGCAGAAAACATATTGGCAGTCTCAGTTTGCGTAATGTTTCTGAAAGGAGCAACCTCTTCACAATCCCACAGCTTTTTGAAAGTCAAGAAATATCTTCATTTTTTCCATTCATCCTCTTGTCACAAACTTTCAAAAGAGAACTCTCACACAAATGATGCACACTAAAACTCGATCTAGTCTTACATAACACATTTCACGAAATTCAATATTGTTGCTTCACCATGAACACTACTTTCTTAGACACAGGAACTGTGTTTATTCCACAAAGTTCTTCGTAGAGGTATGTTTTGAAAACCATTTGTATAGCTATAACACTATATTATATATATCTGACTTCAGGAACCTACCGTATATAAGAAATTACTCGCGGCAAATAGAAGTCGTTTTTGTATTTTCGAATTTTTGTAATGAAATCATCATCTGGATGAAATATCCTTCACAGGAGAAACAACCTTCTCCAAGTGACTCTTTGAGATTTTTTTGAATTTGTAGAAATATAGGACTCTTGTTTTTCAAATACGTTCAGATGAAATAGTATGGTTTGGCATCGAGATTTTCCTCTACGATAAAATATTCCATTCAAAATATATTATGAAGCTTTTCCAAAGTTTACACTAATTATATTCACATTCCCTTCTTTAGGTGGGAAATGTTTCAAGTTTCATATATTCTTTTTGTTACTATATTGAATACTATTTATTATTTTTATTCTGATGTCCTCATTGTATAAGTGGCACAATTTCTTTATTCCTGCCAGATTCTACCCAACTCTGTTACAATTGATTGCTCATTTTTCATCTCTCTCAATTAAGTTGAATGATTTCGGGATTCATCCATTTTAAAAATTTGTTCCCTTTTGTTGGTATTTGAATTATTCGACTTATTTCATTCGCCACGAAACTAGAATATCGTTAACATGCGTAAATTCATCATTTAATTTCACTTTCAGCAGTTTATCGTTATTTTTGACACGTCATTATTTACGTCATAATTTATAATAGTTCATAATTAATTGACACTATTGAGTGATCCGACGTCTTTGGGGTATGATGCACTCAAAGTTTTAGTTTTTTGTTTCTAATCAAGTTAGACTATCAACGTAGAACTATATTTATGTCTTATGAAAGTTGAATTATTTACCAATTATTAGCTACCCAATAATGTAGACGTGATTGAAGGGTTTTCATTCTTCATTTCACAATATTTGCAATTGTCTACTAACAATCGGTAAGATAATCATCAATTATGTCATTTGATGATATTTTTTCCTTTCTTTGAACCATACGCACAATAAACTAACATTCAGCTTTTCTTAACACAAGGTATATCTCAGATAATTTTTATATGCTTCAAACAAGAACATTTTTCTCGATTATTTTATGGCTGTCACAAGTTCATGATCATGTTCGTGTAAGCGTACAGTGTTCAATCTGAATCTGAATTTTATTATAACTATTCTACCAGCAAGCTCTTATTCATGAGGATATTTTTTTCTCACAAGAAAACATTTTTACCAGTAATTATTGAGCAAAACAGCTCATTTGTTCGGATTGAGAATTAAAAGTATTCAATAGTTAATTGGCTAGCCCTGAGATCTGGTAGTTGAAATGAAATGTTTCTACTCAGCTCTATCCAGAAAATTTTCACCAAAACATTCAGTGGGTTATTTGAAAATGTAATTATCATTTATTTAAAAACATCTGATTGAATTTCACCAAATTTCTAAGTACGCTCAACATTTATTTCGGACAATAACACCTCATAAAAAGTTTGATACAATTTTTCATAATGAATTGTATGATAAATATAAGTTGTCATATCGGGAGCTATTTTACAATCTGCAAGATAGATTAGTCAGTTATGTGAAATATAACTAACTGATAATATTATTTTGAGAATTTCTCAAAATTATTAGGAATTTAGACTACTGTATATACTACATTTCTAATTTGTTTTTATTCAATTATATTATTGATAAATCAATAAATGTAAGATATCAGTAATAAATGATGTTTTACATTTTCTTTGAAATGTAAGATCATGGCGAAGAACAAGTATTACCTTCTGAATATGGCAGCTTGTGTTTTTTTATCCGATAAATTTTCAATTTCAGTACACAGTTTATGAAACCAGATCATTGGGCAATGGTCGCATGAGGTAATGACAGGTTTTGGACGAGGTTCTGTACTAGAGAAGGCTTGGTTTATGGCTGAAACAAAACGTTTATTTGATGTTGCTGTATATATATTCGAAATTCATTCTGTTTACCTGCAACAGAATCAGAGGTAATCGAATCCGATTTGCATTTGAAGATATATCCAGTAAACCCCTGCGCATTTCCTGATTCTCTGCAGATGAATCCGAAGTGGTCCTTATTTGATATACCCTTACATGGAAGAAGATGAAGTTCAGAAACTTTATTTTATTATATCCTTTGTAATTTGTCTGATGTCTTTGAATTGACGTGAAATATTAGTTTTTGATCGTTTTGTAAAAATTATATTTCTAATAAAACTTCTATTCAGAATAGTAAGATAGGATGACAACAAAAAAAAAATTAATAATTGATGAGGCCGATACTTGATGTAAATCGATAAACATAATAAAACGCTTGTTAAACTGATTTACACATATATTAAAAATAATACTGCATGACGTACGTTTCGATGAGATTCACCTTTTTCAAATGCTACGTGCAGACTAATGACAATTTCTCGAATACATACAATATATAAACTTAAATACAGAGAAAACAGGTAGATAACAGGTGGAAGGGATGAATTCATACTGAACTACTATATAGTAAATTAAGTCATTTTAAAAAGATTGAGAAGGGGGCTTGAGGTATGATCGACTTGGCTGTTCAAAAGGTTGCCAGAATATTTGTATTTATTAATTTGAAGTGATTTCAAGTGAAGTGAAATCACTTCAAATTAATAAATACAAATACTCTGGCAACCTTTTGAACAGCCAAATCGATCATACCTCTAGCCCCCTTCTCAATATTTTCAAAATTACTTAATTTACTATATAGTAGTTCAGTATGAATTAATCCCTTCCACCTCTAATCTACCTGTTTTCTCTGTATTTAAGTTTATATATTGTATGTAATCGAGAAATTGTCATTAGTCTGCACGTAGCATTTGAAAAAGGTGAATCTCAAAAAAAATATATATATATATATATACATAACGAAATGAATTTTTTGTGCTTACCGCACTGAATGAAATATTTGAGAAAATGAATACTAGAACATTCGTTCGAAAAATTCAAATTAATCGAAATAATGTTATAGCAGTGATATTACGATGTGATGTCTCCATTATCCTTCAAGGGATAAATGTTAGAGAAATATTGAAATCGATGCCACACTCGATGGAAGTGCGAGGCATATGTTCCGTTCTGCAAGGAACTCGTCAGTCGCACCACGTCTATCGAAGTGAGGCGACGATTTCAATCTCCAAGCATTTTCTTGTGACCCCAAGGGAACTATCGTAGACTAATGAATACTCCGCAATTCCTTCTATAGAAATCAGTAGAACACATCTCTCAGATTACAGACACACCAAGCATAGAAATTTCACATATCTTCTATACCCGTAGGTATCTACTAAATTGCAATGTCTATTTGACAAATATCATCATATGATGTTCTCAAATGTGAATAGGTTGCGTTAGTAGTACGCTCGCGGTTCTTCCCATATTTCAGGGGCCTATTCGGCGATAGTTTTAAGGAAATGAATTTTTTGTGCTAACGGCACTGAATGAAATATTTAAGGAAATGAACTCTAGAAGATTCATTTGAAAAATCAAATCAATCAAAAAATTTTTATAGTAGAGCTAGATATGTGAACGTGTACGATGTGATGTCTCCATTATCCTTCAAGGGATAAATGTTAGAGAAATATTGAAATCGATGCCACACCTGATGGAAGTGCGAGACATATATTCAGTTCGATGAACGTAGTGCGACTGACGAGTTCCTTGCAAAACGAAACATATCTAGCTCTACTACAACATTATTTTTATTAATTTGAATTCTTCGAATGAATGTTCTAGTGTTCATTGAATTCAGGCTTACATTTTGGTGATTATGAGGCATATCACCTGTTATGGTGACATGATTCTATTGAAATTCAAATAAAACTCACGGCTTAATGATTAAAAAATATTTGTGAAACGTTAAGCTAAGAATTTGATTCAAATATTTATATGTATATATTATTATTTAATTTAAGAATACCTCTAATAATTCATGTTTCAAATGTATTTGATCCAGTATCAGAAAAAATTGCTGATGAGTTCATTACTTTAATACCTAAATCAAAATTGCATTCTAACCGAAAACAAAACTATGAGGATTTTTAATGTGATAATGTCTCAAGCCTCTTTGGGCAGTTTTGATATGAAAAATTTTATGGGTTCGCGTTAACGACATGCTGCTCTGTATGAAGTGCGCGTTAAGACGCTCTTTGGATGGTTGATATCTCGTGCCTCCGCGTCACCGACATGCTTATAACAGCAGTTCTTTAAAGCTGTTGCTGCAGCTGTACAGCGGACGTATTGAACGATGTATCATTTATATAAACTTGTTCATCAAACATGTTCATTTCTTACTACAGTTACCATGAGCCTATTGTATCTTTTCAAGGACACCATGAAATAACTTAAAGCACAAGAAATCTTAGTATTTTTAAAATCAATGATGCAAGCAATATAAATAATTTTGAAAAACGAGTACTTTGAAATTCATGTAACCACAAATACTATCCATGAATAATATGATTGTATATTAATTTTTATTTCAATCAAATTATATTTATATTTTGTCATGATCTTGTATTATCCGGTTATACACTCACCGGTACAATTAGGGGAACACAAAAAAAGGTTGATTTTTTCTAACATAGTCGGTTATTTTGATAAGTGGTTTTTGTTTATGTTAATAACTTCACGACAGATAGCTTTAAGTACACCCAACTTTCATTTTCAGTGTTTTGACAAGAATTGATGGTTGTTTAAGAATTTGCTCATTTAGCGTTTTTTACTTATTCTAATAAGAACTATAGTGGATGCTGCGAATGGAAACTGCGGGTCATTTAAGTCTAAACATTTGATTAGTGCTCATTGTTCAGATACAAAATGAGTGATTTACCTCCAACTTATGTGGCTAGCGCTGTAACCATGATCGAAGAAGGGCACACATATCGCTCAGTCAGTCGCGTATTGAGTGTATGGATATCGGTGGTTCGTCGCGTCGTCCAACGCTATAGGAAGACTGAATCGTATGTGCACATACGAGGACAGGGCAGAAATCCAGCAACTAGCGCCTTAGATGACCGTTTAATGGTCATGCAGGCTCTACGAAATCGTCGTCAAACAGCTGTTCAGACCCGAAATCCTTTAACAGAAGTCCGTAACGTCAACGTCAGTGAAAGGACTGTTAGATGATGGTTGAATGAAGTTGGCTTCAACTCTTACGTGCCAGCAAAAACTCCAAAACTCGAGGTAGCTCATCGTGTAGCAAGATTAGCATTCGCTTGATAGCACCGAGATTGGACAAATGAGTGGGGCCGTATTTTATTCAGTGACGAGAGCCGTTTTTGTGTAAATTTCGTTAATGGGAGGTAGATTATGTGGAGACATCATGGGGAACGTTATCGCCAAGCAAATTTCACTGAAACTGTGTCGTATGGTGGAGAATCAGTGATGTTATGGGGTGGCATGTGTTTATGAAGACAGCAAGGAGATAGTGATCATCAGTAATGGATCACTAACTACACAGCGGTACGTAACAGAAGTATTAGGACCTCATGTCATGCCTTTTGCTCCATATCATACACGAAAATTTCATTTTCATGCATGATAAACACACGTCCTCACACTGCACGCACAGTGAGTGACTACCTTGTCACTCATCATTCTGAAGTAGGCATCATTCAAATGAACTAGCCAGCGCGATGGCCGGATATGAACCCGATAGAATACGTCTTGTACTACCTGGGAAGAAGGGTTCGACAAAGAAATCCAGCCCTTAATAATGTGGAAGAACTTAAATGGGCGTTAGTGGAAGAGTGGAACAATTTACCCCAAGAATTCATCGACAATAATACAATAATATCCAAAGCATGAGGAATCGTGTACAAACTCCCATGTATTGCCCGTGGCGGCAATACCTATTATTAAAAGTCTACTTTTTTTATTTTTGAAAATTTCAACAGATTTAACATTTTCAAGGAAAAAAAGTTCAATTTTCATTTTTTGTAATTTTTGTTCAATTCTTGAAGAAGAAATATTGTGTAACTTATTTAAGCATTTATTTTAGTTAGTTTGAGTGCAACTAATTATGGTGGAACTAAAAAGAATATGTACAACATAAATTTGTTAAGACAATCGATTGTTTAAAATCAAACCATAATATTACTTAAACCAGAAAATTACAAACCATATAAAAACGCAATGAAAATTATTGCTTGGAGTGTCAATAAATGTAAAAGGAGACTTATGTTGATGATTTCACTTTGAAAATTGACGTCTTTGTTCAACGAAATTGACGGAAATTGATATGATATTTCTGCAGAATGATTTTTATCTAGTATAATCTTTTCAAATTTCATTCGGCGCGGCGTCGTTAGCATAGGTATATAAATATTAGGTAATATATGTGTGCCTAATATGTCAAATTGATACCTGAAATATGGAAAGATCGCGAGCGTACCTACTAACCTACTACTAAGGCAACTTACTTATTTAAAGAAAGAAATCTACACACATATATATATATATATATATATATATATATTGTTTGTTATATATATATATATATATATATATATATATATATATATATATATATATATATATATATATATATATATATATATATATATATATATATATATATATATATATATATATATATATATATATATATATATATATGAAAAGGAATTGAAGGAAATTTGAAGACTAAGTTGGAAGTTCATTGAACATTCAAAGAAGAATTCTCACCTGAAGACATTTTTCGACATCCTTATGATTTCTGTGTAACAAAATTATTTTTCTATCCGGACTTATTAACCTTAAATCTGTACGATCAATTTGTAATACCATTGTTCTGTTATGATCTTCATTTTCTTTCGAGGTCAGCTTGTTTGTTTCATCTTTTGCTTTTGGACAGGATTCGCCTTCTGAGGCAACAGACTCATCCGCTAATTGTATATCGGAAGTTCTACTACCTAAATTCGAGGATGTCGACATAGATCGTTGAAGGGGATGGAGGGCTACGCTATCATTGGAACTTGCTTCACTAGTATTCGAGTCCTAAAACATAAACTATACGATAAATCTTCTTAAAGTCTAGAATTAATTGATGAATTGAAATTATTGAAAAATATAATATATTATATATATATATATATATATATATATATATATATATATATATAATATATAATATAAATATAATAAATAAATAAATTTTCAATAATGGACACCTCCGTGTCCATTATTGAAAAATTAATTATTACGTCCTAACATGAAGTTGATTGCTTTTTCTTTTCAACAATTATTTCTACAATCACTTCCTGGAATATTACTAACTTGGTTCATTATCCGAATTTCTAGAACTTTCTTCTACAAAAAAAGTTTATTTCAATTTTGAGACATATTCCATTTCTATGTGTGTTAATTTTTAATTTTATAATATTTCATTTCATTCCTTGTAACGTCTTGTTCCCCAGGAAATAAGAACAATTCATTATTTGTATGCCTACAGAAAACACATCCAAAAGTGGATTTTCGATAGGGGAAGAAAGTTCTTCATGGAGTTGATGGATTGCTGACTGACATGAGAAGTTCAGTGATAAGAATGAATTATGAAGGAATATATATATATATATATATATATATATATATATATATATATATATAAAAACTGACCCTTGAAGGATAAAACGATAATACACGACACTACCTGAAACTTGTCTGAAAATCACTGACTGAACAATTCTTTATTGGACTAGTTTCGCCTTTTGCAGCATTATCAGATCAAATTACATCATTTAAATATGAACTATCACAGAGTAGATTCATCGTCCATTGAATTTATATTTATATATATATATATATATATATATATATATATATATATATATATATATATATATATATATATATATATATGACAACTTCACCCTTGAATAAATTCATTTTGGATGACCAATTGTGACGATTCCACCTAATTATAAGACGATTTACTCGATTGAGACGACTACCTGATATGAGACAGTATCCACATATTTAGACTGAACACCTATTGCGACCTTCCAAGATTAATAATTATTAGTGCTGAAAATTTAATTATAATAAAAAATAATACGAAATGTCTGGGAAACCGAGGAAATACCGGAAGATTGAAAAACAGCTATGATCCACCCGATACACAAAAAAGGAGATAAAACAGATGCCAATAATTATAGAGGAATTTCGCTCCTACCTGTAACATACAAAATCTTGTCCAAAGCAGTACAAAACAGATTGGAGGCGCAACTAGACCCACAATTAGGTGACTACCAGGGAGGATTCCGGAAAGGAAGATCCTGTGCTGAACAGATATTAAACCTGAAACTCATAATAAGGTATAGGAGACTGAGAGCCAAAGACATACATAAAGTGACATTTGTGAACTTCAAGAAGGCATACAATTCTATAGACAGAGAGGCACTATTCAACACCTTGGAAAAATTTGGTGCCGATGACAAATCAATTGTAATCAATCTAACAAACAGTCAAAAGTAAAACTTATGGGAGAGATCTCGGAACCCTTTGAAATTAAAACAGGAGTAAGACGAGGAGATGGGCTCTCCCCATTGCCTTTGAACTGTGTGCTGGAGAAGGTAGTAAGAGAGTGGAGGAAAATATCGGCAGAGGAAGGAATTCCTTAAGTAAAAATCGGAAGAAAGAAGGATCACCTTGAAATTGACTGTCTAGCTTTTGCGGGCGATCTAGCATTACTGGCAGAAAACCTAGAAGATGCAAGAAGACAGATAGATATACTGAAAGAGACAGCGGAAAAGGCTTAACTGCAAATATTATATGAAAAGACAGAATATATGACCAACAAAAAACAAACACCAAGACAGATTTCAACAAAAAAAACATGGGAAAATTAAGGGGGTTAACAAGTTCAAATACCTTGGAGAGTTAATTCAATCAAACTCCCTAGATAAAGAAGCTATCTATGCAAGAGCAAGAGAAATGGAATTAACATTTCAGTTGACAAAAAGTATATACAATAAAAAGTCCATTAATTAATGCAAAGCTAAGACACTACAATACAGTTATTACGCAGAGGTTTTATGCCTCAGAATTTCAGAATGCCTTGCATTGAATATGGCCAGACAGTTAGAAGACGTGGAAAAATAAGAAAGAAAAATTATACGGAAGATCCTGGGACCAAAATATGAAGATGGAAATTGGAAACTGAGAAGCAATAAGGAACTCTACACAAAGACAGAAAAGATACTGACTAAAAGAGAAGAAGTAGAGTGACTTTCTACGCACACATTAGAAGAATGAATGAAGGAAGACTGACCAAGAGACTATTCAATTACTTCGACAGAAACCCCAAGACTCAGATAACATGGATCAAGGAGGTCAGAAAAGACATGAAAGAGATGGAAATTGATGGAAAGGATGTGAAGAGGAGAGAAGAATTAAGGAAGAAGATCAAGGGATTCGGGGATTTTCAAGAAGAGTAAAAGAAGAAGACTGGAGCAAAATGAACAGAAGAAAGAAAACAAAAGCATGGAGAACGAATGAAGGAGTATTGAAGGAAAAGAAAGAATGGAGAAAAATATTCATGAAAATTTATTTCACGTGGTCCATAGTCGGCCAAAATCGAAGGAGGAAGAAGAAGAATAGTTCTAGACAACTTAGGGAAAGAATTTAATTCAATTTAGTTAAATATCGCGTACAGACTTCATTCAAGTCTCTGCGATTATGTTAATTCGCAAATGTTAGGATATGAATGATTTCGTTAATTTTGTTTGAATTTATTTCATGCGAATAAACTTGTTATTTTCATTATTATTATTCACAAGACGGTTCAGGTGGATTAAGAGACAATCAGGCATTATGTTCAGTCTTAAGGAACAGAAGGAAGTTTTGATATTTTTAAACAACATGAAAAAAAATTGAGAAATTTCATTTTTTTCGAAAAATAATGGATCCACAAACTGCTCAAAATCTTGTTTTACAAAATGAATGAATAGCAACCTCATTCAAAAAATAAAGTCTCTTCATATTATTCATTTCTTCACAGCACAATATAATCAAGGCCAATATTTCAATTATTATTTTTAGAAGCCTTGGTGAAGTCCTGTATTGGTGATCTACTAACCAAGTTCAATTCAACTTTTCAAAAATTTACTGAACATTGTTCTATAAATCAAGAATCGTCGAAAAAACAAGAATTCTGTTCAAAATTTGAGAATATGGTAACACCTCTAAACAATTGTCAAGCAATTAATACTTTTATGAAAACTATATTAAACTTTTGTTCAACTAATTCAAATGTTTTAACTCAATATATTAGTGGAACCTGTCGAATACCAATGAAATAATTCATATATGTTCTCGTGCGAATAGAAGTTCTCAGACCCTATGTTGTTCAATCAACGCTGTAAGTCTGTTACAGCGTTGATTATTTGAAGATCAATATGTACCAATTAGCATCCATTACGTTACATGGCCAATCTCAATAGATGACGGAAACTGGCAAATATTTCAACTGTTGAAACGCTTATAACGTAACTACTTTGTGTAATGATACCTTAAAAGCAAATAAGCAAAATATCTGAGAACACTTCTCTGAATAATACGTGTAAAACTCGGGGCGGAAAACTTCAACCGATTGTAGAGAAAAGCTATATTTCTGAATAACCGTGTTTCAAGTTCTCTCCTTGATTTTATTTGACTGAATTTGGGAAGTCCATGAATGAAGATTCCTTGGAAAAAAATTATATTGTTGGTAACAAGATCGAACTCTAAGATGTCTCGAACTTCATACCGGTAAAGTGTGATTACCAATATCTTATTGCTTTTATTTGATATGGATTTCATTCAGCATTATTGTTCAATAAGATAACTTAATATGCAACATTCAACAATAACTCCTTGTGTCAAATCAGGATCCTAAGCTGAAAGATATACAGAGAAACTGTCGGTGATTCACCATCAAGCTGCTTAATATTGTTGAATAGATATATGATATAATTTGAATGAAAGTTCCACGAAAAGACTTCCATGAAATTAATAGTCTCTTACTTAGTATTATCTTAGTAAGCAATTATTCCTGAAAATTCCATTTGTTGGCCATTTAGGCCACACTAAAATAGAATGTTATAGAACAGAATATTCTGGATGCTACACCAGTACCACGGCCACCTACAATACAGGCCATGAAATGAACATCTAAAAGAAGATAATGGTCCAACACCCCGCCATTAGTTGACCTGGTATACTAATGCAAATAGGACGCTTCCCAAAACTTTCGCAGTTTGAAGTTAAATAATTTGAGCTTTTGGTATAAATTCTATATTGTTCAATTGTGTACAGTGTAATACAAGTGTTAATGTTGGTAATTTGTTGAAATCTCAACATCAAACTATAAAACACAAAGTGTTTAGTTTGTTTACAAATTGCTGTGAAACGAAATCAATTTTGTGTTGATTAAGACTTTCGTAGTTTGAAGTTGAATATTTTACGATTTCAGTTTTAATCCTCTATTCATCAATTTTCTATAGTGTTATTTAGGTGCTTGTTTTGATAGTTTGTGGATAAAATAACATCAAATTATAAAAACGAAGTGTTTTGTGTGAACCGATTTAATCGAATCGATTTTGTGTTGTTTTGAGTACGGATTACTTACAATTAATTTTTTTGTGATATAGTGTAGAGGATAAGGATTCCGTAGATCATTCAGTAAGTTTCAAGCTTGGAATAGGTGAGTTTCTAGTAAGAATATTTTCTTGAAATGACGAAAACTTGTTGCATTCCGGGTTGTAAATCAAATTATAACAGCACCCTGCGAGCGGGGGAAACAAAATATTCAGTTGTTTGTGCCTTGCATTTTCCTGAAACTGATATTATCAGGGAAAAGAAATTCGTTTCAGCTAGTGGGATTGTAAGCATACCTACAAAAACAAGTTTAGTCTCTCACGCGGTTCCTTAAATTTTTCCAAATTTACCGCATTATTTGTCAAAAATTATGCCCTTACCAAGAAAAAACCCAGAGGAAAGGCGGACAAATTATTCAGCTCGCAATGAGAATTTTAATTACATGTTTGAAAAGTCAGATTTAATTGTCAATTTTCAAGATTTAATTCTTCATTACTCCAGTGAGATTAATATTCCTGATTGTTGGAATGTTAAAATGGCTTCAGTTAACGAGAAGATTCATTTTTATTTTTTTAATTTGAGTGAATAAATTATTACCATAAGTAACCAAATTACAGTGAATGAAGACATGTTAGTAACAGTATTTTTGAAAGGAAAAAAGTTGTTGTACACTGATTTAAGTTAGATTTTGCCTATTGACTTCAAATTGGATAGGTGGTCTCAAATAGAAAATTTGTTGATAAAAAGATATTCCAGACAGTAAGGATCAATCTTTCACCTATTTAATCGAGAAAAGTTTATGTTATTTAAATGAGGTATCAATTAAAATTAGCTGTGATTTAGTTGAAGATTTTTCAGAAAACAGGGCTACTTGTTCAAATAACCTTCGAATTTTAATTGATCAGATAAAATTATTACTTCCAAGGAAGAAACGATACTCGTTTGATACAATAATTATGTCATTCATGTTATACACTCTTTCTCCTTGTGCTTATCATTTAATGCGGAATTACATCAATTTTCCGACAGAAAGATATCTTCAATATTTGTCTGCAAATCTAAATGTCGCCCCAAGTGCTTCATTTGAGTCTTTGAAACCTCAAAAAAAAGTTGTTGTTTTATTAATAAATGAATAAAAGGCTAGATTATAGAGGAAATTGGTGTTGCTTGTAATGACAATTCGTGAGCCACAACAATTTTGTGGTTCATGATTTCTTCAGCTACTGGTAATTTTTCAGAAGTGGTAAAATTAGTACCAAATCATAATATAAAAGGTTCAGAAAAGATACCAATCACAAAAAATATTATTACATCGGTACAAAATGCTGGTTTCAATGTTTTGGATATTATAACCGATAACCATCGAATAAACAGATCGCTATTCACAAATCTAACTAACAATAACACATTCTTTCAAAACCCAAACTTTCCCCAAAACAGGATATTTGTAAGCTATGATTTTGTACATTTATTCAAAAATATTATTAATAACTGGAGAACTTTGAAGAATTTAGATAATACTTTTCAAATATAATATTTATTTATACTTGGTAAATAATTCAATTTGAGTAATTCCTACAGCGTTTCTCTCAAAGCTACTATTCTCTCAAATAATTCAATTAATTGGGTTAGCCAACTTTTCATGTAAATAAATTCCTGTGACTAATCGAAGTATTTTTTACGCAAAGAGGCTTTATCGAAAATATCGTTGTTTTCTTGAAATTATAAATGTTTCACATTTGTCTGTTACAGAAATATATGCTCCTCACAATACCCAATATAATTTTCTATATGTTATAAATACGAATAATATTTCTTATTCGTTCGCCATATACAAAAAGAGTTGAAATTTTGCTTGAAACTTTGGGAACAACCGACTAGGAGAGTAGACCACTAACTCAACAGTGGAACACCGAGGGACTACGCTCTTCGTGGCCTGTATTGAAAGTGGCCGTGCCAGTACCATTGTATTTGAGTTTCTACCGTAAATGCAAAGATTTTCACACAATGATGGTAGTAACGAATCTTCTGGATTACTTACAGCTATATTCATTATTTCCTTCGAAGAATATATCCAAATTTGATTAACTGGTCATATATGATGACTATAATAAGTTTGAATATAATCCTTGATTCTTGTAAGTATTCGTACGCATTCCAAACTATGAAATATTTTCATACTTTCAGGGTGTTGATTAATGGAAACCAATTGGGTTCAAACTATATAATTCAATTCACATTTTACGGAATATCAAACTTACCGTGGACCCCCTCCTGAGCAGTACATCTTCACTTTTCAACCTTCCTATATTGCCCAGAAATTTGATCTGCTTCTTCTCTAACTCATGAAGTTTAAACCTTTCTAAAGCATCGTCTATAAAGGAATCAGGTACTTTCTTATACCATATCTTGATTTTTCCAATATAGTGTACCTACATTCGTTCAAATTATGAGATCAATACAATGTATTAAAATAAATCGAATTACCTCGAAAAAGTTGCTCAAGCTTGGAGAAATATCAACGCACAAAGACGTGAGATTCGCACTGCTCAGAGACTTCGAAGTTTGAAAGGTACTCTGCTCCTTCATCTGCTTGTAAAGCTCTGCTACCTGGAAATAAACATCGATGGCAATGATCTCTGATTCCACAAAAGTTGGAGTACTTTAAGAGAAGCATCATTTGTCTACACATCCACTTAAAAATCATTTATTTCCATTTTATCAAAAAAATTAAGTGAATATTCAGAATAATTTTCTATAAACCCCATCAACATATTGACATCGAACGTAATATGAACTTGTTATAAACATGTTGTCGATTGTCATATAATACTCGTATTCCATTTGTTCAGTTGTACTAAAAACAACTATGGTCCTAAGTGAAGAAAAAATATCTGAAAAAATACACATGAAAAAATATATATATATATATATATATATATATATATATATATATATATATATATATATATATATATATATATATATATATATATAATATATATATATATATATATATATATATATATATATATATATATATATATGAACCTGAAATTTTTGTGACAGCCGTTGACATATATTTCAAGCTTATTGGCTCTCGTCAGAACGGCGTAGTTCAAGTTTTAGATGTACAAACTTGGATGTTAATTGAAACAAAAAAAAAATCACAAAACGCAACACAAAGTTTGTACATCTAAAACTTGAACTACGCCGTTCTGACGAGAGCCAATAAGCTTGAAACATATGTAAACGGCTGTCACAAAAATTGCAGGTTCATACCGTAAGTCTCTTATATTTTATCTTAATACCTGTATAATTCTTTTCAAATTATATATATATATATATATATATATATATATATATATATATATATATATATATATATATATATATTATATATATATATATATATATATATATATATATATATATATATATATATACATGAATACATATTTATAATATTTTCAACAATAACACGATATTTTCAATGTAAAAAGCTTCATTTTTGTTAACGTTTCGTTGAAGTTCCTTAAAAGTTTCGACAAAGTTGTGATATACAACGAAACGTCAACAAAAATAAAGCTTTTCACATTGAAAATAGCCTGTTATTGTTAAAAATATCGACTGAGATTGAATTCTCGCTTAACTCTTGGTGAAACATAATTGAATATTTAATTAAATTAAACTCTTGGCTTAATGTTTCACGATTTATTTAACAATATAAATAGTCAACACGTTTCGAATCATATTCATGGCATCAATCAAAACATGTTTGAGTCTTGAAAATGAGCTAACTCTCGAAACATGTTGACTATTCATATTGTTGAATAAATCGTGAAACATTAAGCCAAGAGTTTAATTTAATTTAATGTTGAAAATATTATAAATAGTAACTATCTCAAACAGGCAATAAACCATTTTCGAAAAAAGCATATGAACATATATATGCGTATAAACACATATGTACATATACCTAGCTCTTCTGATAATGACACTGAATGAATTACTCATGAAATGTAATACTAGAACATGATTCGAAAAATTCAAATGAAACAAAAGAATGCTATAGTAGATCTAGCTATTGTACGATGTGTTGCATCCATTATCCTTCAAGGGATAAATGTTAGATGCCACTTCTGAAGAAGTAAAAGAAAGCTGTTTCGTTCTACAAGAAACTTGTCAACTACACCACGTCCATCGAAGTGATATAACGATTTAATACTACCGTCAAGTAATTAATACTTTACAATGTTATGCATAATATCTCACTTAAAGGCTAATGGAGGCATCGTATACGTTTACATAACTAGCTCTTCTATAACATTCTTTCGATTAATTGAAATGTTTCCATTGAATGTTCTAGTATTCATTTCTTTATGTATATATATATATATATATATATATATGTACCACGTCAATTTCGGACTCGATTTCAGGCGTTCAACGTCAACTTCGGCTACAAATGTTATCTTCGGCCTCCGAGGTCAAACTTTCCACCCGATATTTCTGACAAAAACGTCAACTTCGGCTACATAACTTTGACTACACAAACATATAAAAATTATATGTTTAGTGTAGCCGAACTTGAAGCATAGGGCGTAACACATGTTTTTGTGTTAGGGGTTTCGTTTAACATGATCATGAGAAATATCTAACTGAACTCAAATTTTGCATTGAACTATTAGTTCGTTAAAGTACTATTTATAAAACAAGCATATGATGATAAGAATACTTTTTGCGGTTCTCTTATTATAATATATTATAATATTATGTGGGTGCTTAAGTGTCTACTGCAGAAATAAATAGCGAAGTATTTAAAATTTCATGGAAAATATTCGAAAATGTTTTTATTATATAACAATGTGTATTATGTGTTTGGTATTATATTATCTGAAATATTTCGAGAATATTCTCGAAATAATGGAATAAACCCATCATAACAATAATTGTTCATGACTAACGAGTTCATTTGTAATTTTTCATTAGGTATGTCTATATGGAAAGTTGTTTTTCATCTTTTCATAATTGCATATTTATATTCATAAACTCAGTGAAGTGCCAAAAAAACTAGCGATTATATATTCTATTCAACGAATGACTTTTGGGATCAAAACTTTTTCTTTCGACTCCGAAAAATATGAACGAGCAGTCACTCGAAACAGATCAGAATTTAAATAGCTTCTGAAAAAATTCACGAGCTGCTTGCAAAATTGCATACGTCATAAACGTGAAAATGTCGTTGCAAATATCCCACATTTTGTATTCCACATTTCTGAAATTTGAAGAATAATTCAGAAAACGAAGAACTAGGAAGAAAATCCAAGAAAACCTACCGGAACTGTGGCACTAAAATATATATAATTTTCTTCTGAATATAGAAATTATTGATTTGAAAATTCATATATCGGATGACTGAATGAAAACAATTTTCGATCAATACATTTTCAACGCGAGTTTTCTATTAATTATGAATAAGATAATTAATATTTTTTTCATTTTCGAACATGAGTATTACATTGTGATAGTTTTCAAATAACATTACTTGAATTCACTCTTCATAGGGGGCTATTTTGGAAAAGTATCAGAGGAGATTTCCGTTGAGAAAATTGGAAAATTTTCTTAGTGAATTATTTTTTCTCGATGAACAATTTTTTCAAGTTGAAAATCGAAAAGTTTGTTGATCATTATAAAAATAATATACATTATATATGGATTCATCCCTTTTTGCATGATGAGAAGCTGCACGAAAATGATTTTCATAAATTTTCATTTCATATTCCTTGAAGATTTATTATAATGAATGCCCATAAGATAATCAGAATTAATTTTTGAAAACATAATCTCTGAAGCAAATGATGCTCTGGACTTTTTGAGGAAAAATCGAAGAAAATGAGTTAAACGTAGAAGAAAGGTTTTCCAATGTTATTCACAGGTGGTAAAAATTAAATATTTGCTGGTGTCAGTGACTTAGTCGGGAGAATACCGGACTATAGTGCGGTACGTTCGGGTTCGAGCTTTGGTAAAACATCTCCGTGTACAGATGTGACAGGGATCTTCCTACGACGGGGCGTTGTACCGGAGGTGGTGTTCTTGTAGCAGTCCACAATAGGTATTCATCGGAGTGCATAGATTTAACTATGCTGCAAAATTTGGTTCCATCCATAGAACTAATAGGCTGCAAAGTTAAAGCTGGGTCACTATTACTCATTGTAATTGTTGTTTATATACCTCCCCAAATTGATATGGTAACGTACGATTTATTCTTTGATTGTCTCTCAACTATTCAATCAGTACTAGATAAGAAAGTATTAATTATTGGTGATTTTAATGCACCTCAGTTTGTAAATAATTCACATTCGGATGGGAAATGTATAGCATTAAAATCGTTTGCAGAAATTCTCAATCTCGATCAATTCAATAATTTAGTCAATATCAATGGTAGACTTCTAGATCTAATTTTCTCGAATGCTCCATGTCAAATCTCTCCTGACAATTTTTCTCTTGTGAATGCCGATCTCCAACATCCTCCAATTCATTTCTATGTATCTTGGAGCTCAAAACATGTTCCTTCCATGGCCGTGACTTTTATGGATACTAAAGAGTTCAATTTTCGTAAGGCTAATTTTCCGCTAATGTACCAAATGATATTGAATACCTCTTGGAACAGTGTCTTCGAGTCAACTCAAATCGAAGAGACATGCGACAAGTTTTATTCAATATTAAATGATATATTCTTACAAACTGTACCTTATAAAATAAAGAGGAAAAGACGTTTTCCTCCTTGGTATAATTCGAATTTAATAGACAACATATTGAGAAAAGAAAAATATCTGAATAGCTTCAAGAAGTATGGTGATAATCTTTATCTGGCAAGGTACAAAAATCTGAGAAAAACCATTAAGAATGATATTGACTTGGCGTATAAAAATTTTATTCAAACAGCAGAAAATAATATTGTGCAAGATCCCTCTTTTTTCTGGTCTTACATTAACGAGAAAAAAGGTATGTCTAGAATTCCTGGTGAGATGAGACATGGTGAGCGTACTTATCATAAACCATCATCCATAGCTAACGCCTTTGCTGAATATTTCAGTTCTGTATATGATACATCTTTGAACAACAATTTATGTGAGGTGGACTATTCAGATTGTAATGACGCGATAAATATCATCTCAATAACTCGGAAACAAATCATTATTGCCGCAAAGAAACTCTCCAATAAACTTACGTCTGGTCCTGATAAAATACCAAGTTTTATTGTGAAAGATTGTATTTATGCACTTTCGGATCCATTAACACATATTTTTAATCTTATAATAAGCAAAGCCACTTTTCCTAAAATATGGAAATCGGCCAAGATAGTACCTGTCTTGAAAAAAGGTGATCGTTCTGTTATAAACAACTACAGGCCAATATCCATCTTATCAAACTTCTCCAAACTTTTTGAAATTGTGGTCTATAATGTTATATATCCAGCCGTCAGAAATAGCATCAAGATTGAGCAACATGGATTCATGTCAATGAGATCTTGTTCAAGCAATCTAATGCTGTTTTCACAGTACGTTTCTGAAGTACTAGACTACACCGGTCAAGTTGATGTGATCTACACAGATTTTCAGAAAGCATTTGATAAAGTTGCTCATGCGCTGTTGGTACAGAAATTACGCAACAAATTTGGATTCTCTGATAGTCTCACCAACCTGTTTCATTCTTACCTGGTTGAACGACGTCAATTCGTACAGCTGGAGGGTATACAGTCGTCTGAGTTCATTCCTACCTCTGGAATACCTCAAGGGTCTAATCTTGGACCACTGTTATTTATTCTGTTCGTAAATGATCTGATGGATAATATTCATTCTCCACATTTGATGTTCGCAGATGATTTGAAACTATATCATGAAATAAGGTCACAGGACAACTGTGCTCAACTTCAGCTCGCGCTGGACCATGTTGCTAGTTGGTGCGAGAACAATTATTTAAGTTTAAATGTGTCAAAGTGTAATGTTGTTTCATTCACAAGGAAAAGGGATCGCATTGATTGTGATTATAGCGTCGGTGGTCAGGTTCTCTCTCGTTCAGATAAGGCGAGAGATCTTGGTGTAGTCTTCGACCAGAAGCTTTCCTTTGTCCCACACATCACCCAACTTATTTCATCTGCTGCGAAAATGTATGGATTCGTTATACGTAATGGCAAATATTTCAATAATTCTTCAACATTGATAGGACTATTCAATACCCTAATCCGTAGCAAGTTGGAGTATGGCAGCACGATCTGGCATCCCATTTACACTTGCCATCAACGCCATCTTGAGGCTATTCAGAGAAGGTTCTTGAAATTCTTAGTGTGGAGGGAGGATAAAGTTTATCCACAGAAGAGGAGTCAATCATAACGAATTATTGAGTCGATTTAGTTTTATCTCATTGCAGAGCAGGAGAGAAACTTTATCACTCAAATTCTTGTACAAATTACTGCACAATAGTATTGATTGTCCTCCTCTCTTGTCCGCTTTGAATTTTCGTGTTCCTAGGCAAAATTCTCGTAATACAGAATTATTTCACCTAGAGACTCCGAGGACCAACTCCCTTATGCAATCCCCGATTTGGTTCATGGAGTCTACACTGAATAGAATTGCCAGTAATTGTGACATTCACTTTGACTCCATAGAATCTATTATCAGGAGTTATGTGAACAACGAAAATTGATTGAATTAATTGATTTAGATTGAGTTATCTGTAATATTTCATTGAATGCTATAATGTAGTTTTAAGTTACTATTTTTTTTTAGATTAGATTGATCTCTTTGTTAAATCTTTGTTTAATATATAGTTAAATCTTTTTTTCTAATTATTTAGTTATTACTTAGTTATGTATTCAATATATATAATGTTATTATTTTCTGTAATTGGATGTTATACCCATTGATATTTCATTGAATGCTATAATGTAGTTATAAGTTACTATTTTTTTTATTTAGATTAGATTAATCTCTTTGTTAAATCTTTTGTTTAATTATTTAGTTAAATCTTTTTTCTAAATTTTGTAGTTATTACTTAGTTATGTATTCAATATATATAATGTTATTATTTTCTGTAATTGGGTGTTATACCTGTTGAAAATAAAGAACTTATTATTATTATTATTATTATTATAAAAGCATGGGTGTATGGGTTGGTTTATGATGATTGAGTAGTTTAATGATGATGATTATTGGGTAAAGTATAGTGAAGTATTATTGTAGTAAGTAAATCACTAGTATCAAGTGATTTTATCTATTATGGACTAGTTTCATATGTTTAGCATAAAGGCGCCTCGAGGGATCTGCTCGACCCTGCTTCGTGGAATTTTACTTTTTACAACATATTTAAGCAGCAACAATAATTTGAATGATTGAAATTCAATTCACCTAGACATTCTCACATAGGTACAAACTTTTGATTTTAATAAAAAAAGAAAAAAATTCCGAAATGATTTAATTTTCACGTTGAAAGCTAGTAATTCTCAATTCTCGTAGAAGGCCACAAAAAAGTCGAATTCGGTCGGCAATAAATATGCCATGTTACTTCGAGTTTTGCTTCATCTTATAGTGTAATAAACCGTTTTACACCCCTATATTGAGGATCTTGCATACTTGATTATAAAAATAATACTGATGGTTCTGTGATACTAAACTACTTTCAATTGAATAGAATTGAATCACAATGCAAAATATATTTATGAAATTATGCAATCAATTGGTGAATCGAAAAACTTTTTATTAGATAATAGCTGTTTTCGCTCCTATTCTACCAATTGACCAACATACATAAATCTATATATTTTTTAGATATTGAAACATTCTACAAAAAAACATTCGTTACAAAAATTTTGAAAATTACTGAATAGTAACGGAATATCAAAACCGAAAAAACTCACTTACTTAAATTATATATTGATCGGATTAACCTACAAGTGCGAATATGGATTTGTTGTACTGAATAAAATAGATCGAGTCATAATATCACAAAAATTGTATAATACTTGCTAGTTTCTCAATAATTCATTTATATCCAAGATTTTTCATAACATGAACTACCTTAAGAAGGACAAATAATCTATTCGTTTCACTAAGGTTTTTGAGTGATCAATCGCTGAGAATCGAGGCTCATGATGTGAGCACAATATTTGATTTTTCGTTACTTTTCTGATGCATATTTTTATAGATTATACTGTAGATGTAGAAATAATGCAAAAATAAATTGACATAATAACTGTTGCAGAAATAGGAAGTTTTGAAATTTCATGATCTGAGTTCGACTCAAAGTTTTCTACTCAACTTTCGTGAGTAAAACGGTAGCTCATTAATATAAGGATTTATGTGATTGAAAATATTCTGCTTCTTGGTTATATCCTTACTTTTATTGCTATTCTGATTGTTAATTTTGGATTGTTCCGAAGTTACATTATCAATTCATCGTTTCTCATTTAAAATAATAGGGTGTTTTTCTTAATATTCCAAGCAAATGTGGATTAAGTATTTTGATTTTTTTTAAATTAATGATCTTAGCCTTACAGTTTCGCTATTGCGGCTTATGAAATCTGATTATAAATATTTGAATACATAACACCTTACACTTTTCAATAGCATGCAAATGTTCAATATTTTGTTTATTGATTGTTTGCTGATCTCTTAGTGGAGTTAAATATAGAAGTTGAATATATTGAATAAAAACCTGTCAGGCAATTAATGTTATTTTCCTGAAATAAGAGGAAATTCAATAATTCATTACAAGATATCTCATGATATACACAAGTGATAAAAACCATCTGGCAAAACAGATGTCCGAAAATTTGAGAGGTTTCATGGAAGAACCATTCTCAAATTTATTGCTGTTAACTTGGGAAAGAATGCAAATATTTTGGGTTTTCCTCAAGGATTCTATATGCATTTGCGTTCCATTTGTCCTCTCAGAATGAATTATAGATACCCACATGGAACTAAACCAGTAACGCTATTTTCAAAATGAACCTAAATATCCAAAGAATATTTGCTGCAATATTCCATGTTCTTGTAGTAGGCAGAATAGATCAAAGAAGCCGCATTGAGACGGCACTCAATATGCCATGTTTATTCCAGCTTTGCTTCATGTCATAGTGTTGTAAACCGCTCGGCACGCAGATGAGTTTTACCCAGATATTGAGTACTTAAGTTATAAAAAACATGATGTTACTGGGGAAAGAACTATTTTGAATATTTCTGCATCTGTGCTGTCAGACACACAAAGTTAACGAATACGAACTCCCACTTACATTTCGAAAATTGTGCTCCAGTTTGACGCTTCCAGAACATTTAACTTTTTGCGTTGCCTATCCGCCGATTAGTTTGTCTACAGTCTAGTAGTACTGATAATCTGAAAATTTGTGTGTTCTTGATTAAACAAAATATATAATAAAACAAAATGTTTCACGTTGTGGAGTTTGATGATAATATCAAAATGTGCGTCGATAAAATGAAAGTATCTAGTAATGGACAATATTCTGCAAAATGGAAACGTACGTGGTACAATGTTCGCCTTCTCTTTTCCGGTAGTGAATCTGATTGTGTAGAGTTTTTACAGCAAATTCAAGAGAAAGGTAAGTCAACTCCAATTAATTTTTCTTTATTTTTATATATTGAAATATAGTACCAACATATAGGGTGTTTTTTCAAATGTACTAATAATATTGCGAATAATGAAATTGATATAAGCAGGGAACACCAAGAATTTCATTTTTAAAATCAGTTGCACTTTGTTGCACTAGTCGATAATTTTAGCTTTTCACGCGAAGAAAGTACCTACTCTTGTCATAGATCGCTACGACTGAAATTTTCGAAATATTCATTGAAACTAATCAATGCAGTAAATTTTCTTCAAATTTGCTGAAACTTTCAAAAGAAAGGTACCTGTTGACGTTTTGTTGTATTCGTTATTATTGTGATTATTTGTTAAGACTCTGTTACTACAAGAATGCTGAGTTTGTACACTCAAAATATTCACTCAAAATGAAAAAATTCTGAATACTCCAGCATTTTTCCGAGTAGTGTACGAATCAATGATTAAATTGGAGTTTAAATTTTTTTCATTTTGAAAAAAACTTCAAAAAGTTTGATGTTTTGAAAACTGACAATTTGATTTCTTCAAATCAAAATAACTCGAAACTAGTTTCTTGTGTCGAAATTTGACAAGAATACCTCTTCCACTGAAAATGGTTGAAGGATTCACTAATTTCCCATAAGTGCGCTACAAATTCGAAAACAAAATTGTGACTTTCTATGAGAGAAAAGTATTTATGGGTGGCGCCGCCTACAAACCTGACGTGAAATTTTAATTTCTAATACTGAATCAAGAAAAAATTTGAATATTTTTTTTTCCTAGAAATATTAATTTCTAAGAAGGGTACTACTTTTTTCAAAATATTGTTTCCAGAATTATTCAGGTGAAACAAAAATGAAAATAAATTTTGACCTTGAATCTCAAATACTAAAGTGTTGCATACTAATGCTTATATGAACTGTTTTTCTCGAAAACACTCGAGGAATTTAATTATTGGGGCATTTCACGTGAAGCGGACAGGGAAAAAAAAAGAGGTTCTGAAAATCGATCATATTCGGCTCATTTATACTTCTAATACGTATGAATGTGAACACAAAATATTTTTTATGTATAATGAATATTTCACAAGTTATGGGTTTCTAAAGAATTGACGTAATTGTAATATCAATTTTTTGAAAGTAGTTTTTCCAATTTAAAAAATTTACAAAAAAACATTTAACATAGCGATACATATTGAAAAAATACTGTTCTTTTCAACAATAAAATGAAATTTGAAAAAAAAAATTTTTTTCATGTCCAAAACCGGAAGTAAACTTTTCAAACTTGAATTCAGTCACTTGAGGTTTCAAAAGGTCCAAAGCGTCGCATAACTCATCTACAAAATTATCAGAAGATAAAACTCATCTTGAGTATTTTGCGAAGTTTCACTAGATGTTTGACTGCATTGCTAGATGTTTGTCTACATTAGTTACTAAGGGTGTTTCGTTTGAAAGTCGTTTCCTACAGGAGGCACATACGTAAATTTCTCGTGAAAAGTCCTAGTTTTGTGCTAAACAATGAGATATTTTTCTTAAATTTTCATATTTTCGATGAAGTACCAAGCGAACTGGTTCGAAACAACCATCACCGTACGCCTCCATTATAATAACAAGTATTATTATAATTGATTATTATAATTATTTCTATGAAACTTTGCAGTAATAAAGCTAAGACATTGTAATAAAACATAGGCTATAATTTATAAAGATTGGACATACCGGGCGTGCGAAAGCTAGCATATTATATTAATAATATTTATTCCACATCCTTGTAAGAGCTTAAATACGACGAAACGAGATAAAATCTTTATAAAGTTGCGAGTTTTAATACAATATAGCGCAAACTTACTCGACTCAAATGCAAGCGTCAGATATAACTCCCATTGCGACGAGTTCACAGCTTCATAATAATAATAATAATGAAATTTTATTTAGCATTTTGCTATTTACAAAACTATATGGCATTGTCCCAACTTATGCAGAGTGCAACAAACTGAGGGAAGATAATTTTTGTATCCATCGGAGAACACCACCACAAATAAAACCGTTTGTTGCTTATCAAACGAAAAAAATGAATACGAAGAAAACCTGCACAAGTCAGTAGATATTATTGAAATATGTATCATATTTTGTTACATGTTTCTTACTTCAGTTCATGATGAGAATAATAACTAAAATCTCATGATTTCTTTGTTCTAGGTAAGAAAACATGGAGCACTCCTGAGAAGAAAATTGTTCGTTCAATATTCAAGGAGTACTTGGAAAACAAGAAGTTACCATCGATTAACATGTGTGAAGAGACTATTTCTTCCTATCCCATATTATCACACAGAACACCACAACAGTTAAAAGCATTCGTCAACAATTTGAACAGAAAATAATGCTCATGTTATGAATTTTTTTCAATGTTTTCTAATTGATTGATTTGCTTTTCTTTATTGAATAAATTCTTTTCTGTCATGAAATGTGTTGTTTTGTTTCAAATGAACTGTTTTTTGATCCAAATGAATTGAATAATTTATCAAATGTATTTATTTTGGCATACTTGAAAGAACAAAATAATTTAATATCCATGTTGTCATTCCGCAAAATATACGGATTTTGACCTAGAATTCGGTACTTTTCCACATATATTCTTTTTATTGAATCGGAATATATTTTTAATATATTTTATTATGTGTATATATGTCAATTTAAATTAGGTAAAAATATGCCAATAGTCGAAAAAAACTAAGCTTTAAGGCCATTGATAATTCAGGAACAAAATGACTCAACTTAACCGTTAATCAATTAAATATGTATAACAAATAATTCGTTACCGAAACAGGTAGAAAAGTTTTAGGCGTGAAATATAAAAATTCTAAATAAAATAATATTGTAAATATCTTGGTTAAGAATTGCGAATAGAAAACTTTTCAAATACACGTTTATTAGGGATTACTCGGGTCGTTGTCAAGTTTCTCTACCTGCAAGGGATAACATCTGTTCACAATATTCAGGAAAAGGTTTTATGCTCTTGAAAATAAATAGATTAGAGGCTGATGATGTTCTGAGAAATGAATATATTTACTACAATAAGTATTAAATGAAGTTCTGTTTAACGGATCTGCTGTCTAAAACGATTCATTTTCGAAATTATTAAAGTTCAGACAACACAATATTGTTTGAAATAATACTTTTAGAACCGATAAAACATTATAGAATCTGACGTGTAACCTACGGTTTAAGATTTTCGCATCTTCTAGACTCTAGAGCATTTGATCGAATTGCATTATCACAAGAAAAATACCTCATAGCAAGTAAAACTATTTTGAAATGAGTTCTACGTTGATGACTTACTTGAGGGACTAATACAACAGAAGACAGAATTGAATTACGAAATCAAATGATTGAACTTTCATGAAAAGCGAATTTGTTTTAAATTTTGTTTATCATAAATGATAAATAATAATTATAACATATATAACTTGCTTGGAGTGATAATAGAGGAGTGTTTGAATTTTATGAAAGTTATCCTCGAGTTTAACAGTAAATATGAATTCGGAAACAAATTTTTCTCAATAAAATTGATTGATCTCTCACATTCAATTTTGTTTTAAACTATTTTCTGTGCTATTATTCATAAGTTAACTAATAAGTCATGAGGCCTCCATCCGCGAGATGGTCTGCTTATGAGACGAGTATTATACATGACTTATTTTTTCGCATTTATGCAATGAAAACCTTGAAAGTTTCAATTTACTTGTTACAATAAAGAGACCTATTCTTGGAAAAAATTGACATTCAAAATAGAAATATTGAAGTTTTCTGAATATATTCAAGAATTGCTTCAGAATTTAAAGTATTGAAAATATAGTTGAAATTAATCATTACGATAACTTTAAATCAATAAGTTTGCATAATTCAGATGTTTTTTTTAACAGTCATATATATCTTAGTGATGAACCTTTGTTCAATTGTCTGTAAATTTATTGTACTATTCACCTACGAATACCTACGAAACGTGAAATTATTTTATAGGAAAAGAGTATCTGCTTATATTTTATAGGTGCCGTATCTATACCCAAATATGAATTAATTTTGAATATATGTTGAATAAATTAATTTTAATTCCATCGATGTGATGTAGACTTCAATTTTCTTTTTAATGCTAGATAGTTTTAACCGTGTCGATCGAGGAGAGAAAAAAAATAATTGCTTGAAGATTCGAAATATCCCCATTTTTGTTACTTTTTGCGTTGTTATTTCCAAAGCAAAAATATTCGACGTCGTTGAGAAAAAGTCAGTTTTGATTACAATCACTAAAAATATCAATGGAAAAAGTTAGGAAACAAATAATATCAAAAAACCTCTATGAACAAGAATTCAATATCTACGGTGGTTAAAAGCATGTATGGAATGAATTCCTTTTATTACATAAATTTCAGCTTGTTATATATTAAATAATTAGGTACATATTATCTATGGATAATCGCATTGTTATAAATGTATACAACGAAGCACACAAAAAATCAATTGAAACTAATTTGAAATAATATTCAAATACCTAAATAGATAAGTAATTTATCAGAAGAGATTATCTCCTCAATTATATAATATATATTATGAATTATCGACATATATTATTTCATATAATTTATAAATGAAAAATCAAATAAGAATTTATCATCTATTTATAATGAGTTAAAATATATAATATATAATATTCAACTTATATTAAAACCTATCCATAACTCATCTGTATGCTACGCCAATGAAATGAGGTCGAACTTTAGTTTGAACATATAAATTTTTGTAGTCGAAGTTGACGTCTAACACTCAAAATATTCGAATATATACGGTATAAATATATACCGTATATATTTATACTGAGGTTGAACTTGACGCGAAACATATATATATATATATATATATATATATATATATATATATATATATATATATATATATATTTATTTATATACTAACAAAAGAGAAAGAATTAAGTTGAAACCAACGGAAAAATAACAAGCTAGTATAAAATATCAACGAAACTGGCCCAGGTTAGCGTTGATCTATGGAGACCGCCTCCATAGCCGCTAGAAGAAAGAAAGAAGCTAGCCTTAACGTTTCAACTTACTATTACATTTCAGATTATATAATATGAATCCGAAGTCATATGAAATAGTGATATCATATGCACCTATCTATATTTTTCATTTTGTATTCAATGCACTTCGAAATATATGAATGACGAGTTGAAAAGATAAGGTATCGAGTCAGCTACGCAAAAATTATCATTACTTGTCAAACACTTCACTGACATAAACTCATTCTCATTTCGAAAAATCAAGAAAAATTCCAGTAAAAATGTTAAAGCTTATGTGGAATAGACTATTACCGCCAGAAATTTTCACACCTCGTTATTATTGGAAACATTATGATGTCGCTATTCCCGTACTTTTGGTTATTGCTGATACTGCCTGGGTGATCACTGCTTCAATTCACGCTTTAAGGAATTACGACATCATCATAAGAAATTCCGCAAGAGACAGACACGAGGAATACGACCAATTTCTGAAGTTCCATCATCATCAATGGTGGATAGCACCGGGTATAACCGAAGCTCACGCAAAGCCAAGAAAAGAATTGTATGACCTTTACACCGAGATGGAAAATCGATGGCCAGTGTTAGAACAGAAGAAGGAAAACTGTGAGAAGAAAGACTAACTAACTTAAGCTTTACATTTGTCAAACTTCATTCATACCTTTCTCGACCAAATAAAGTTTATAAGATATAATATATATCCTGAAAAACATTCTCATTCATTCGAAATGATCAACTTATTATACAAATATGTGCACGCTTATGATAAAATGGGAAATTATGATAAAAATAGGAAAAATGTAAGTAGAACTTCAGATTATGGAATACCTAACATGGGTTCATAGAATTCTGGTTGACCTCAAAAAGTTTTGGTTATTATATTTCTCTTATTGTCTTGTATATTTTCAAAACTTTAGCAGATTTCTCGAGTGGAACAGGATAACGTTAAATCTTATAAGGCGCGTTTCCTTTAGCACAGCGAAGTTTTTGTCGATACAGTTTGAGGACAGCTGGGGTTCCTGGCATTTAAAGCTTACGGGGTTCAAGTGGCCAGCAAGTTCCTTCCGAAATAACCTAACTCGTCCAAAGACACTCTTCAATTATGAAGAACAGATATAAAGACTATCTCTATGGCAGTTAAGGATACATAAACCCAGAAAAGAAAATCCACCAACAAACAAATTATGCATTCAAATGTGCTTTTCTTCCTTTTGAAGCTGCAATAACGACCATATAGTACTTTAGTATTGCGCCAAGAGCTGAAAGGCCTCTGTAACAGATCGTATATTTACTCTGCAGTTGAACTCGTTTAAAAAACTGCCTACGATAGAGCAAAAATCCTTAGCTAAGTCTAAATTGAATGTTTTTCGTGATATTTATTCCAATAATCAAAAATTATTCTTGTGTTTGTAATTTCTTGACCGTTCAATAGATGGCACCCGTGATCGATCATAAGGAGAATATTAACTCACTTGGGTTAAAAGGAATAGTTTCAGGGATATAATTTGCTTGAAAGGCAGGATCTTTAAATGAAATACACAATTTGAATTTCTTATTCTTTCATAAAAAAGCACAAAATATCAAATGTGTATAACCAAGCTTTTTAAAATGTTTATTTTCTTCTTCGTACAATAATAGTACAATATTAACAGTTTATACATGTATAACAAGCACTATCGAAAATTTTCCTTACAATTACTATGAAGTTAGTCCGAACGTATATTTGTTTTTTGAATTTTGAAAATGAGTACAAGTGTTCCCAAATGCATTGGGTTGTACTTGTACTTATTCATCAAAAAACTTGAAGTTTTTATTGTTGTACTTATACTCAAAAAACAAATGTACTTTCGGACTGACTTCATAGTAATTGTAAGGAAAATTTTCGATATATATAAACTGTTAATATTGTACTATTTTAGCCCCGAAGAAGAAAATATACATTTTCGAAAGCTTGGAAAATACTAAAGAGGTAGCTGATTTTCCTGTCCTAGACTGCAATCCCAACTAAACAATAAAAATACATATCAACAGTCGTGAAACGTTCAACTACATATAATATATATATATATATATATATATATATATATATATATATATATATATATATATATATATATATATATATATATATATATATATATATATATATAGAAAATGAACACTAGAACATTCATTTGAAAAATTCAAATTAATCAAGAGAATAATATTCATTTTCTTAAATATTTCATTCAGTGCCATAAGCACAAAAAAATTTCATTTCCTTATATATATATATATATGTATATATATATATATATATATATATATATATATATATATATTTGAAAGTTTTTAGCATTAACAGGCTTTTTTAATATGAAAAAGTTTATTTCTGTTGACGTTTCGTTGTTATATTACAACTTTGTCAAAACTAATGAATTAATTAATCAATTAATTCATTTGTTTTGACAAAGTTGTAATATAACAACGAAACGTCAACAGAAATAAACTTTTTCATATTAAAAAAGCCTGTTAATGCTAAAAACTTTCAAAATAAATACCTCAAACAGGCAATAAATCAATTTCAAGAAATATATATTGTAAGGTTCCTTCTTCCCCGACCCTAAGATTCAATCTTAAGAAAAAAGTGGAACTTACTAGCTCTAAATTTAGGTTCTTAATTTCTCAAAATATTCTATTTGACATTTATAATGTAATATAAAGTTGTAAGGAGGGCGCCATGATACTCCCCAAGCGCATTTCCAACTCTCAATGAAACGACAATTGATTTTACTATGCTATAATAATCTATCCTTTTATGACACTTATCTTTAACAATTAGGATCTGACTGAAAGTTTTCTGTCGGTACAATCGATACTGGCTTCACCCCTGGTCGATATTTGTTCCTGCTATTCTCGGGGTTCAACCCCTGGACAAAACTTCTACAGCCTCTGGATCACCACTGGTACAGGCGATACTCTTCAATAACCAAATTGATCTGGCGACCCAACTGCACAGCGTAATCGGGAACGAAAGGTGGCAACGTAAAGGGGTTCCTGAAGGATGTTCAAAGGTATTAGGAGTGGATTTTCGATAATGTCCTTTGCCAGATCCGTTTTCTAATTTAACAACATTTCTACTACATAATACAATACGTGTGTGATTCAAAGCACATTCATCTTCCTAATTCTACATAGTTCAATATTACAAAAATGGTGTCTCAAACCCACGATGTGTGAAGCTGAATTGCTGAAATTAGTAATTTAAAATGGCGGAAGCTCGATGAAAAATGTGCTACAAATTTAGAATTTGAATAAACCGAAAATTAATACATAAATGATAGAAATAGCATGCATTAAGGAATTTACTGAATTGAAATTATATAAAATAAATGTAAGATATACGGATCGGATGAAAGCATGGCAAAGGCGTGAAACATTTAGAGTGGAAATTACAAACCACAGCATAAAATGAGTTTTGCGTTATTTCAAAAGCATAAATATATTCATTCAATAAAGCATCAGCAAGCAATTAAAAAGGAAACAGTCAAAAGCAATTTCTACAGCGTAATAATTACAGACTTACCACAACCCAAATTTCACTTATCGAATGTTAGATGTAAATGAACGATAAAATTGAAGCGATGGTCGAACTTCAGCTGAGATTACAACATCTTGCGCCTCACCGACAAAACAATGGAGGGGAGCCCAGATCCCGTTGACTATGAATCCGAGTTTCGGAATTATAAAATACGACGAAGAATTAATGAACCGGCTTTCCCTATGTACTGTTTTAAGGAAGAAACTAAAAGGTTCAAGAAATTGCTACACCCCCTGTCCGAGAAGTGCGAAACGTAGAGAAGCTGAAAAAACTTGCCATTGGCTGCGAAAACTAAATCTGAGCACTACCTCAAACCATACTTTCATTCACTGATACATCGCTAAAGCTAAAATAAAACCAAACTAACTAACCTAATCTAAGCTACAAACTACATCAAAGGGTGCGTTATGGAAAGGCTCTTTCCATAACGTCCCAAGGCATACCCCAACCGTAGAATTTCCACACGTGAAAAATTCCACTAAACCAAAAAAAACGTTCCTTCCCCAATTTACACGGTAAACTGAAGCAATATCAGGGGAAAAGAACAAAAGGTGTACCACAACTAAAAATATAAGCAAAAATTGAAATAGGGACGTCTGAAGGACTAACTAAACAAATGGTAGGCCACTCTTGTGGTACAAAAGGCAACCTGAGAAGTACGACTTAATTCAGTGTTGAAATTAATTTCCGATAAATTATAAATTGAGACTGAAAATAGGGCACCGATATCGACGAAATATTCACAACGGTAACAAATATCGGTAAGGCCACTCTCAGTACTCCCAATAAATTCTCAACAGAAAACTGATCTTAATAATCATACAAATTCACGACAACAATTAACTGTGAACTACGTTAGAAATTTTTGCAATTTGCGGGATAGTGAATCTACCAAGGATTCACCCGATATTATCTTCATGCTCAATATCTGAATCCGAATCACTATAATTAGCAAGGTCTGCTTTAAGATGTCGTACATGCCAATTTCCCAAATCCCTATTATCCAGGTCAACTAAATTGTAAACTAAATCTGACATCACTTTATGCACCCGACATGGAACATAGGTATTACATAATTTAGCTGAGAACTTATTAGCAGCATTAGAGAGCGGGAAATTTCGTTTCCAGACCTTATCTCCTACAGAAAATATTACCTTTCGCTTACCCATATCATAGTAACGTTTGTTCCGCAAATAAGCTTCATACAATCTTTGTCGTGTACAACTATATAAAGACGGCAAATTATCAAGATCATCCCTCCATTTCAACCGATCAGTAACCTCTTCGAGGTTCTGGTCATTGCCACTGACAGGTCCGTAAAAATCCCCAGTCGTGGGAAGTAAACGCCCGAACAATAAAAATGCCGGAGACACCCCAGTAACCTCATGCTTTGCGGTATTAATAGCGTGGGCTATCTTATAGATATTTTCGTTCCAACAGACGTGAGTGTCGTGTATATAACTGCAAATAGCTGTTAAAACAGTACGGTTTGATCTTTCCGTAGGATTAGCCTGCGGGTGACGTTTTGCATTAAACCAAGGAGTTATCTTATATGATTTTAAAAAGTTAGTATAATGACTGGAAACAAACATGGTAGCATTATCCTGTACTACTATTTGCGGTGTACCAAAAATTAAAAAAATATTATTTTCCATAAAATTCATGACTCCTTTTGCATTAGCTTCTCTAAGTGGGTGTACGAAAATGAACTTAGTGAACCAATCACTCACCACCAACAAATATTTATACCCTTGTTTAGATTTCGGAAACGGACCCATTAAATCTAGAGAGATTAACTGAAAGGGAAAGTTGATCATTTTATAACTGCCCATTAGACCCATTCGAGCCTGATTAGAACTTTTATTGGCTTTACAAACGTTACAGTTCAGACAATATTTTCGCACCGACTGTTTTATTTTTGGCCAATAATAATGTTCCGTAATCCTAGCCAAAGTTTTTGATATTCCGAAATGGGCAGAAGTAGGCAAGTCATGATTTTCCTTCAAGATTTTGAGGCGATTCGCAGTGGGAATAACCAATTTCCACTCAGATAAGTTAGAGTCAATTTTAAAACCGTGGCGGACATGTTTATACAAACAGTCATTTTGAACTTGAAAATCAGGATATTTAGACGGAAATTTCCGAACATTCTTTACCATTTCGGAGTACCACGTATCGGGTGTCAACTCCTTTACATCAATTAAATCGATACTACGAGACAGTGCATCCGGTACAACATTAAGAACACCCTTCCGATGCTCAATATCAAATGAATACTGCGATAATTTCAAACTCCAACGAGCCAGTCGCATGGCCGGATCTTTCAAATTTTTCAACCACAGAAGAGAATGGTGGTCCGTAATAACTTTGAAATGTGTGCCTTCTACATACGGTCTAAAATGTTCAATCCCAAATAATACTGCCAAAGCTTCCTTTTCAGTGACCGAATATTTACGTTCTGTTTTGGTCAGTGATCTAGAAGCATAAGCGATGGGATGTTCGAGGCCATCACATTCTTGATACAGCACACATCCAGCGGCATTCATACTCGCATCGCATTGGATAACAAACGGTTTAGAAAAATCAGGACTAGCGAGTACGGGGGCTGTTGTTAATCGCTCTTTAATAATTGACAAGGCATCTTCCGCTCCGGCTGTCCATTTAATGGGTTGACCCTTCTTCTTACCATGTAAGAGATTGTTTATAGGAGCCGATATAGCCGAAAAATCCTTTATAAACCTACGATACCAGGATACTAGGCCAATTAACCGTTTAATATCCGATGTAGTCTTAGGAGTGGGGTAGTTTAGCATGGCTGAAACTTTGTCTGGATCGGTGCGTAATCCTCCAGCGTCAATTATGAACCCTAAGTACTTCAATGAGGGTCTACAGAACTGACATTTTTCTAAATTTATCGTTAGACCAGCGGATTTCAATTTTTTGAAAACATACTCCAAAGCTGTCAGATGGGACTCAAAGGTAGGACTCGCTATTATAATATCATCCAAATATGCAAAAATGGTATTATCTCCGGACGGAAATAGTGAGTCCATCAACCGTTGCATAGTCTGAGGTGCATTGTTTAACCCAAAGCACATTTTTTTGTACTCAAAAGACCCCGGCCTGGTACTTGAAAAGCTGTTTTCGGTTGGGAATCCGGAGACAAAGAAATTTGGTAATAAGCTTGCTTAAGGTCCACACTACTCAAAAACTGAGCGTCACGCAGACTACTCAAAATTGAGTCAATCAGCGGCAATGGATAACTATCCTTCACCGTGACCTTATTCAAAGCTCTCCCATCAAAACAAGCACGATATTCCCGGAACTTTTCTTCACCAGGAGCATTGGTGAACACCAAGGCGAATTAGATGGGGTAATTACACCTTTATTTAACATATCATCAATTTCTTCATTCAAGTGAACCTTTAGAGCAGGCGAGATTGGATATTGTCGCATCTTGAATGGCCGGGCGTCCCCAGTGTCAATATGATGTACAATTAAATTCGTATGGCCCAACTTATCAGAGGACAAAGTCTGGAACAAAGACACAACCTTTTGCAATCGATATTTCTCTAGAGGTCCTAAATCATTCTCTGACTTTATAACATTAACAGAGGCGATAGTGACACATTTATTTTCAAAGCTATACGAATTTTTAGCAAAATTTACACTTAATTTAGATAATTTGCAAAAATCCATACCCAAAATTAAAGCTTGATTAATGGACGGTACAATTAAACATTTCAATGCAAACTTTTGATTATTCAGTATCACGGGTAAAATGACAGAGCAAAGAACTGATTGTGGAGCACCGTCAGCGGTCGTTACCTGGCAAATATCGTGTTCCTCGGCAGGAATCAAATTCAGAGCATTTACAAAATACATTCCTGACCTACCAACAATAGAGATATTTGCTCCAGGATCAAATAAAGCCGTTACGGGAAATTTACCTATTTCAACATTTAAATAATTACGATTGTCGCTTGGCCTGTGAGCGAAAACAGGTGAACTACTTTTAGAGGAATAAAAAGTTTTAATCTTACTCAACCAATCCGTCCATTCCCTTTTCGAAAATTTCACTGAAGTGGATTTTGACTGCCAGACCTTCCCGCCACTACAGGGGCAGACAGAATGTTTTTTGAAAAGCGTTCGCGCTGACATCGGCCACAATTCCGCAAAGTGACATCCCGTTGACCACATCTATAGCAAAATACCTTTCGAGGACTGGGACAACGAGCATAACGATGTCCTTCCGATGAGCAATTCCAGCAACGAAGAATGGAGTCATTCTTCAGGGAAACGGTACAAGTAGATGTTGTTGCAGGAAGATCTGAGCAAGCCAGCTCCGGTTCCAAGAGGTCATGACTCCTCGAAGGGGGTTGGTACCTAGAAGCACGAATTCTTGAATGTTCTAACGCTTTACAAGCTACTTCTAAATCATCTAATGTATCAATAGACGAAAGTGCTAAATGAGGATGAAAAAAAGGAAGCAAATTTGACTTTACCACCTGTAGTTTTTTGTTCTCGGAGGGCTGTTCTGACAACCTATCGAATAACCCTGTCATTGCTGAAAAAATATAACAATCAGTTCATTGGAACCTTGCGTTCGACTTCGAATTTCTTGCCAAAGGGCTTCGTCATAATCGGCATCTAGGAAATCTCGTTTCAATCTCACTACTAATTCTTCCCACGAAGTTACTGAATGTTGCACCCGTCTAAACCAGGTGAGAGCTGGACCCTCAAATAAATCCACGGCTGAATCAAATAAATTACCCACCGAAACATGACGTGCTTTACGTAACTCTTCAACGCGTAGTAAAAAGGATGATAAGCTAAATTTAGATAGATTTCCACTAAATTTGAGATTCCACTGGCAAACAGGAATAGGCCGTACCGAAATTGGTAAATTACTAGTTAATAATGAATTATCCCCTTTTGGACTAGACTGTGCAAGCAATCCGGTCGGAAAATTTATTTTCGGACCCCCTGTACATCATCTAGATCTGAAACTTGCTCCTCGAATGTCCCTTCTACTGATAATAATTCGCTAAACAATTTTCTTTGTAAGTTTTCGTCATCTTCTGTAGTTAAATTTAAATTTTTAATTCTGCCTGAAAGATGCGTTAACAAAGACTCGATTTTACGATATGGTTCGCTACATCTATTACCAGAAAATGAGTCGACTAATCCTCTCACATTCGATAAGGTTTCTAGTATCTCAGAATGGTCTATTTCTAAATCATAATTATTTCTATGAGAAAAAGACGAACGTTTATGCAGTTCTTGATGAAGTAATCCCCTTAAAATCCTTTTTTATCATCTACTTTCTCCTTTTCAACATCGAAACCCCTTAATTTTAATTCATAGTTTAATTCCCTAGTTCTCAAATATCGTGCATCCATAATGCAAAAAAATGAACTTTCCTGAATCAAAACTAACTACGCAAAATCAAAATCTTACAAAAAAATAATATTATTAGACAAAAAAGGATTTTTAGTAGGTACTGACCGTAAAATTTCAATCAAGTAATAATAGCAAAAAAATTCAGCGAGCAAAAATTAATCTTATGAAAATAAATGAAAGCAGTTCAATTCAAATTCCCACATAGGAGGCTCAAGCTAACATATCACCGTTCATTGAGAGTTATTGTTAGTACACCTGAAAGAAAGCATCAACATTATTAACAATATAGAAAATTTTGAGGCCCCACGTTTGGTCGCCAAATGTGTAAGGTTCCTTCTTCCCCGACCCTAAGATTCAATCTTAAGAAAAAAGTGGAACTTACTAGCTCTAAATTTAGGTTCTTAATTTCTCAAAATATTCTATTTGACATTTATAATGTAATATAAAGTTGTAAGGAGGGCGCCATGATACTCCCCAAGCGCATTTCCAACTCTCAATGAAACGACAATTGATTTTACTATGCTATAATAATCTATCCTTTTATGACACTTATCTTTAACAATTAGGATCTGACTGAAAGTTTTCTGTCGGTACAATCGATACTGGCTTCACCCCTGGTCGATATTTGTTCCTGCTATTCTCGGGGTTCAACCCCTGGACAAAACTTCTACAGCCTCTGGATCACCACTGGTACAGGCGATACTCTTCAATAACCAAATTGATCTGGCGACCCAACTGCACAGCGTAATCGGGAACGAAAGGTGGCAACGTAAAGGGGTTCCTGAAGGATGTTCAAAGGTATTAGGAGTGGATTTTCGATAATGTCCTTTGCCAGATCCGTTTTCTAATTTAACAACATTTCTACTACATAATACAATACGTGTGTGATTCAAAGCACATTCATCTTCCTAATTCTACATAGTTCAATATTACAAAAATGGTGTCTCAAACCCACGATGTGTGAAGATGAATTGCTGAAATTAGTAATTTAAAATGGCGGAAGCTCGATGAAAAATGTGCTACAAATTTAGAATTTGAATAAACCGAAAATTAATACATAAATGATAGAAATAGCATGCATTAAGGAATTTACTGAATTGAAATTATATAAAATAAATGTAAGATATACGGATCGGATGAAAGCATGGCAAAGGCGTGAAACATTTAGAGTGGAAATTACAAACCACAGCATAAAATGAGTTTTGCGTTATTTCAAAAGCATAAATATATTCATTCAATAAAGCATCAGCAAGCAATTAAAAAGGAAACAGTCAAAAGCAATTTCTACAGCGTAATAATTACAGACTTACCACAACCCAAATTTCACTTATCGAATGTTAGATGTAAATGAACGATAAAATTGAAGCGATGGTCGAACTTCAGCTGAGATTACAACATCTTGCGCCTCACCGACAAAACAATGGAGGGGAGCCCAGATCCCGTTGACTATGAATCCGAGTTTCGGAATTATAAAATACGACGAAGAATTAATGAACCGGCTTTCCCTATGTACTGTTTTAAGGAAGAAACTAAAAGGTTCAAGAAATTGCTACAATATATATATATATATATATATATATATATATATATATATATATATTTATGAGGAAATGAAGTTTTTGTGCTTATGGCACTGAATGAAATATTTAAGAAAAAGAACACAAGAATATTTATTCGAAAAATTCAAATTAACCAGAAGAATGTTATAGTAGAGCAAGATATGTGAACGTGTACGATGTGATTTCTCCATTATCCTTCCGGAGATAAATGTTCAGAAATATTGAAATCGATGCCACACCTGATGGAAGTGTGAGACAGCTATTTCGTTCTGCAAGGAACTCATCAGTCGCACCACGTCCATCAAGCTGATGATAGAACACAAAAAAATGAGATGAGTGATGAGATATGATGGTTGATGCTTGTGTCTTGCTTCTATTAGTGCCTTTTAAGAGGTTCATTAAATTGATATACGTAATCGAATAATCACATATCAATCAATATCCAATCGAATTGGGATATTTCATATATGTTCTTTAATATATAGTGTCTTCTAAATTTTCACGAATGTGTAACATATATTGAAAATGCAACACCTAGATTGATTTTACAAAAATTATATTAAATTGAATGCTTGACAATTGTTTCTGGGTATTACCTTGTTTTACAATCTAAACTCAGCTTAGCTCTTGAAAGTTAATTTTTTTGGAAATGGGTTGGCACCCAAAAAGAATTTTTAAACAATTAACTTAATATAATTTTTGTGAAACCAAGTCAAGTGTATTTTATTCAATTTATTCAACAATATTTCACTGAGAGATTAGTGAATATTCATCGAATATGTACACTTTTCAAATTTCTCTAAAAATTTTGTCTTTCTCAGTTACTTGAATCTTTGTGTTTCCAGTAATTTTGTGTTGATGTAAGTACGTTATTTGAGTTTTCGGATATTTATAGGCTTCAATCAATTTTTGTATATATTTGTTAAACTTGATTATGTGCGGTGTGTGCTATAACAAAGTTATAAATTTTTATTATTTTCAGAATATGAGTATTTATACTGTTTTGGAATATATTAGGTAAAGGACTGTGATTGTTTTTGATTCTATTCTGGATCTATTTTCTGTTTTCATGATTTTCTTCAACTAAAAATGCTTCTCTATGAAAAATATAATAATAATACCTGACAGATATTATCGAATTGAAATTCCATTCATTATCTCAAGGAGAATGTAGAAACAGATCGGAATAATTGTAGCAGATTCATCCGTATATTATTATGCTTCCTTCTTAACACTGACGATCGGTATTTTTAGCAAACAGGTATTTCTACACTTTCCTTGGAACCAGATTTAGAACTGAAAATAAATTTTGAAAAATGGGATGCTGACTTTTCTATCCGCATTCATCGGCAACAAACAAGTTAATCACAGGAATACGAAAGTTTCACCCATATAAATAATCTCCATGCTTGTTAGCCATAGCACACGCGTGTAAATAATACGGAGGCTAAACATTGGTTCTACAGTCCAAAGTACATACAAAAATATCTTGAAATTCAGCTTCGATTTCTGCAGAGTCGAAGAACTCTTTTCTATTGTGTAGTGAACATTCAAGCGGTATCAAATGAACAGCTCTTTAGTGAAGAAAAGAGAGACTATTGTGTAATGAACATTCAAGCTGTATCAAATGAACAGCTCTTTAGTGAAGAAAAGAGAGACTAACTCCTTCCGAAGAATATCGTACTTGAATTTAATTTCGTATGCTTAATTTTTTTTTCATCTCATTATGTTATGTGTATTGGTTGCACATTACTGACTTGATTAATAATTGAATTCAATTAGGAATTAGATGAATATGAACTCTGTTGAAAAAAATCAGTTGAAATCTCGAAACAATGATTTCTTATTCAAATAGGCACCGAATTTTTCATTCCTTATTTAATTCCGTAACGTTTAAGAATATATAACAAATATTAATCTTGATTAACTTATAGTATATTCTGTATTTTTTTTAATACATAATTAAATATGTAGAAGAGTTAATTACAAAATTGAGGTTAATTTCGCAATAGACATAGAAAAGCAATTATGAAAACGAATATAAATTCTTCATCACTTTCAAACGATGTTGCTCTTATTGACATTAATTTATTTATTTCTTCCTCTCAATAAGTAAAAGAACTATATAAGTTCTATTCCCACCAAATAAGTACAAGAACTAACAGCTGAGAATTCACAGAATATCCTGATTTATGACATGAACTTATTTATTTCTTTCGGCTAAATAGATACAAGACGTAACAGCTGAAAATAAACAGAAATATCTTGAATGAATAACTCTTGGCTTGGTTTCACAACAATTTTATTAAATTATCACTTGACAATTGTATTGGGTGTTACCCCATTTTCAAAAGCTAGACAAATTGATTGTTCGCTGATCTCTTGTTGAAAAAATGTTAAATATATTGAATGAATAACACTTGGCTTGGTTTCACAAAAACTTTATTGAATTGAAATGAGAAAAATTCAATAAACAAATATAGAATTGCTGACGATTAGACGTTTAACTTAGTTCTGCCCACCTTTTGCCGATAACCCAAAATATTTTTGGAAGTCTTCTCATTACGGTAACACTCCCTAAACATATATATATATATATATATATATATATATATATATATATATATATATATATATATATATATATATATATATATACATAAAACAATATTTACAAGATATCAGCGAATAATCAATCAACATTAGAAAGAATATCTATTATAGAAGAAATATGTTGGACGAATCAATCATATAATGAGCTTACTGAAGGATATCGAAGTTCACTATCTATCGTCGAGGGTTTTCATTGTATTCTTCATTGTCATTTAAACAATCGGAACAAAATTCATCTATAAATAAGTTACTTCAAGGAATTGATGCAATTATTCTAATGGAAAAAATCACTAACACACAGCAATCAATCGAATTTGTTCCCATTATAATAATTACTCATTCTCATCCTGATCAATTCAATATAAATTTTGTATTATTTATAGGAAAAATTACATAATAATATAGTATTGAGCATTCTGCCCATTTTATTGATGACAATTAAATGGGGCGGTAAATATATAATATATAAATATATATAAAACATAACGATAAGATCTGTAGAAAATCAAATAAGACTATGGAAATAAATTTTCCTGTTATTAAATATTATATGTTAGTATAATATTTAAATATATATGTATATATTATTAATATTAGTAAATGAAACAATTGTCAATAATGTATATATTATTAATATTAGTAAATGAGTTACTACATAAAAATTTTGGAATCTCTTTTACTGAATTATAGAATACAAGATTTCTATATCATTGAATATATTCAACCAGAAATAGAATGAGAGCTTAGTAGTCGAATTGAGTAGTAACCTTTAACGCCTTCGGCTTACTGTTGATGGGCGTTTTTATTCCCATCGTGTTCTTGGACCAATCGGACCAACCGAAGTTATATATACGTCTCTGACTTCCGCTGTCAGAACAATAACACTAATAATAAAATGATTAACACGGAGGTATCGCTCATTTCTTGGTGAAACATTATGTTAAAAACAATAACAATTAACACACTTGGCTTAAGTTTCAATAAATATATTAAAAACTCTACTTTTTTTCTGATGGTTGACCCATTATCAAGAGTATACAATGTTACTGAATTTCAAAATGTACAGATATCGCTTATATATCCTAATCCACAGAATTTAACTCCGGTTTCAAGGAAAAATCCACCCGGCATTGAAAAGAGGTAAATTTTTCTTTATAACTATCGAAATTTTCAAGACCTCAAGGGTATCTAGACTTCAAGGGTATCTAATCAGATATATATAATATATATATATATATATATATATATATATATATATATATATATATATATATATATATATATATATATATATATATATATATATATATATATATATATATATATATATATATATATATATATATATATATATATATATATATATATATATATATATATATATATATATATATATATATATATATATATATATATATATATATATATATATATATATATATATATATATATATATATATAAAATTGATTTATTGCCTGTTCAGGATATTTTATTTTGAATACTTTTAGCAATAACAGGCTTCTTTTAATATGAACAACTTTATTTTTGTTGACGTTTCGTTGTATATCACAACTTTATCAAAACTAATTATTAGTTTTACTACTTTCAGCTGCGTAGATTGCTTCTAGAAGAATCGTTGTGTTATAATGCCTCAATTTGGCACCCCTCGAAATGCACTTTTTGTTATAGTACGTCCATGTTAGCTTGTGGGCTTTTTGGAGCTTATTAATTGTCTGTTCATCATCGATTCGGTTTAAACCTGAGGACTGTATAACTTCTCCGATGTATTTAAAATGACCGACTTGCAGAATTTCACCATGTTTTCTGATAACAGATATATATATATATATATATATATATATATATATATATAAATATATATATATATATATATATATATATATATATATATATATATATATATATATATATATATTTCTGTGATTCGGTTTTCTATCAATAGTGACCTCTTTTTTCTGAATTTGAATCATTGCATGTATTATCCTATTGTTATAGTTTGTGACATGTTTCTTGAGATTTTTTTTCGTATTGTAAAAGTCCCGAGGATGCATTGAAGTAACTGCGAAAGCTTGACTGAAATGGGAGAATAATACACTATTTTCTTTGGAATAATGTGTCCAATTTGTTTGTTAATTTGCTGATCTATTGTTGAAACGTTTCATATAAATTAAATATTCGATGTAAATGGTTCGATCTCACGGAATTATATTTATTGATTCACAATGGTCCGGTATGGTCACTTCATATTCAAAAGTTACACAAATTAGAGTTCAACTCTCGAAAATGGGCTGACGGCCCAGAACAATTTTTTCGAAAAATTCTGTGAAACTGAGCGAAGCGTTTTTACTTTATATATATATATATATATATATATATATATATATATATATATATATATATATATATATATATATATATATATATATATATATATACATATATTTATATCAACAGCATAAAGAATATCACTGGTATATTGAAAATACAATAGTTACCTACTCAACCTCGCTTTCATATGATATTTCCCATCCTCATTTCAACCGGGGTCTTGTAAACAGTTTTATAAATATTTGACTAGAATATTCAAGGATGCTTTGTTGACTCACAAAAATATCCGGCCTCTGTTCTATGAAGATATCTCCGCAAAAATAATCAATCTCAATAATGCTTTCTACTTATTCATTGAAATAAAAGCAAAGCCTCAGTAACTGTTAATATAAAATAACTGAGATTGAATTCTCGCTTAACTCTTGGTGAAACATAATTGAATATTAAATAAATTAAACTCTTGGCTTAATGTTTCACGATTTATTTTACAATATGAATAGTCAACATGTTTCGAGCGATAGCTCATTTTCAAGACTAAACTACTATAAGGAACGTACAACAAATTTATATCTATACAATGGATGTGAGTAGGGAGGATAATTGAAAATCTACTTGTTCATTTACGATTCCTTCTTTTTTCTTCCAAGAACTGCTTATTTCAATTGCTTCCAAAAGGTCTAAACGTTCCCCTTTATTACCTGCGTGTAGGCATTTGGTTTTCTGCGTGTAGGCATTTTGGTTTTGGTTTGGTTTTCTTTTTGGATCTTAGAAAACCAAATGCCTACACGCAGGTAATAAAGGGAAACGTTTAGACCTTTTGGAAGCAATTGAAATAAGCAGTTTCAGCATAGTCAGCATTGTATAGATATAAATTTGTTGTACGTTCCTTATATTAATTTAGTCTTGAAAATGAGCTAACGCTCGAAACGTTGACTATTCATATTGTTAAATAAATCGTGAAACATGGAGACAAGAGTTTAATTTAATATAATACAAAATCATACAGCAGATCCTATTCAGTGAAATATCCGATTGAGAAATGAAAGTAAACTTGGTAGTAATAGCAGGCACATAGTAGGCTTATAAATTATAACTTTTCTAAAAAATTTCGAGCAGAAAAACGCGAAATTTAATTAAATAATGATTAATATTCATAGCGATTTTTTTGTATTTTCACTTGTATTGAAATGAACATCAGTTTCCTAATATCAATGTGATTGATTACCTTTCTTCTATTTATATGAGAAGCATCACTGAATGATGAGCCATAAGGACTCAAGGCAACCGGAACACCAATCATGGTAATAATGGAAACACTATTTCTTCTGTCACATAACAAAAATCACTTAAAAACCTAAACAATGATGTTTCTCCTTAAACACCCATTCACACTGTCGTTGATAAAAAGATAACATCTACTAATTAAACACGTAGATTTCATGAAATATTCCTAGTTACTCGACACGTTTTCCGAGACTGCAAGGTGAAGTGTTAAGATTCGAAATGATACAGCTGATCGGATTTTCCATTTCCCAAGCGGCTCTGAACAAGATGACGTAGATATCGCTAAAAATACTCATATCATCGTTTGAATGAGTGGCTCGCGTATGGTTTATGGAGCATTTATTGTTCAATTTTCAATCGAGATAATAACTTTTCAATCATGAAATTAATTGAAGGACATTTTGTCGGAATTTCGATCGAATAACGTGATTGTCACTAGATAGAATTTTAATTTACTACGATTGGGATGAAAACACGTATAAAATATGGCATTTTTTGAGAATATTTGAGTGCTGAATGAAGAATTTTGATTTCTTGATCGAACACTTCAATTTGGCTCCGAACAATTCTAGTTGGATGTGCAGATTACTTTGAAAACGTTCCTTCAAGTGAATTTCATACGATAAAAGGGAAAAACTCTCATAATGTTTCAGATAGTCACTAAAAACTATAAATTTGCTACACGAAAAATAAATAATCTGATAATAATTCAGTATGAATTACATATTCTTATTCAAACGAATGATATCAATTGAATTCTGTACATTCAATATTTTTCATGTTTTATTTTCAGTTTTATCAGAAAATATCATTTCAAAGAAGATAGGTATCTATATTACCCATTAAACTTCTTGAATTTTCCAAGTTTCATAGATGTTACTCTAAAGATGCATTACTTCTCATTATGAAACAAGTTATGCAAAATTTGACCAACCTATAAAAACAAAGATGCCGGAGTACTAAATCATAGAAGCAACCGTCTTGCATACGGAGCAACAATTCTGTGTGAAACTCTGAATTTTTCTAAGAAGATGAGGTTCAAAAATGTTTTCTCCGCCCCTTTTTTTTCGAATGTGTCGCTTGACGGCTCATTTATTTCGTAATTTAATTGTCAACAACTTTTGTATTGATACTCTCCAGATTTTTCAATTATTTACAAAGTTACAAATGGAAATATGAAAAAATCGCGATTTTCCGGTCTATTTTGTTAATAATAAATCAATAAATGCGAGTTCGTAGTCGAAAACATGGTACAGTTAAACTATGGGGTACCTTCAACATGATGGCACAGTCGGTTTTCTGGTTGTATTAATGTCACAAAAACGCTTTTGTGATACTCTGTTGCTTGGCCTGCTATACTGTTCGGCTATTGAGAATCATTTTTAACACAATTTCAATTAATAATTTCAAATAGTTATATGTTTCGAAAAAAAAATTACTAATTTTAATTAATATTTTCAGGTGGCAAAATTGCCAATCAAAACTAGCAAGAAGTCGAATTTTTGGTGAATAATGAAACGACACATAACATCCCAATATTCTAGAATTCTTCTATCATAAACAACTAATAGGTATAACTTCATTAGGTATGGACATTGAATGACTGAAACTCATTGTCAATTGTAAGTTGAAGAAGATATCCAATGGATTATCTTTCTGGTATTTCACTGAGATGCTCAGTATAATGATTCAATAAATTATGGCTCGTGTCATTTCATTAATTTTTGAGGAAAAAATATTTATAATTAATAGTTTACTACAGAGATATTCTCTGAGTAACTTCATATTACAGCGACTGCTATCGTGTTATAGGTAAAAGAATTGCATTTACCGATATACACAGGTGCTTAAACAAATAGGTGTAGAATAAAATATATCGAAAAAATTAAACTGTAAACAAGAATTCCTATTATTCTCTTTGTATTCCAAATTTTTCAAATAAATTCTATTCTATTCATATAATGTACTCCAGCATAACGGGTCTACTTTTGTAATTGATCAGTGCAAGCTGATTTTTCATGACTTTCATTTTCAACTGTTTTTTTATTGAATCTCCAGATGATCTATATTGTGCGAAAAAATATTTCTCCTACAAAATGAATGATTTGATCGAACAATTCTCTATTTCCAACCAGTATCCCCAACTTGTTGGTCATCGAAAATTATTTTCCTAAGCAGATGACTTTTTATCTGTTGCTTCGTTTATATTTATATCAAATTGAAAACTCACATCGTCCTCAAATTGCGTAGTACGTTATCCTCAAATTTGAGAAAGTATGAAATTTGCGGTACAGATCCCTATATAAGTATCCCTCAGAAGAAAAAGTTTCGTTTCGGTGAAACATCCTCTAGAGAAATTGCAGGAACAAAACTGCTTTGTCACAACTTCAGAAAAAAATAAATTTCACTGAATATATATCATCTAGTGTATATTACAATTAATATTATTATATTTCATTTAACAATATTTCTGCATAATGGAGGTAACGAGAACATAGAAAGAATCAGATACTGGCGTTTATTTTTGAATGAACACACGTTTTACAGTTCTGAAAAACGTGTTCGCGAATTAGAACATATTTATTTTGAGTTCATCACCATTTGTTATGCCCAATAGGATTTTACATAAATTGCGACCGGTGGTATTTGGACGCCTAATTTGTAACAACCTTTGGACTTTGGGGTTGAGCCAGGTGAATCTCTTCCGATCAGTGATCTACAGACAACTTTATATTAGGAGAGGTTGCCAGTATCTATTTATTTTCAATGGAATATCGATACTGATATTCTTCAGTACAATTTTTTGGCGAAATGAAAAAATCCGAAGTTACATATAATAGCTAATATTTTACACGCAGGTTCTAATCGAGAAGAGAAATGTGTTAGTTTTAATTTTTTCTTATAAGTTGTAACTTTTGAACAAAAAGTTTGTTTATACAGTACTTTACTTTTTTGCATTCTGTCCCTTTTCGGTGACATTTTTCTGTATTCCGGTCATCTCTAGTCTATCGGTTCTATCGTTGTTGGTTAGTTTTTCGTAATTTTTATTTTTTAATATTTTAGTTTTAATATCCAGTTCCTGTATAATATCATATATATTTTAAGTACACCCACTGCTTGTTATGGTGTTCGTCAAACATTTAACGTAGTTAGCCGTAAGATGTAAGAAGAATTTTTGATCATGATATTTGTTAACATCTGATATTTTATAGAGTCCTGATGAAGATTATAATCAGAATCGAAATATAGACCAGGTTAACAAATTGGTTTCAATTAATTCATAGTGGGTCTCCTATTTTGCCGATAACTCATATCATAATAATATTTCAATATTTCTGTTTGAATTACAAGGCAATACTCCTTCCATTATTATAATATATATATATATATATATATATATATATATATATATATATATATATATATATATATATATATATATATATATATATATATAGGTATATAGTTAAGAGTTTTCGGTATTTACCTGAGATTTACGTTGCTTGTTTATTTGTAACAGCCGTTTACATATGTTTCGAGCTAATTGACTCTCATCTTAACGGCGTAGTTCAAGTTATTAGATGTTCACACTTGAAAAATGATTATAACGAAAAAACACAGAACAAAACAACACAAAATTCCACGTGAGGAATCTACAGGTATATATATATATATATATATATATATATATATATATATATATATATATATATATATATATATATATATATATATATATATATATATATATATATATATATATATATATATATATATATATATATATATATATATATATATATATATATATATATATATATATAATAATATAGTTCATTTATCATAAATTGGCTACAGAATTTTGTAATATATAAATTGGCACATTGTTTTCTATAATATGACTTTCCTACTGTCAAATCCAAAATGTAAATAAACAAAAACTACTCTATTCCCACAAAGGCTTTGCCAGAGCGTGGGATAACAATTTCCTCAACTTAAACAATAATTTCTTCAACCAAAACAATAATTCAAAACATAAATAATTCAAAGTAACATCATTCGTTCAGAAAACAAACCCAAAGTCAACACCCCAGACAGAGCGCTTCCAACCACTCATTCCATCAAGGAGCCGATGAGATTTCTAGATCGCTCCATGAGAAACGTTTTCGTTCTAACTAAGAATTTTTTCCTAGTTTTCAGATTTCTTATTTCATGTGGTAGAAAATTAAATAATCTATTTCCCAGATATTCGAGAGATCGGCGCCCCACAGTAGTGGAGCAAAAGGCTGTTCTAGTTTTCTGCTGAGTAACACTTCTGGTATGAAAGTCGTGTTCAATATAATTTAATTTCAGCCGTTCCTCATATTTTACGATATGAGGAACGATTACGATTTACACACTTCAAAAAAAAGAGCTGTCTAATATCCAATACATCTGCCTCCCGATATAGTTTATCCGATGGATAATCCCTAGTCCTACTAAGCATTAATTTTAGTACTCGTTTTTGGAATCTCTCTAATTTTATTATATGACATTTGGCAGCTGATCCCCATAACAAATTCCCATATGTCAATCTACTTTCAACCAAAGCATAATAAATTACTTTCAGTCTTTTCAGGTCTTGAACTTGTCTTAGAAATCTAAAATTTTGCAGTAGTCCCCTCAAGCCCGACACCATGCCACTTATATGAGAATTCCATCTCATATGTCTGTCAATTATAATACCAAGATACTTTACTTGATCCTTCATTAAGATTTCTATAACTGTATCATCTTTAAAAATTCTCAATTTATCATATTTGGGGACATTAGATGCAAGACAGCTGAAGGCCAAAAAACACGTTTCATTAAAATTAACTGTCAAAAACATACCACTGAATGCGTCAATCGAATGGCCCAAATCTGTTTCCACCTTCCCCTTCAAATTTTCCCATGTTTCATCTTCGTAAAAGATTACAGTGTCATCTGCAAAACTTGATATCTCACCTGCTGAGTCAACATTAAGTATACAATTCATGTATATAATAAACAAAACAGGACTCAACACCGTACCCTGCGGGACACCATATTCTACAATATTCTTCCTACTACAAGTTGAATCAATTTTTACATACTGCTCCCTACCTTTCAGGTAACTTGTCATTAAATCGCCCACAATTCCCCTCAAACCAATATCCCACAACACCTGCAACAACTGCCCATGATGAACTGTATCGAAGGCCTTCGCAAGGTCTAAGAATACAGCCATCGATTTTTTTCCCTTTTCAAGGCTTCGATATATTTTGGACGTCAAGAACACGGCTGCGTCCTGTGTTGAAAAATTTTTTCGGAAGCCAAACTGTCTCGGAGAAATCAAATGGTGCTTTTCCAAATATTCTATCAGTCGCTTCTTTAAGACTTTTTCGAAAATTTTTGTTGGTGAGCTTATTAGCGTGATGGGTCGGTAATTCGATAATACATTTTTGTCGCCACTCTTATATAAAGGTTTTATGATACCTACTTTAAATGCCTTAGGCACCTCACCCGATACCATTATTTTGTTTATTAAGTATGTTAAAGGAGGCGATATTTCTTCTGATATTTCTTTCAAAGTTTCTGATCGTATTCCGTCTGTTCCTGGCGTTTTATTGGTTTTCAATGATTTGATCATTTTACTGACTTCATGCTGAGTTGTCGGTGCAAGAAAAAGCGAGTCCCTCACAGACATTCCCTTTATTTTTGTTCTTACAGGTTTACGAATACCCTCTGCCAGATTTTTTCCGACAGAAGAAAAGAAGTCATTAAACTCTTCAACAATATCAGCTTTTTCTGTAACCAAACCTCCAGCAGAGCCTATAACCTCGCTTATTCCTGTTCTTCTGTAATAATTTTCGTTAACAGTTTTAACGGTTTTCCAAAGTGCTCCGCTGTCAGAACCGCAGTTGTCGATTTTTTTTTTTTTAAATACTTTTCTTTCGCTATTTTCAAAAGATTATGAAGTCTATTTCTATATGTTGTATATTCTCTTTTCAATTGTATGAATTTTTTTCCTGTCTGTATACTCTAAATAATTCGTTTCTTCTTGTGATTGAATTTACAAGTCCCATAGTGATCCAAGTTTTCCTCTTTTTATTGAAATTTTTCATTTTGACTTTTTTTGTAGATCTTTCGATTTCTCTTTTTATAGTATCAATAAGGAAATCTGCACATTCATTTATATCAACTATTTCATAAAATCTGGTCCAGTTAAATTTATTTAAGTTTCTGATCATCTGCTTATAATCTGTAAAATATTTATAACTGGGTTGGTTGTTATTGAGTTTTCTTTGATCTTCAAGGGGTATATCTATTATGGTGGAATGATGATCCGTTATACCAAGCTTAACAGTATAAGATTTACAATTTACTCCATTATTTTCAGTCTTTAGAAAGATGTGATCCAGACATGTTCCACTTTCTGGTCTTGTAATTGAGGTAATCATAGCCTTAAACCCATTCTCATACAAAAGATCCATATACTGAGATGCTACGTCACTTTCATTCAGTATATCTATATTGAAGTCTCCAATAATTGCATGAAATGAAGCTCTGTAAGAGGAGACCCCTCCAAAATACGGGAAAAGGCTATTCATAAACTCAATATCCACTAGATCATGAGACCTATATACAGCTGTTACCACCAATGTACTGAGACCTTCCACGATTTTCATTTCTATTGCTTTACATCTCCCAATATCTATAATTTCATAAGAGTATTCCAGATTAGCATTAATGAAGACTACCACACCATCCGCTCTATTTAACTCGCTTTTATTATATAGCAAATCATAATCCTTCATCTGGAGGAGGTCGAAACCATCGACACGCCAACTTTCAGTCAGAACAATACAATCAAATGGGTCATTGACTTGCGATAAATAAATTTTAAGCATATCCAGGTTCTTATTTATGCTCCGTATATTCTTATATATATATATATATATATATATATATATATATATATATATATATATATATATATATATATATATATCAGAAATTCACTACAAGAATAAAAATTCTGTAGTTCTCGTGCTATATTATTCCAAGTAGTACAAATTATTCCAAAGAACATTATAGCAGAGCTGGCTATGTGAAACATGAACAATGCGATATCTCCATTGACCTTCTAGGAAACAATGTTAGAGAATATTAGATTCTCCATTATCCTTCTAGGGATAATTGTTAAAGAATCTTGAAATCGATACCTACATTTATTGAAAGCGTGAGACCTGTTTCGTACCTAAAGGTACTCATCAGACACGCCACGTCAACGAATGAAAGACGAAGATTTCAATTTTCACATACCCTCTCCTCAATTGTAAGACACAAATATAGAGTAAGTCGTATGCGTATATAATTCATAGATTAATGTATAATCTCAAATCTTAGAATCAATGAAAAGCACATGAATACATCTACATTAAAAGTTTCACACGTCTGTATCAATTAAGTATTCATGTCATTTATTGTGAATAATTATCACAAATTATACGAACACAAACTGCACTCCCATATACTAAGGTAGCGAAATATATTGCATATACTACAATCATTTTTTAATATTTATATTCGTCTGATAGAAATTTATATATCTGGCAACTCTGGTCGAACAAATATTCATGTTAAGCTTCAATGTTTACATCGGTGCTAACTATTTCAGTTATGTTTGCTGTATTATTATTATTCTTGGCTACTTTGAGGCAAATAAAATCATCTAGACTTTATTGTTACAAACAATATTGCAATATTTTATGATCACATAAATTATTATTTCAAATTTTATGTTACCAATAGAGAACAAATGCAATTATTTTTGAGTGTTCTTCTCTGAAACGATATTTCATCTTCTCAAACATAGATCCTATAAACAAATATTCTATTATTATTCTATATAGATTTTATCAAAATTTTGCTGACCTGCCAACAATAAAATGATCAGATAATTTATCAATCAACTATGTATGTTCAATAAATCCCGTATATGAAGAAGGGTAATAATGGAAAGCAAATAAAGGTCCAAATATTGATGGATTTAATGCAGCTTTCAATCAAGATATGAATACGATAATTTGCTTGCAATGATCTTTCTTGAGGTTTGATCAATATATTATCAAAAACCAAAAAGGCTCAGTCAAGGTTACCTCTCTGAATACTCGTTATTACTACTTCAAACTGAATTCAATAATTATTATTTAGATTGTCTGTAGACAATATTTGTTAAGAAGATCTGAATATACCATGGAATGGATAAAAGTGCTAATATATTTATACTTAGTTATACTTAATTTTGGAGAATTTATTGGAGAATTATTAAATTAAATTTGTACGGCCTCACATTTTATTGATTACCATTTTTTTGTCTTCTTGTCCGGAATATTATTTTCACCTAGACTTATATTTCCCTTGAATCTGGTATCTTGAAAGATATTCTCAGGTCTGAATGTGCCTCAAAAGGCTACGCTGACAATGGGGTAATTTTAATAGGTTATGAAAACAACTTGAACTGTTTAAAGTGATTGAAAAAAGGAAAACAGCATACTTGGTCATATGAATCTAAGCACGAAATATCAATGTCTTTGCTGCGAACCACAATAATATCTCCCCAATTTTTATAATGTAAAAACTAATGAATAAATCAATATACATATATATATATATATATATATATATATATATATATATATATATATATATATATATATATACAACTCGAACTTGGCTACGCCGTTCTGAGGAATAGTACATATTTTCAAATATATAAATACAGAAATACAAGTTAAGGGGCCGTCCATTAATCATGTGATTTTTTTGGCATTTTAACCCCTTCACCCCTTGGTGATACATGGTGAAGTTCAATACTAACGCCGCCCCCTTTCCTATATCACGTGTGTTTTTTTAGTACCTACAAAGAATCTCAATCTTTTTAAAATATTCATTATAAAATGCAGGTTTAAGTAGATATCATCAAATTTTATTACAGAAATTTAAAAAACTGCAATAATAACCGTAAGGGGGACAGAAAGGTTGCAAATTGTTTTGGAATCACATAAAAATAATGAAAGAAATGCGAAAAACTTTTTTGTAGTAATACTTGAACATAATTTAATTTACAATGTCACAACAGTGCTTTGTCGAAGATCAACATCGTTTTCACCAAGCCACTCGGCATAATCTTTTTCGCTCACTACGCAGATAATCTCTCTCGATTTACCGTTCGTTCGTCGCGTGTGGATGCGCGAAGGACGAACATTGTGCATCTCTAGACTGTTATTGCAAGGATTCAGTTGTTGTGACAAGAATTCAGATTTGCTTTAACTTTTGTTTTTGTACAGAAGTACAATGCATACCGCTGGCATGTCCTTTCCAAAAGTATCCGATCCTTCTGCAGGCTAAGGCAAAACAGATCATAGATCAATTTGCCGAAGCCTTCATACGTTTGAGTAATTTTAAGAGACCAACGCAAAAGAAAGGAAGTAAAAGTCTTGCCATCATGCTCTTGAAGCTTCGGATTATATAGGCCACTGGACGACTGCAAAATCGGAAAGGAGATATAACGGAGCGTTCCGAAAGAATGGATCGAATACAACTCCGCATATGTCCTCAGCAAGCGCGATCGTTACACTTCACCACTTGATGATGGTATTAAAACATTTTAATTTTATTGTAATATATTAGATAAGAAATATCTAAGTGTGAATTAAGGTCACACTGCAATCCGCTTTCGAATTTGTACGCGTTTACACGAAAAAAAATACTCGTGATATATTACTACAACCCCCTACCCCTTGTGATATTTCCTGATTTTTTATGGACGCCCACCCCCTTTCGAGCCTCGCATGATTACTGGTCGGCCCCTTATAGTACAAACTGCGCTTGGAATCAGTCGTTGACACGTGTTTTGAGCTTGTAATATGTGTACACACACATAAATATTGTTTTTGTGCAAATGGCATTAAATGAAATATTCAAGACAATGAGTAGCAGAACATACATTCGAAAAATTCAAAATAATCAAAAGAAAGTTATAGTAGAGTGAACGTGTACGATGTGATGCCTCCATTTTCCTTCAAAGGATAAAAGAAATAAAGAGAAATGATATGAGAGGAACGTCTTGAAATCGATGCCGCACTTGATGAAACTGCAAGACAGCTGTTTCGTTCTACAAGAAACTTGTCGGTTGCGCCACGTCCACCGAAGCGAGGCAATGATCGTGAAGAAACGTCAAGTAATGAATACTTCATAATTTCATCTATAGTTTTCAATAGATTGTTATATATATATATATATATATATATATATATATATATATATATATATATATATATATATATATATATATATATATATATTCATATTAATTATCGATGGAATCGTGGTTTGGAGAATATTAATGTTCAAACGATATGAATAATATTTTTTCCTATACATACTTATATTAAATTATGCTCGTTTTATCTAGAATAACAATTTTTGAGTTGATTGCATATTCTCTGATCTCTTAGTGAAACGGTGAAACGTGCTTTAGTAAAAATTCAATAAAAAAACTCTCAGTTCCACAGAATTATATCAATTACTCCTATTTATAACAATGAATTATTTCGGGGTGACACTCCATTTTCAAAACTTAAAATAGTTTAACTCATTTCAAATTTTGAGATTGAGGTAACACCTCGAAACATTTTGATTAGTTTGGAATATGAAAATGGGTGTTAGGCCATTCTTTAAGACCATAATAACACGTATTAAGACCTTAATACTATCTATAATAGGTACGTATTATGCAGTGTAGTACGTTCATTTAGATATTCACCAACTTTCAGTAAACTGCTGCGTTTCTTAAATCAATGTGAGATGCCACTCAATTGGGTAGAAAACAATAATGTTGATAGTAAACTGCACATAATTTGAGTTCCCTTTTTTCTCTGAAAAGGTATGTTATCATCTTAGAGGATTGAATTCGACCCTTTGTCATTAAGCTTTCACACAGTTCGAAGTGGTACTTCGTTCTGAGCAGTCTATGAGCTTCTTGTATGAAACTATGATCAGCGTTTTTCATTCATTTCATAAATTGTTAGCATCTGACGAAAAAGTATTATTAATATGAAAAAATGTATTTTTTGTTACTAGTCTTTCGATTCACTTTGTTAAACGTTCATGCACCCTGAAAAATCTATTCGCACATATATGACAGGGCAAATGTTCTGAGTCAATTAAGAAATTGATGGGTCATAGATGGTCAAATCTAAGAATTCCCATGCTGATTTGATCGACAAAAATGAAAAACCATAGATGTGTGAACATAAAGTAGACAGATACTTCAAATTCATCCGTTTGTTATGATAAATTTATGTGCGAAATTATTTTTGGCATTTGAAAGCCTAAAGGCGGGTTTAGACGGCGCACGCCCACTCGCGCACCAGCCTCACTTCCTGTCCCACGCACAATGTAAACACCTCCCTCGCTTCAAGGACACTCACAGTGAGGCTAACTCGGGGTGAGCCGTCGTCAGTCGGATTTTGGTCACGCATTAAATGAAACTCGGTCTCTAACCTTCGGTGCGCAAGTGGATGCCTGTCGTCTATACTGTGAGGCGAGGATGAGTTTATTGTCGGGTGAGTCGGATGCGAGGTTGATGCACGAGTGGGTGCACTCCGTCTAAACCCTCCTGAATATGTGCTCAACAGATAGCTCATGGATTCGTTGAAAATTGATACGTAGAACTAGAGTTCGATCCCTTTTCAAATCACTTTTTATCTGATAATTTCTAATTAATGGCGCAATAAAAGGAAATATAATTGTACAGATAAGTGAAGACTTCCAGTTTCATTTGGTAGAATCAGCAATGTACAGGTAATATGATATATCTTATGAAAGTATACAAATTTCAACCACACACAAAGCAGGCTATGAACTGGCTGATTGCGAAAATAGTAATTTTAAAGTTGACTAATTGAAAAAGCACATTACTTTGGTATCGAACTTCACTGATAATGATATTACACGCGCAGTACAACAGTTTATGGTTTTAACAGATAAAAATTATCATTGATTTGTAATACAATAAATATATCTTCAAAATTAATAGTTAGAAATATTTTCTTTTCAAATATCTAAAATGAAAGAATGTTGTCACATTCAACTATTTCCGAAACAATAAAAACAATGAAATAACTTATCAGGTAAATAATGAAATATTACATGATTTAGCTGATTGCCTTAAATTAAGGCAAGAATGAAAGTTTTATTGAATAAATACATGGGTTCAGAGCAATTATTAGCAAAAGGAAATGACACATAGAGAACCAGATATAACGAAGTATAGGACAAATCGTGTATGTGTTGTACACAGTCATTTCACAGTGAATATTCAGCTATCTGTCCAAAATCTGAAGTCTTATCGGTCGACAACCACGATTATAAGAGCACTGACTCGTACAATAACATCAGTTTTTCAATTTAGAAAATGAAACGATTGATGAAGAGAAATACAAAGAGCTTTTGGAGAGTATTGGCAATTACAATAGCATCTAACTTTAGTAGAGGAAACCAAACTTAACGATCGTAAATCACAGTTCAATGTCGTGAATATACATATCAATTCTGGATGAGTACTACAAAAAATTACCACAAATTTCATTAAAAACCGTTCATTATTCTAATGCCTTTTTCTTCGACTTATTTGTGTGAAATTGCATTTTTGGATATAACTGTTATTAAGTCGTTACATCAAAATCGACTAGCTTTTGCGGCTGCTTTCGAAGGATAAAAGCGAGATAGTTGCCCCAGTGGGAGTGGGATACTAACTCCGATATCGAATAAACTATGTTGGGAAGATTCGTAGGGCGTTTAAACTATATTGTTGAGTAATTTCTATTGAATATTAACTACCGATTGTTGGTAGAAATACCAATTTTTGTTTCTTTTCATTATGCATACTTTATATCGAATTGTTTTCACCCAAATTTATTTGCTTAACAGTTTTCACTTATTTTCAAATACAAATGTCACATTTTCCTGATCCTAAATGATAGTCGCCCTAGTTACTTGTGCGGACAGTCACTTTATCCACAACTATAAATTCTTTCACGAGCAAACACAGATTCCATCCCTTTCTGAAGATTTTTTGTTCTTTAACCCATTGTGACTATAACGTATCTCAAATAAAATGAATAGTTCACTGCTTCATGCATTCATTTCTTAGTGAGAGGAATATATTCCAGGTATCACTGTAAATGAAGCCTTCACCATCAGCGTTGTCAAAACTTTGATAACTTTTCAAATCTCAAAATTAAATAGTTCAAGAGAAGAATAATGAAGATAAATTGAAGAAAAATAATAAAATGAGGATAGGAAAGCTATAAAACGACAGTACAAACCAAACCTGTTAGAATAAAGTGAAGCATCGTGTTAAAAGAAACCCACTGCAAAACAAGTATTGTACCCAGCAGTGGATTAGTACTGTACTGTACCAGTAGAAACTAAATCCCATGGGAGACTTCCAACAATTTTCAAAAAGGATAATATTTTATATTATATTGAAAAGTATTCAATGAAAGATTGCTCTACCTAAATGATGAAGATTAATTACGAAAATATATTACGGATAAATATATATATATATATATATATATATATATATATATATATATATATATATATATATATATATATATATATATATATATATATATATATAAATATAAATATATATATATATATATATATATATATATATATATATATATATATATATATATATATATATATATATATATATATATATATATATATATATATATATATATATATATATAGTACTCATTTTGGTTATCAGTCTACATTATGTACTGCATTTATCTTATGCCAATACCATACAATTGTTTCATTCTCAGCATGTTATTGCTGAAGATTAAGATAATGTTTGACATGTATCCAAAGAATTTTAATTATTCTAACTAATTGTTAGTTTCATTAGCAATTTGTTAATTGTTTAATTCTTTTCCAACCCCACCCAGTTTTCATCTTGAGCTTCAGTGTAACTATGAAGGATCAGTGAATCTGGAACATATATATATATATATATATATATATATATATATATATATATATATATATATATATATATATATATATATATATATATATATATATATATAATATATATATATTATAAAGTTTTCATCCTGACCTTATGAATTAATTCAATGTCTGATTCTTAGGGGTTAGGTCATATACTGTAATAAAATTGAATTTTAAAATAGAATTTATTGAGCAAATATTAGTTTAATCTGTTATTCTTGAGTTGATTTAACTGATACGTTTCTTTGCTTTTTCAGCAATGGCGCCAATTTTTTGATAAGTATGATATAGAAGGTTTTGGCGAAATACCATGGGAATACTTTTTGACAATAATGAATGATACTGAATTTTGCCAGAAAGTTTCAACGGGAAAGAGAGAAATTCTTCTGGATAAAGCTAAACGTTCGGAAACGCAAGCAATTACATTTCAAGATTTTGTCAGTGTGACAATTAAATAACAATTTGAAAATGACTCATCGCTGAAACGCGTAAAGGAGAATTTTATTGTAAAAACCTAAAGAAAAATTCGCGTCTTTCAGTATATGAAAGAAGCGAATATATGAAGGGGGTATATGACCTACTCCCAAGAATCAGAAAATATATGTATATATATATATATATATATATATATATATATATATATATATATATATATATATATATATATATATATATATATATATATATATATATACATATATATATATATATATATATATATATATATATATATATATATATATATATATATATGTATATATATATATACCTATATAAAGAAATTTCGAATTTCTCAGAAATGTCATGAATATCTATTTCTTCTGCTCAATGTATGTATACTCAAAGTTGTTAAAAAAATTATGCAGGATTGTAACAGTCCCAGGCCACAAATTAGTCGAAGTATTCGTTTCTGACTTACAATTTGGCCAATTGTAAACTAATCAAAGATTTGTATGAGCCTTAAAAAAACCTGTACGAGTAGAAGTATCATCGTGGTACCTACTGACATTCATTAGGATCATTAATCCAAGGATGGTTATACAACGCGTGTAAATATTTTGTTCAGCGTCCAATATGAAGATTAAATTTTATGTAACTGTGTCAATGAGGAAAATAACACTCCATGACATTAATTACAGAATATGAATAATAAAAATATTCGTACCATCAACTGCATCATGACAACTTGAAAGTGTTTTTAACTAACTTCGGATTACATGGAAACTCATAAGGATAATTTCGAGAATAATTGTCATTCTTGATATCCTTATGTTCTATAAACTCAATATTCAGTTGCATTTCTTTCAAGGGACAGTGGTTTTCTGGGTATGTTCAAAACATAATAATAATATAATATCAGTAATTATAATATAAATTACAAATTTCGGCCCGAAACTAAAGAATTACAAATTATACATATAATTTGACTGAAACAATTTTAGGAGAATTTGGCAAAACTTTGTTTTCAGATTAAAATTTCACAGATTACACATTAATAATAATAATAATAATAATCTTTATTGAAGGTTCTCGTAAAACAATTATATAGGTAAAACAATAGTAACTATTCTAATTTGAAGATCTATCTCGTCAATTATGTTGCCTAAACAAAGATAATACATTTTCTCACAAAGACCGTAGCCTGTGGTGAGTACGAATAATGTCTATTTATATTCTGCAATATTTAATGCCTACATATATATATATCAAGGTATCTATTTTAATTATTTGAGAAAAAACTTATTAATCTAAAAATTTGATAACAATATTGGGGAGAAGCGAATATCAATATTATAAAAATGAGTAACACTATAATATATTGTTTTACAACCATTTTAGCTTTTAAATGTTCGCCACTCGATGAATCATATATACATATGTCCTTTGTTTTCATCCAGTTCTTTAAGGCAGACTTCAATTTTTTTAAGTTATTCATATTTTTTTAATTCAAATGGCAATTCATTATAGATTCTTGGTGCCAAATAGGAGTAGCTACGAAGACATATAGATTTACAGTATTGCGGAATTGATAAAGAGTTTCTATCACATCTGGTATTCACGCTATGTGTAAAAAGTAACAACTGTCTATTTTCTTTTTCGTAAAGATGAGCAGCGATTAAACAAACAGCTGTCGTATATCCAGCATGTCAGCATCTTTATACAGAATGTCAGTAGGATATCTGATATCTTTTTTATGGAGGATTTTCAGCAGCCATTTTTGTTGAATTTCGGGCTTTTTTATTACTCTATCATAGGCACCACCCTACGCAACAATACCATTATCTTATCAGAGATTCCACCAGTGCTTTGTAGACTATTCTTAGATGTTTTATGTCTAGAATAATTGTCAGTTCCTTCAATTTAGATATTATTCCTCTAAGCTTACCAATTTAGCTTCTGACATAGAAATTCCATTGAAGGTGCGAATCCAGTATAATTCCTAAGTATTTGTATTCGTATGTGCAAGGAATGTTAAATTTATTTTCTACTATTTTAATTCTCAGTGGTTCACTGGTTGGAAGTAAACGCTTATCTACAGCAAAAGGAATGTATTTCGTTTTATCTATATTGATAGTTAGGAGGTGATGCTTCAACCAATTATAGATATTCACAAAATCAGATTCAGCTTTGGTTTTGATATCGCTCCAGTTTTCTCCTGAGTAAACTATCGCAGTATCGTCTGCAAAACTGATTATCTTACCCTCACTCTTCGACAACAAAAGTTTATTCATATAGATTGTGAATAGTATTGGCCCTAATATTGTTCCCTGAGGTACTCCATATTCTATCATCCATTTATTACTGAATGTAATGTTCACCTTCACTGTTTGGTTCCTATTTGATAAGTAGCTTTTAAATAAACTCAGATGGACACCATTAATTCCAATCTCTTCTCAAAAGATTGAGAAGGCTCAAAAGTGTTGTATGATCAACAGTGTCGAACGCTTTTGCTAATTCTATTAATTTACACAAGGCAACATCGCTATTGTTGAAATATATAAATATGCGTCGTTAATTCAATGACAGCGTCTACAGTGGACTTATTTTCTTGAAATCCAAATTGCATATCAGAAATAATTTCATTAACTTTCAGAAAAATTTGTAGCCTAATTTTCATAACTTTTTCAACAATTTTTGATAGAATGGGAAGTATGGATACAGGTCTGTAGTCATAACATTATAATACCATGCCGAAAAATAAATATTGGACAAGCAAAGTTTCTCAGAATCTTACTGTATTCAATGAATTGATTATTGCATTATTTCAAATCATATGCAGATCCCTAAAAATATTGAGATCGTATATCCTCGTGTCACCATAAACACCGTAACTTCAAGTCGTACATTTTTGTCCAAATTTATTGTAAAATTTCAAAATTGATTGGAATCAGAAAATCTTTATACCTATCGTTCGAAGAGTGGAGGTCGATCAAAGATCTACATGTTTGGACATGTTTGGACTACAGTTTATTTACTCCGATTCCGAACAGCCCAAGAATAGAGTGGTAATTGAACCCACAAGCACCATTAATAACTAGGATAAAAGCAACAGATATTGATGAGATAATAAGGAGACTGACTAAAGATGAACAAGCTTACTCTTCAAACACAACCAACGTTCTCAATTATCGAATGTATCAAATACGAGCATATACTGAAACTAAGCTGAGTAGAATATCTGTTGGTTTTCTACATACCTGAATGAACTATTCAATTTGATTAATAATTTTTATTGTTCTGAGAATGCGGGTGAGAGACCTATTTTGATTCGATTGGACTTATATTTCAACACCGATTTCGAACGGCCGAAAAACAGGGGGTATTGCACCCACAAGCAAGAGTAAGCCGAAAGCGTATAGGGTAATACTGATACATTGAGGTGAATAATGAGCTGATACTGCTAAAAGAGCTGAACTAACGCTAAAAGTTTGAAATATTTGCAAAAATTGCAGTAATAAATATTACTCAATGCGTTGGTATCTACCTTATAATCAATGCAATGTTTCTCTTTATTTATATCACCCATTTCAAGAAATAATCTAGATTTGCAATCACATCTGCGACTGATAATTTTCATGTTGTTGTTATCGTAATCATGACCTGTCTCTATCAAAGAATAGTTGGCAATTCTAAAATTGCCAACTATTTTTTGATAAGCTGCTATCACTTTCGTGGTGAGCTATTGCTTGTTTAAACCATTGTATTGTTTGGCCTATGTAACAAAGTTGAGAGCTCATACGTGAAACTAGTTTGCATGCTGATGAAATCATTTATCATTCAAAACAGATGCCTCTATACTCATCCCCAGAATTGTTAGAATAAATCGAATAACGACCTTTCACCACAGGCTACAGTCTTTGTAAGAGAATGTTTTATCTTTGTTTAGGCAACATAATTGCCAAGACAGGTTTTAAAATTAAAATAGTTACTATATTTTAACCTATATAATTGTATTACGACAACCGTAAATCAAAATTATTATTATTATTGAAAGAAAATTATTTGATTTTCAAATTTGTTTTATTATAGCCCTGAAGGAGAAAGTAAGCATTGTCCAAAACTTGGAATATTCTAAGCATTTGTTTTGTTCCTCTCATTGACTGCCATTTCAGTAAAAAACTGAAACTACAGTATATTGAATAAAATGAAACTGTGAAAAAAAAAGAGGGGAAGGATAGATCAGATTCAAATTCAAATAACACTGGAAATAAGTAGAGATGAATGTATTAGCAAGAATGAAAATCGTTCTATAGTAGAATATTCTCAAGATTAAAGTGAAGAATAAAATATGAATAGACTCAATATAAGATGAAAAAGAACATATGGAAATGAATAAAATGAATAAATCATTTAGAGATAGCAAAAAAAAACAAGGAAAAGATATCAATAAAATAAAACAAGAACTTGAACAGATTTGATGATGTCAATGTGAACGGCAAAATTGATGTCGTTAAAGCCTTTCTTACCTACAGGGAAATCGGCTCTAGATCTCTCATTAAGGGGTTCTTTATTTCAGCCTTTGAAGTGAATAGATTTTTAACGTTCAGGCGCGTTGCCTTTATCACGTTTATATGTTCATTATTTGTTATTTATATAATGTTTTATGTCATCAGTAAAAACATTTACTCACATTCAACATAATAGAGAAATATTTTATCAATAGAAATGAGTGCTTAATAAATTCTCAAATATTTTTACGTTTGTCACTGATAATATGTGGCCTTGTTCTAATCATTAATGAAAATATTTTGATGATTTTGAAAAAATTTGATAACAAATCATAAACATGCACATTGATGATTTCTGACCTCACTTCATTTCGTGTAGGGAATAGGTCTGATTTAAACGCTCAAAATAGCCGAATAATTCTACAAATAATGAATTCCAGAACTGTGATAAATAACTCTTTACTCTTATGTGTAACTGTTCTTTATTTATGTGCAATTGCCGATAGTGTCTACAAGCCCAAAACTGTGTTTCAGAAAATAACCACCAATAAAAGTTTCTCTATTTTAAGTTCATTAGTGCAAAATAGTTCACTTGCAAGAAGAGCGATTTTGTACTGGAATACCACTGTTTTTGCACCGAAAAATGAAGTGTTCGAAAAATTCAATGGTTATTTCGGTAGTGACTTGGTATATTATCACATTACCAATGAGGAGAAAAGCTTGACGAAAATTTTCGAATCTAGCTATTTGCATACTCTGGCTGACACTTTTCCACCATTATGGGTCTCGAAAATAGATGGCAACATTTACATTAATAACGCTAAAATTATTATGGAAGAGTCCAATTACTTTTCTAGGCCTCCTGGAGGATATTATAACTTTAACCAGGTACGTGGGAAATGTATCGTTTGATTACCAAGCTCATGATTTTCATTTGAAAATCAAGAAAGGTTATATGTATATATATATATATATATATATATATATATATATATATATATATATATATATATATATATATATATATATATATATATATATATATATATATATATATATATATATATATATATATATATATATATATAACAAAAATTTTCTTCGATGGTCGTGGTGCGACTGACGAGTTCTTTGCAGAACGAAAGATATAGTCTCGCACTTCCATCTGGTGTGGCATCAATTACAATATTTCCCTAACATTTATCCCTTGAAGGATAATGGAGACATCACATCGTTCACATATCTAGCTCTACTATAACATTCTCTATATCAATTTGAATTTTTCGAATGATTGTTCTAGTGTTCATTTTCTTAAATATTTCATTCAGTGCCATAAGCACAAAAAATTTCATTTCCTTATATACATATATATATATATATATATATATATATATATATATATATATATATATATATATATATATATATATATATATATATATATATATATATATATATATATATATAAAAAGAATTATTCTAAGAATTATATTTAATGCAGGTAAACTAAAATTAAGTAAAAGAAACTTACGTTGAAAACCTACACATTTTTCTATATAACACGGCTGTTATATAGAAAAATGTGTAGGTTTTCAACGTAAGTTTCTTTTACTTAATTTTAGTTTACCTGCATTAAATATAATTCTTAGAATAATTCTTTTATCGTTAAGATTGTCTGGGATTTCCAGAAGCTATAAAAGTCTCACAAAAGCCGGACGGTATTTCATTGTCGTCTGCAACGTTGTGTTGACTCTTCCCAATATGTTTTGGGTGTATAAAACGTGTACGAAACAGTGTTTCGTGTTTTATATATTAATTTTTATATATCTCTTCAAGTACTATCATCTTTAACTTGAACTACGCCGTTCTGACGATAGGCAATAACCTTGAAACATATGTAAACGGCTGTTATATAGAAAAATGTGTAGGTTTTCAATATATATATATATTTATATATTATATATATATATATATATATATATATATATATATATATATATATATATATATATATATATATATATATATATAATATTTAAGAGTTTGTGTGTGTGTGTGTGTGTGTGTGTGGAAGGTAAGTATTATCGGTATGTGGTCTTGACTTTCTCAAGAGAATGTTAAAACAAGTTTCACAAAACAACCAAAATGATGAGGATTACAAGATAAAAAAAAGTTGCAACTTATAAAACAAAAAGTTGATCACAATCGATACAGATACATCCGAGTCAGCTCGCACACGACTTTTATATTCATTTTGATTCCATATTTCATTGTACGTTCGATAATTCATTACTTACAAATTTACTTACTACAAATTCAAGAAAATAATTGTAAGACAACAGAATAAAAAACCAACAGTGAACTTACTCAACAACAAATATTTAGATCTTGTGAAATTTTTGATAAAAATAATTTATCAAGAACAATAAAACTGAGGAAACTTTAAATTAAAAGTGTTCGTCTCTTAAAATTATATAACCGCCGACGAGAAGGTGACTGCCAGACGCAAATGAACAATATGCTACCGCACCGAAAACAATGTGAGAAATATACACTGCACGCAAATAAAAACGGTAACAATTCAAAAGTTTATTCAAAATGTACATTCTGAAACTAAATTTTGTCCAAAATATTCTCATATATAATGTTCAATTGCTCCGCGTCAGTTTTGAAATTTGCTACTCCATTCTCCAGTCTCGTTTTATAGGGATGATTTGTTTCTAGGACCTGTATGTAGTTGAAGTCAAATACATAACCGGTTCTGACATGGAGAATCTCTAGTGTAAAAGAAGTCTTGTGGATTCTACAATCGCTACAATTCTACAATCGATTCTACATATGCTGAACGATCTTTCGACTTAACCATTGTGTGCTTTGGTCTATGTAAATTCCAAGGCAATTCAAACACGACAGGTTGTGAACTGCGTTGTTTAATAAATTCCTTGGTGTTTTATCCTTGAGGTTGGCAAATATGTTGTCATTTCTTTGGGGATTTTACTTGACTATTCTAAAGTACAGACATTATTTGAATAGTGGAACAACTAGATTTATTAATATCACTACCTCCAGTAATTTACTGACATAAAGATATGATCAGTATGATCCACCTTTTCACAACGCCCATCATAAGTGTTGGAGTTGAAAATTGGATTTTTTAAAATTTATTTACGATAGATAACCCTTGTTCACAAAAATTCGAATAGTCTCTCAAAATTATCTAGCAGACGCATTATATAAGTAACTCTACTTCCCTCCATTGCCACTGTGTTGTATTTTTCCTTAATCGGAGGTTTGGAGTGGAAATGAGGAATCTGCCAGATAAAGTTGGCTTCTGGTACCAGTCTAGAACAATCATATCGCCTTCGGATTGAATGAATTTTGTCCAGAGAAACGGTATTTATCTATCAATTTCCTTTTCCACCGAATTGCAGGTGGTCATTAAATGAACTGAACAGATCAACCGTTGCCTGTATTTGATCAAAAAGTACGCTTGTAATAACATCATCAACAAACTTATATTATAAAGCACGAAAGCGCGACACAAGAGAATATAACAAATAATATAATACAATTGTGGCCAGTATAGGACTGATGGGAGATCTCATTGGAGTTCCAAACATCTGTTCACAAAATATACCGTCAAAACTGAAGTATATAGTGTTAAAAACGAAAATAATGAGTTTCAGGAAATTTTGTTTGGATAAACTTGTATGTGGTTGTAGGATTCTCCGCCTTTCGTCTAAAATTTGTACCAGCAAATTGAAAGAAATATTAGTAAATAATACACAGCATCTAGATAAATAAGTTTATAGTTATCAGAAAGCTGGAAGTATATGACACTATTAACGAAAGAAAATGCATCTGTCATATTGCAATCTCTTCATTCTTCAGACACAAATGTGTCAAGTTACTAGCTGAAATGTTTGAAATATTATAGGTGAATGAATTTGTGCGACACAGGATGGGTCTAAGGGGTGTGGATAATTTGTGAATTTTCGGTGAGCAATGGAATTTGTGAAATGATGAATTGTGTGCTGTACACATCTTGAGTTCTTCATTGCACAAAATTCCACGTGAGGAATCGACATCTTTGTGGTTTAAATTGAGTATCTTTGATTATAGTTTATTCGACTCTGTTTTGAAGAATGGATAAATGTCTACCAGTGATAAGATATTTGCACCTTCTAGAAATTTTGTACCGACAATAAGATAAATTTCGAAGGTTTGTACAGGTATGAAAATAAAAATGTAGAAATTTACGGTATTCAGTTTAAATAAAACTGAGTAGTTTTCCGATTTTCACTATAATTAATTCAAAACATGACAATATCGTTTCGCCAACACAGTGGCTTCATCAGATGTTGATGATAAACAGTTTATCATCAACATCTGATGAAGCCAGTGTGTTCGTGAAACGATATTTTCATGTTTTGAATTAATTATAGTGAAAATCTAAGAACTACTTAGTTTTATTTAAATTACGTATTTAGATATTCATCAAGTATCGGCCCAATAGATTAATGATTTACGGTATTTACCTGCAGGCATTTACCGTAAATTTCTTCATTTCTATTTTCATTCCTGTACAAACCTTTTAAATTTATCTTATTGTCGGTACAAAATTTCTTGAAGGTATAAATATCGTATCACAGGTAGACATTGATCCAGTCTTCAGAACAGAGTCGAATAGAACTTGAATCAAAGATACACAATTTAAACTACAAAGATGTCGATTCCTCACGTGGAATTTTGTGTTTTGTTTTGTTCTGTTATTTTTTTAAACCAGCATCCAAGTTTGAACATCTAATAACTTGAACTACGCCGTATATAATATGTATAAATATCAAGGCGCTAGTTGATAACTTTCGATATATAGCAGGGGAGTTATTTTTGAGAAAATAGGTTCACTCATATAAGCATTTGTCGGCAGGATGTAACAGATTTTTAGTGTTCTCCTTATATAATTTCTAAATTTATCTCGATATTTCAACAGAAATTGCTGTTTCGGAGTTTTTGCAACATAAAAAGTTCATGTCTAATGTTAGTTTGGCTCTGATGTGGTACTAACTATAATTTCTTTTCTTTTTAGAAGGACAATTCTATTGAAATATGAAAATGGGTCATATTCTGATATTCTATTCACCGAAAAATCCATTTTAAATACACAAAATAATTCATTCTCTTTTCGTTAGTCATAAAACTTCGACCAACGTTATGCATTTTAAGAAACGCCCTTAAAAAACATCTGGGAACTTGAAAAGCGAAATTGAGAAATACAGTCATCGTCGTCGCTTCCTTTTGCTACCTAACACGTACAATACAGTAATATTCCAACCCAATGCATTTGGGAACACTTGTACTTATTTTCTAAATTCAAAAAACTAATTTACTTTCGGACTAACTTCACAGTAATTGTAAGAAAAATTTTCTATAATGAATTGCTATACAAATTGTTTTATATAATACAAATATAATTGTATATAACAAAACAAAAAATAATATAATACAAAATTTTTGTAATATTTTAGCCCTGAAAAAAAAAATAAACATTCTCAAAGCTTGGAAAATACTAAAGAGCTAACTGATTTTTCTGTCCCAGACTGCAATCGTGAGAAGTTGTAAAACATTCAACTATATATATATATATATATATATATATATATATATATATATATATATATATATATATATATATATATATATATATATGTTTATATTAATGAATATATTATAAAATTATACTATAATATATTTCTATTATAGTTTCCAATCCGTTATAAAATTATAATAGATAGTTATATCACCCAACTGATATTTCAGGACAAAGTACACACATTGCAAAAGTTTTGAAACCTTATAATTTAGTAATTGGTCATACCACTCAAAATCAAGTCAAAAAAATATATACAATGTTGTAGAACTGAAAAACAATAACTCCATGAAAAACTCATATAGATCATTGCAATATTTACAATAAATAAATTATTGATGTTTGAAACTATATAAAATATAAATATAAATTCTATAATTTTCAGGCGCTTCACGTAATCGATGAAGTCCTAGAGCCACCCAGTATATACCTTAACAATCCAACAGCCTTGGAACTTATTACCAACTTCACCAAAGATCAATTAGTACCAACTACGCAGTATTTGAATAGAATTGACGATCTCAAATTAAGCAAACTATTCAATAAAAACGGAGGTGACACATTTTTCGTCCCAGTAGATCGAGGATTCGACGTTTATAGATATAGGATGTCCGACAAGTACATTATAGAAGGTCATATAGTGCCAAATCAAGTGTTATTCACCAAACCAACCATCAGAAATTTTTACTTTGAAACAAGAGCAGATGGAGATTACATATTGATTCTAGTATCTTTTGTAGAAAGAAATGGTAAATTGTATATTCGAAGTAATACTGTCATGGGTGACAGCAATCATCAAAAGGGCGAAATGTTATCCCGAGTTATTAAGGCTAACGTCCCCGTCAAAAATGGCGTAGTGCATTTTATCGAAAAGCCTCTCGGTATATTCGACATGCAGTTAAAGCCATTTCCCTATTTGCCAGTCATTGATAAGGTATCTGGAGACCCAGACCTAAACATCACATATGAACTGGGAAAGATATCAGGTTTCAATAAACATCTGCAGAATACCCATAGCTTTTTGACCTTCTTCGTCCCGCGTGATAAAGCTTGGAAAAATTTTACTGTGTTCTTAGAAAAAATTGGCAAGGATCATGCAAAATTACTTGGAAAGCATTTGGTTCTATCGGACGTTAGATATACAATGGAGAAACTGTGGTATAGAACTTTCGATCAATTAATTACTCTGAACACTGTTAGTGGTCCAATTGACGTGCGAATCACGAAGGACAACAATGGAGTTTATGGTATACTTTATGGTCATAGGTTAATCAAAGTGTTTAGACCCGATTATATTTGTACAAACGGTATAATACATGTTATTGATGAACCGTTTATATCATCTGGCGATGAAAAGTTGTCAGGGAAAGTGAAGATGGAATTTTGGAAGAGTCTGGGAGATTTTTTGTTTTAGTTATTTCGGTCATCTTGAATATGAATGGTTTTTTGTATGAAAGACATACGTTTCAGATGAAATGTTACAAAATTTTTGGCATGCGGTCACCTAGAAATTATAATAACAAGAATAAATAGCAATATCCCATCAAATCATAGCAATATCCCATAAAAATAATTAAATCGTCTCTGCAATCCGAAATACAAGAATTAGATCATATTCCAATTAGGTATATTATTCATAGAATATATATAAATTTTATATTATGATATTATTCAAGAAAAAGAAATTTTATTTTGAAAGGAGTTGCTTTTTATTTAAAGTTTGTTTCAGTAACTGAAAATATTTCAAACGTAATACAACAGACAAATTGTCATCGAAGAAGTCTTCATTCCAACTGAAAATAACTTCATGTTTTCTATCTCGGTATATATTTCAAAATGTTTTTGCCCTTGTTAGCATGTCTGAGGTTCGAGGGAGATATTGCAAAAAGATATGATAGTACTGTCCATGTATGCTAATCAATTTTTGATGTTTGAATGAATTATGAGTAGTTATGCATATACTTACATCTACAGGCGTTTGTGCTTGGTACATGTAACAGTAGAGTAGCCTTTCACTATCATCCTTCAAGATATACAGAAATGTTGATGCATCTGAATCAGCTTGAGAAAAACGTATCATCTGATTGACTCTATGTGAAAATTGAAGTTCGAAGTCTGGATTGTACGCCTGTAAGACTCCATATTCGACACCAAGGCTCAACTGGAAAAAATATTAAAACAATAGTGTAAATTGTATATCTTACAGCAAAATGTTTGAAGCTTTTGTAAACAACAATCAAATGTTTTGTTCAACAAATTTTGAATCAATATTTTGAATAATCAATTTTTGAATATCTTTTTAATTTTTTATATGATATTGAAAATTCATAACCGATTGGTTATTGTAAAATTCGCTTCATAAAATCCCGAATTTCTATACTTGTCACAATAAATTCATTCAAAATTAACCTGAAAAACCGAACTGTTGAACTGTATGAATTTTGATTTATTTACAAACAATCATTTTCCATTATTTCACTGTATCGAGTGGAATGCCGTGGAAGACATTCAGATGTATTATGAATACGTGAAAACATGAATATTTTCTACATATTCAATTAGAAAATTGAAGTCACATTTCGAAATGTCTCATTATCAGTCGAAGTTCCGTTTGCAATTTTAGTGTTTTTTAATTTTGTCTACAAGATGATGTATAGGGGTAGAGGAGAAAGAAAATAATATCAGATATTCAACTACTGAATTACATACTATGTTGTAAAACAATAAAATTATACATCATATTCTCAATTCAAACCTCAAAACTTGTTACCTATGCCTAAATATACCAGCCAAAAATATTCTAATGAGAGTTTTTGAAGCTATTCCTATATAGGAATAGCTTATAATTCAGTTACCTGATATCTACTTTTTCCCACAGAATTTCAAATCATATTTTATTCGCTACTAAGTAATTTATATAAATCGTTATGGATTAGGAGGATAGTTTTTAGTGCGACTCAAATTGATGAAGTAAAGATAAGTGGTAAAGAGAAGTTGAGTATCTCATATGTTATCTTACTCTTTGAATTTTCAGTACCAGTATTAACTAAGTTTTCAAAACATTTGATTGCAGTCTCAGATTCATCATGTAGCTACTTGAATCCTTTATATTCAATTTTTAATTTTTTTGAATTCAATTATAATTGAATAACAGAAAAAATTAGAACACTTTCACTAAATATACTAAAACTCTTCATACTCGTATGTTTCGGGTAATTAACTCATTATCAAGATTATACAACGCAATATCAGTAACATTGTATGCTCTTGATGATGGGTTAACCACACGAAACATATGTAAAATATTTAATATACGAGTATTGAGTGAAACTTAAGCCAAATGTGTTCATTTCAATTCATTGTTTTTAACATAATGTTTCACCAAGAGATAAGCGAAACCTCGTGTCATTTATAATTCAACTCGCTGACCCGGCCAACGTTATTTTATATATATATATATATATATATATATATATATATATATATATATATATATATATATATATATATATATGTTCAGAAAGGTTTCCGCGGTCAGAAGTATGTATAAAACTTGGTTCTCGGAATGAGCCGCGTTCTAGATTTATATAATCTCGACGTTTCGACTTCCGTTGTGAAGCCATCTTCAGGAGTTGGAATAAATTAGTAAAGGTAAGGGTTACTCGGTTACGTGGCCTCAATCTGCCTACTCCACGAACTGAATGAAGGAAAATGAGGAAAGGTTACCTAGTTAAGTGGCCTCAATTTGCCTACTCCACGAACCAAATGAGGGAAACTAGGAACGATAAGAAATAATTCGGTTGCGTGGCCTCAATCTGCCTACTCCACGAGCCAAATCGTTCCTAATAGTTAACTCCGAAGATTGAGGCCACGTAACCAGGTAACCTTTTCTCATTTTTCTTCATTCATTTGGTGGAGTAGGCAGATTGAGGCCACGTAACCGGGTAACCCTTACCTTTACTAATTTATTCCAACACCTGAAGATGGCTTCACAACGGAAGCCGAAACGTCGAGATTATATAAATATAGAACGCGGTTTATTCCGAGAACCAAGTTTTATACAGAAGTGATATTTATGATTTCACTTGGTGAAGTTGGTCTGAGAAACATTGTCTTTGTATCAACATTTGCTTTGTGCTCATGAGGAACATCTTTTGAGCCAGCTGTCAGATTTCCTGCAGTATTTATTAATTTCCTCCTTTATTATGTGTGGATTACCTGGAATGCATATGTCACTTCGCTTACCAGGTTTCCTCTTAATTTCATCAACAATACTCCATACCATGTTAGCTTTATTATCAGCTTCTTGTATTCTTTGAGAATAGTTTGCTGCACTGCAACTTACTAGGTATTTATCATACTCCATTTTTACTTTTTTGTATGTCTCACTGTATGTTGAATCACATTGCTTTAAAGTAAGCAAGATGTCGAGCCTGTTTTTAATTTCTAAAAGCATTGGGTCATTCAAAGCAGGTTTACGTCTTCCCTTGTGCTTTTTAATAAATTTCCTAGGAAAGCACTGATCGAAGACTGGCTGAAAAATGTTCATTAATGTTGCCCACTGCTTATTTACTAAGTGTTTTGGGCATTCATAAAGGTCATACCAACTTATCTGCGCCAATTGTCTTCTCAGACATTCTTTGCCAACGTCATTAAAGATTCTACTGTATTAACCCTCCATGGTGCTAGATTTACTAGAAAGATATGTTACCTTTTGTGAGTTATGGTCTGATATATTTGTTGCTAATATCTGACTTATGTAGCTTTTGCAGTTTGTAAAAATGTTGTCTATGCAACTATTTGTTTCAGGCGTTACTCTTGTATAATCTGATATGGTAGGATGAAAATCGTAGGATTCCATCAACTGTAGGAAAATCAAAGTGTTTTCATCCTTAATTTTTATATTTATGTTGAAATCCCCTGCTATAAATATAGGGCAGTTTTCATCAGCAATATTTTTAAGAATTTCCTCAAGAATTTCAAAATAAATTTGGTATCATTATTTGGGCGATAGATACACAGAACTATTGTTTTTACGCTATTTATTATGGCTTCCATTGCACTGCATTCCATGATTCTAGGAATTGACATATTTACTAAATCAGTTCGTGTCTTGGTTTTGATATTATTTCTAACAAAGATTGCGCTTCCACCGTGCTCACCTTCAGACCTGCAAAAGGAACTTGATAAGTTAAAATTAGGTATATTATAGTTCTCAAGCTGGCTTATTGTTTTCTGTGTTCTGTTTCACAGAAAATACCACAATTTTGCTCATTATTTAGTAATATATTCAGTCTATCAATGCAGTTTCCGATTGAACATAGGTTTTGATGCATTATTACCAGCTTATTATATGTTTCTTCCGATCTGTTAGGCTTTTCCTTATTTATGAAAAAGAACTAATTTTCTCAGTAAAGTTGTATCTTCTAATGCAGACACAACTGGTCCAATAGTTTTCATTGTCAAATTTATCTTTCAAATCAAAAGGAACCCCCAGTCTAAAAGAGGCAAAATCACCTTTTGTGTCTAATTTTTCCACTATAAACTTCTCATAATCAGGTTCCTCCATTGAATAGTCCTTAATCATCTGACACGTCGCATTTTTGTTCTTAATCTTTCCAATATATAACCACGCTTTCTTCTCATGTTGTAATCCAAGAAGTAGTCCGTTTCACTTGTCATTTGTCGCCTTGCCTACTTTTCCCTCAGTTCTTCTTTTTCTTCTTATTATCTCCTTAAAGTTATCTCTTTGACTTTCTTCTGGCTGTCTCTGTTGAGCAACTTGTCTTCCTTGTTTTTTCAATGTTATGGTTTGCATTGCGGTGTGTATGGCCCTCTCCACCAAATGTTTACTATTGTTTCGGGCTTCTCGACCTTGGTTTTAACACTATCAGCATATGATGTTTGATTCCCGTTATCTTTATCGTTAGCTTCACTGTTTGTATCTCTTTCCAAATACAAACAAATCTTCGATCCAAATGCGTGGACCCCTCATCTATTTTTTTTCATCATGTATATGTTTGTCTTTGTTTTTATTTCGAATATGTCGAATATCGGTGTTTATTAGGCTACGTCCTTCCATTTTCAGTTGTTCGATTTCCATCTTGGCATTTTCCAATCCTTATTTTTACTTTCATAAGATTCTTCCAAATATTCTACGCCTTGCTGTAGTAATTGATTTTTATGTCTCAATTCCACCACAAGCATTTTTAGTAGTTGGAAACACGTTTCCTCATTATTGTTTTCTTTGCCTAGTCCCAATATGGATTCATCGTTTAAAATCTCCAAACTAAGCTCACAGCATTTCCAAACTCCGTTTCCACAACTAGTATGGTACACCTCACCACATTTCACACCGTTTTTCACATTTTTCCTACAATATTTGCAAGATTTACTTTCCGTATCACTTTTCGCGTGTGCTCCACTCGGCGCCATATTGTTTTATATATATATATATATATATATATATATATATATATATATATATATATATATATATATATATATATATATATATGATGAGATTGAATTCTCGCTTAACTTTTGATGAAACATAATTGAATATTAAATTAAGCCTTGAAAATGAGCTCACGCTCGAAACATGTTGACAAATTCATATTGTTAAATATAATCGTGAAACAATAATCCAAGAGTTAATTAAGGGGTAATTTAATATATATATATATATATATATATATATATATATATATATATATATATATATATATATATATATATAGTTTCAAGAGTCACAGGTCATTCAGTACCAGTAAATACTGAGAGTCTTGATCGAAATATCGAAATATTTCAAATAAAACTCTCAAGAAGCTGTCTACAGAGAACGAACCCATCACTTTCGAGAGTGAATATTAAAAGCGTTTCGAAAAATTCATCGATCTTGTTGAATGATAATATGATACAATTGTTTCATCATTATTATCAATCATCAGTCCATATTTAATCTATCAATCAAGAATCGATGACTTTCAAAACCAACATAGGTCCTGTACCAAATTGAGGGGAATTTTTCATAGTGAAATATTCACGTCGGCTCCCTCTAACGGGAAAAAGACGTATAAACTCTCTCTAGCGTTCAAGATTCCTACTCATGACAACAGTAGCGCGAGTGAAAGGCTATGTAGATATTTCATTCGAACAATATAGAAAATTGTATTGTTCGCATGTATACTCCAGATCACGCCCAGGCGGGCAAAAGTACAGATTCACACGTCATTCAACACTAGTAGATACTACTGAGAGTCTTAGTCGAAATATCGAAATAGTTCAAATAAAACTCTCAGGGAGCTGTCTACACAAATGTAGTCAACGAGAACGAATCCATCACTTTCGAGAGTGAATATTGAGAGCGTTTCGAAAAATTCATCGATCTCGTTGAATGATAATAGGATAGAATTGTTTAATCATTATTATAAATCATCAGTCCATATTTAATCTATCAATCAAGACTCGATGGCTTTCAAAACGAACGTAGGTCCTATACCAAATTGATGGGAATTTTCCTACTGAAATATTCACTTAGGCTACCTCTATCGGAGAAAAGACGTATAAACTCTCTCTAGCGTTCAAGATTCCTACTCATGGCAACAGTAGCACGAGTGAAAGGCTTTGTAGATCTTTCATTCGAACAATACAGAAAATTGTCCGCAATGTGTACCAATAATCCCATGCCTAATCGCTCCAGATCACGCGCAGGCGGGCAAAAGTATAGCTAGTTTCAAGATTCACAGGTCATTCAATAGTAGCGAATGAATTGATGAGCATTCAATACTACTATATGAATTTTTCGAAACGCTCTTAATATCCACTCTCGAAAGTGATGGGTTCGTTCTCGTTGACAACATTTGTGTAGACAGCTCCCTGAGAGTTTTATTTGAAATATTTCGATATTTCGATGGTGTGTTCTCTGTAAATCTGTAATATATCTGCAAATATTCATTTAAATCATATGCTGTAAAGGGCCATATAGATCTATATCAAATCAACAATCTATTTAAGGTATTTAATTGGATGAGGATTAATGCTGTATTGGTTGAAATCGCTTCGAAAATTAGCCATTATTCGTTGTAAAAAGTAAATGACAGAAAACTGTTATTGTGGGATATCCATAAGAGAAAGACATAAATCATTATTTTCTGTATTTTCTGAAAATTTTTCCGATTTTTTTTATTTTATTCCGGAATTCTATTTTCCGAAATTTAATTTTAGAATAATTACAAAATGTAATTATTTACGATATCACATTAGAAACCTCAAAAATTGCAGTTTTTCTCCACTATTTAATGGATGTTATTATACATATAAAATTTTGTCTTCAATCACTCTATCTATAAAAAAACCGCATCAAAATCCGTTGCGTAGTTTCAAAGATTTAAGCATACATAGGGATATATTGCATATATTGCTTTTTGTTATTTTCATTAATGACCTCCCTAACATTTTCTTTTCTAGTTCTATCAGGTCTTTGTTGTTTGCGGACGATGCAGAGACATCATCATCTCTGCATTGAACATTGTGAATGGTATAAGGGAATTTGAGGATGCCATGGATAGAGTAAACGAATGGTGTATAGAAAATCAGCTTGTGCTTAATAATGATAAACCCAATGTATTATTTTCAAAACTGATAGAGCAAACCGTAACTATCCAGAAAGCATAACCTATTGTAATTTCTGAAGTAACAATCAGTGAATCTGTTACATTTCTGGGAGTTTATATAGACAGTTTCATGAAATATCACAGCCATCTCTGGGAAATTAATAATAAATTGAAATCGGTTATTTATGCATTGAGGGTGCTTAAAGATCAGGTTGATATAGCTGTATCAAAAACGGTGTATTATGCTATGTTCCAGTCACTATTGAGTTATGGCATCATTTTTTGGGGAACCAGTTCGGGGTCTCATCAGATTATGAGAACGCAAAAGTTAGTCTTGAGATCAATATTCAGTCTAGGTTTCAGAAAATCGTGTCGAGGGTATTTCAGGAGGAATGACATTTTAACAGTTTATGGATTGTACATCTCTAGAATCTTGATGTTCATGTATAAAAACAAGTATTATTTCGGTAGACATTCAAATGTAAATAACACTAGAAGAATGCATCCATTCATTTTTCCGATTTATTCTCTGTCTCTAACTCAAAAAGGCCCGATGTATATGGGCATTAAACTGTTTAACAGTTTACCAGTTAACATACAAAAGTTGTATTGTCATTCATTTTTCGGGAAGACTCTTTATCGTTTTCTTGTACAGCTTGAGCCATACAATATTGAAGAATTTTATGGTTCATGTAGTGACCGTGTAGTCAATATTTGAAATTTTTTCCTTTTTTTTTTTTTTTGGAATGACCTGTTTTCCTTTTACCCTGTATATTTGGAAAAATTAACATGGCTCTATTCATGTACGTGTATGAAGAATAAAACGCCCTGACGAGCCTGGACGTTTTGTGTCCTTGTGTTTAATCTCCTCTTTTGTTTTCTCCACTGTACATTCATTTTGTGAGGATTACACTATCCTTTACTCTGAAAAGTGTTTGTTTAAATTAATTTTCAACTTTCATGGATATTTATGTTTATGTGTATATAAGGTGTTATAATTTCAATTGAAGTAATGTTGAATATAAACTTAAATTCAAACACTTGAACTTATGATTTACACTTTATTGACTACATATCATGACGCGTTCCGTCGTTACAAACGACTTCTTCAGATGCTTATAGAATAATGTAAGCATCATTACATTAATGCTTATGATGCTTATAAGGCTTACAGCAATTATGCAATTGCTTAATGCAATGATGCTTACAGAATGATGTAAGCATCATTATTCTGTAGGCATCTGAAGAAAACGTTTGTAACGACGAAACGCGTCATGATATGTAGTCAATAAAGTGTAAATCATAAGTTCAAGTGTTTGAATTTAAGTTTATATTCAATTATAATGGATTTACATCAAGTAAACGCCAACACTATTAAATATTTGAAGTAATGTTGGCTAATGATTGAATTCAAAGCCATTCATGGGGCCTTTCCAATTGAAATAAAAAATATATATATTTGGAAAATCAATAAATTATTATTATTATCATTATAGGGACAGAGAAAGCGGATTTGTCTTATACTATGTAGTGATGTCATAAACATTTTTCTTGACACTCAATGATGAATAAGTCATAGAAATAAAACATGATTTCTATTTCAAATTATCTTTTCCGTTCCTTAGCATTCGTAATGTCTGATATGACACACTACTTTGAGGTATGAAATAACTTTTGACTGTAATGCATCAAAGATTATGAATAAGAGTGGAACAGACATTAGAGCCCCAATTTCGGCAAGAAGATTCAGTGCTTTTTCTAGATCAAGCAATTACTCCGATAAAAATGCAACATTATTTTCCAAAAAAGATGTTATAATACTCAACACTAACCACGTACCTCAGCTTGAAGAAATGGTAACGCAAGATACAACAAATATGTTCGGACAAGTTGATATTTATGAAGTTATGTAAGTATGTATAATCACAAAAACCTACGAATATCAATTTGAAGTGAGCAAGATTTGAATAGATTGAAGAGGAAAATTGAGACGTTCAATGTTTTTGGGATATTAAAAGAAATTCTTTATTTTTCCAGAAAAACTGAGGAGAGAACTTGTTGATTCAATTCAATCATTTATTAACTTCTCGAACAACACTCCACACTGAAAATTATGAACGATACAAAAAAGGTCATTTCAAACTGTGAAACACCTAATTTTCCATGTAAATGTGTTCTTTCTAGATCCTTTTTGAGTGTATTGATCGGAACCTTATGTAGGCTATTCACAATCATAATTCTCAAAATTGCATAGTATAGCTAGGTATTGCTTCTCTATAGCATATAATTATACATAGTATTGAAATATTCACTGAATTGACGGCTTGAAAACATGGAAAAAATCTTAGAATAATACGAAAAAAAAATTCTTTCTCATTTATATACGATCTGTATCAATCGTATTTATAAATGACTCTGTAAAAGAGATGGCAAGATAAACATACATAAAATATGGGTGTTCTTTTGTGCAGAGTATAGTATTCAGCGAAAACCTACTCATAGAATTGAAAACTTCTGTGAAAAGTAATAGATTCAGAACTTCGCTTTTTCAAAAACCTTTGAATAGAAAAAATTGTTGTTGTCCAAATATCTGACGTAAATTCAATATATAAAAAGGATTATCTAGCTGAACTCGTTTTCAGTAACAGCTTTTCAAGTACTGCTTCCTATTTGAAAGAATTGAAAAAATCTTTCATTGATAATTGATGAGGACGATACTTGGAGAAAATTAATATCCATAATAAAACAATATTTAAAATCTCATAATTTAATATAAATACGCATGACGACATTTCGAAGTACTAATTTCTTTATCAAATGCTGGATTAATACTGATTAGTATTAATCCAGCATTTGATAAAGAATAGTACTTCGAAACGTCGTCATGCGTATTTATATTAAATTATGAGAAAATTCTAACTATTGTTTTATTATAAATCTTTCATTTGTTACCAGAATTGAAGAACATTCAATGTTTTAATCTTCCGTTTTTTATTTAGTGCCAATTAGTTGTGTAATGAATACGAATGAAATAACTGGAATTTTTTTTACACTTAATTTAGTATTTGCTGGCTTATGACATAAATCGAGGCCATAAGAACTGTAAGACCACATCTCATTATGAAACAAAAACATTTAAAGTCATGAATTAATGAAAAAACATTTACAACTCTGGTGGTCCATCTGTAGTATTAACGAAAATTATTTATTGCAAAACAATGCGTACTCTTATGTCGATATGAAGAACTCAAAAATGATGTACTCAGAAAGGTTGAAGACACGCGAAACATTATATGATGACAAATCGAATCTTTTGAAGCAACAGAATGCAATGTTTTACCAATATGTTGTTTTCTGTACTTCGTTGGATCTGTTTCAGTTATCATTCACGTTTCATGACGATAAACGAAAAACCCGAAGATTTCAAGTTCAAAGTGTACTTTTTTTGTACAGGTGATAAGGTTCGAATATCAACAAAACCATGAAACCGCATAGTAAAATGGACTTGATGGTATAATTCCTTTAGAGAGTATATTTGGACATATCTATTTCAGGTACACTGCTTTCATTTCATTAGGTGTTTTATCACCTGAAGGAGATTTGGCAGGCGCAGTAGTCTTACAAAATTATCCTCATATTAAATCTGTACCTTCTTGGTGTTGGTTACCTTGGATGAGACAAATTTTTGGGTGTGACAGTGTTACCCAGATGAACTCCATTTGGATTCACCTATTAGTATGGAAAGAGAGATATATTAATATTTTCCTGAGACCTATGTTACAGTATTTCTTCGAGAAGGTAAAGTACAAGCAATATGTAATGGTCGCGATTCCACCTGGTGTTGAAGCAATAACTTGCTTGGGAAAAGATTCATCCAGAATAATGCCAAGAGGTGAATAAATAATTCATTCTGGTAAATTAGTAATGTTAGAATAAAAAACTTGATGTTAAAAGTTATTGAAATGAACTGGAAACTTAAAATTAATAAGTAGATAGAGTAAAGAAAATTTTCATTAGAGATATTGCCACTTCTAATTTTCAAATTTTTCTATCAATTCAAAATAAATTAATTTATCGACTTGGTAACAAATTATCTGAAATTCTCGGAGGTAAAACTTGTGAATTGTTGGTGTTCAAAGGTGTCAATATATTTTCTTATTTTATGTTGTTAGTGACATATGGGACTAATGCAGAATCCACCTATAAGATAATTCAAACACTTGAATTGGATTTACACTTTTATTGTCAAAACGTGAGAATTTCGTCGGTATAACTCGACTTCTTCAGACGTTAACAGAATATGTTTCTGTTAAACATCAAATCTGACTATATAGTCTGAGGACTAGTAACGTTTTTGAGAGAGAATTTCAGGTAGGCCAGTTTTTAGATATGCTATCTCTCTCGCTCTCCGGGGCGTCATACGGGCTATCTGGCTGGCGGTGGTGGTTGCGTTCATCAGTGCGCATCCTACCCGTACAGGTAAAATATCGATTTTTGAAATCATTTTAAAAGTTTTGTTTTTTTAATTATTTTTATTGAACTATTTGCAATATAAATCTATTATTGCCAGATATTTTTATTGTTTTTTAAACCGTAACAGACGCTAAATTTGAATTGGAAAAAAAAATTTTTCTTCAAAATATTTCAGTATGGCTGAAATTTTTTAGGATGTTCTTAAAGTATTGAAAAACCTAAAATTAATATGCCAAACAATAATTCGATTGTTGAACCTTCAGCTAGACCTAGTTAAAAGTGAAAAGTGATTGGCCATGTTGGAAGAATACAGACTTGTTAGTTGCCCAAGCGAGATAGACGACAGCAACTGTTTGTAGTCAATGTGGCGTCAGTTTAGTCACATTGGTGTATTCGTTGGTGTCATTTTTTATGTTTTTATCAAAAACGTATTAAAATGGCCAGTGAAAAATTAAAATGTGTTTTTTGTGAAGACAGAAATGAAAGAATAACTTTTGTAGAAGATAAATTTAAAAAGTTTCGATTTTGACCATTCACGTTTGGATAAAATAATCAGCCAAGTTACAATCGGGCCCAATGAAATTCGTCCCTATAATTTTGTAGCTGAACTTAAAAATGTATATTTTAAAGAATCATTTGTTAAATTTTTCATTGACCATTGGGCTGGTGATGAAATGGCTCCTATCATTGGAAATAAAATAATGTATGTGAACTTCAACAAGTGCTATTCATACTGGGTTCAAAGTAATAAAGTTATTAAAACTGTTGAAGATTCACTGTCTTACGAAGAACATGAAAAAGCCGATTCTCGAATAATATATCACATTTGCCAAATAAATGTCGATGTGGAAGTTGTGATACGCTGTTCAGACACAGATATTTTAATAATAATAATTGGATCATTTGAATGCATCACTAAAAATCTGGATAAATTTGGGAGTGAGGAATCATGAGCGACTTATAAGCGTCAATCAAGTAAACGAAATTCTAGGGAATTCTTTATCGAAAGCTCTACCGTGCTTTCTTGCACTCACAGAATGCGACTATACACCTGTTTTTTTCAGGAAAGGTAAACTTCGACCTGTTAAGCTGTTAGAGCAATCGAAAGAGTATCAATCAAGCTGTCAAAATGTAACAGATGATGAATTGCTGGATGAGACATTTAAGATCTTAGAAAAGTTAATTTGTCATATTTACGGATCTCGCGATTCCTAGAACGTCAATGAAGTTCGGTTCCATTAGTTTTCACACACCTATCTGTTCATAAAATCGGATGATAATTTTGAAAAAAATTATAAATAAAATTATAAATGACGATAAATATGATTTTATCTGGTTTGTTGGATACCAATTACCATCATTAGTTGCCCACATAATCATTAAAGGTAAAAATTGAAAATAAAATACTTATAAATTTCTTCGCTGAAAGATAATAAGATGTTTCATTATTTTACAGATAATGACTTATTACAAGACGATGATGATCCAGAAGACGACGATGATAATGAAAATGATATCAGTGATGATGATGATAATTATCAATATGCCTCCGTTTTTTGTGATACAATTATGGATTTAAAAAAATATTTTTGTTTATTTTCAAACTTGTGATTGATCATTACCTTAATTTTGTACAACAATAAAGAATTTTTTTGATACTATATTAATCCACTTATTAATTCAATAGATTTTGATTTTTTCTCTTTAATTCATTCGACAACTATTCCTAGACCAAGCAAAATGATACCACATCACTTTTCACTTTCAATAGGTCTGGCTGAAAGTTTAACAATCGAATTATTGTTTAGTAAATTAATTTTGAGTTTTTAGATACTTCAATAACATCATAAAAAAATTTTAGCCATATTGAAATATTTTGAAAATAATTTTGTTTTCAATTCAAAATTAGCATCGGGCACGGTTTAATCAACAACAAATATATCTGGCAATAATAGATTCATGTTGCAAAAAAAGTTCAATAAAAATATTAAAAGAAAAACAAAACTTAAATGATTTTTAAACTTAAAATGATTCGAAAAATCGATATTTCATCTGTACAGGTAGGATGCTTACTCATGAACGTAACCACTACCGCCAGCCAGATCACCCCTATGACGTCCGGGAGAGTGAGAGATAGCATATCTAAAAATTCGCCTACCTGAAATGCTTGTTTTCCGACGTTGCTAGCTCTCGTACTAATACAAATATTCATAAATAACGATATAATTTATAAGGAAAAGAGCAACCATAGAGTTATTCTCAAAGGCCTTATATACTGAACTAAGATCTTTGCCTGAAAATGGTCAACAATGCTGAAATATTTAAATTCAATTGCTTAATCCAGGGTTCTCAATCTTTTTCAAAGCTGTACCCCTTAGTGAAGTATTAAATTTCTACGTACCCCTTCGTTATTGAAAAGGTAGTGTTTAAATTGAAAACACGTTTTTACATAATAAACACAATATATTTAAAACACATTTCAAAACATTAATGAGAAGGATGAGCTTGTTTCTTGTTCCTCCCCTTGCGCGAACGCTTAATAGACTCGTCCATTGCAGTATGAAACCAGAGAGTATAATTACAATTTTCATGAACCTACCCCGCGTACCCCCTGAAATTTTTCGCGTACCCCTTGGGGGTACGCGTACCACAGTTTGAGAACCACTAGCTTAATCTATTAAGCAAATTCTCAGTAGTTTTTTTTTCTATAAATTTCTACTTTAGTTTCCATAAATCTAATTGCCTACTTTTATGAATACTATGTAAAATTCTGTAATTTGAATCCGAAGTATGATTGATTAGAATTACATTCATCTATATTTAAAACTGTATTTGTGTTCTTTAATTCTAGTTCCGAAATTCCTATTTGTTTTGCCTATATATGTACCTGAACATGTTCAACAAATTAACTAATAAACGGCCTTATTGTTAGTTCAATGAAAAATGTTTAGATACATATATTGGCAAAACAAATAGGAATTTCGGTACTAGAATTGAATAACACAAATACAGTTATAAGAATACGAATAATGAAAGTAATTGTAATTAAAACTATTTGTTAACTTTCGATTAAAATTTAACACAATATTCATAAAACTAGATAATTAGATTCATTGAAAACAGTAGAAATTAATGGACACAAAACTTCTGAGAAATTGCCTAGTGAGCAATTGAATGCAATTAATTCACCATTGTTGATCATTTTCAGGTAAAGAACTTAGTTCAGTATAGGAGGCCTTCTAGAATAACTCTATGGTTGCTTTTCTTATAAATTATATTCTTGTTTATGAATACTTGTATGGTCAGATTTGTTATTAAATTATATTCTGTTAACGTCCGAAGAAGTAGGTTATACCGACGAAAATAGTCACGTTATGGCAATGAAAATGCTTGAAATTTTCTATAATTATAATGAATTTCAAGCAATTAAATAACAATGCTGTTCAATCACGAAAAATTCAACAGTTTCATGTTTCATGTAAAATTTTACTTTGTAGTTTATAACTTATTGGACTTCATTTGATACTTCTCCTAATTTACATTTAATTTTTGATGTTCAAGTTTTTCGTCTTCACATCAAATTGAAACAATGAATAAACTGAATTGCATTTCTTCCACTTGTTATTTCAGTCAGCTGCATTAGTTCTCTTTCAATCAATGTTAGCAAATATTTTTCATCGCAGCCGTTTTGCTTTATTGATTACTTGTGCCATGTACTAATGAGACGTTACATGAACCTTTTCACGGATACATGCAAGTGGATTTAGTGGAAAATCATTACCTATTTTCAGTTCAGTTTTCCATAAGAGATATAACCAAAATGCATTTGTTCTAGGTTATGTAAATGCTCTAAAGATGACGACCTTAGGACTAATGGCAAGGAGATCTTACGTGCCCTATTACAAAATAAGAAAAGCAGTAGAGGAGGATAACGATGACATTTTGCCGTTAATAGCAAAATATACCACTCTACTACAGGAAACTTATGGCAACTACTATATTGCAGAACTGTTAACCAGATTTCCTGAATCTAAACGGCAAATTATTGTAGCAGAATTCAAAGGATTTGCTGTTGCAGTTGTTATTCTAAATGAAGTTGTTAATTATGATATCTTGGAGGAGAATTTCGAACTAGTCTGTTTTCATGGACTTAGGAAGCCACATAAAAATGATTTCATCGAAAAAGTTCAAACGGAAGAAGTAGAAGAAGAAGAATCATTGTAAGTTAACCTTTATGGTGCTTCCTACCTCAAGTAGGGCCTGATTGTGTTTTGTAATGGTTTTGATATATTTATATACCTATCACATATTACACTGTCAAGTATATAGGGTAAATTGATGCCTTAAATATATTAATATGTTCCAATTTTCATATTGGAAATATAAAATGTATTTATAGGCAGAAATCAATTTTTTTCAATTTTTCAAACTTTCTTCTGTTGCTTAAAAAATATGTTATACTGTTCCGTGCCCTCTTGGAGTTTTTGTATCTTATATATATTTTAAAATCAATAAATTTCAATCTATCCATCGATAGACAGAAATCATAACAAAACATTCAAGAATTAATATTTGCCAAAATCGAGTACACAAAATTGCATGTATTAAATAATTTAAATTTCTTTACTGTTGATTTGTTTCTTTTTTTGTTTTATCATGATTGGTTAATAGATTTAATTTGCCATAATTTTTTTTTGTTTCAGTGATTACAAGTTAGAAACGTTACCAGAATCAATGCAATTGGCACTGAAAAAAGCCCCATCACAAAGAACAGATGAGGATAATACTTCAGTAGATGATGAGTGGGACATTGACAAGTCTATTGCCAATTTATTTGGTCTCGCAAAGGAAGAAATGCGACCTCATCTCTCAAAATTGACCTTCAGTAGCCATATATTGAACGCAGTATTAGACAGCCGAGATCAGCAACATGGCAGTAGAGCTTCCTGGATGCTGAAGTACAACGATTACGAGAGCCACTTGTTCAAAGAAGCCTCTTTAAAGAGGTCTAATTTAATGGAATCAGTATTGACGTTGCCAAATGGTAATGTATAAGATTATGATCAAATTCAGTGATAAAATTAGGAAAGTAATAAGTTATTAGTTAGATTACTCGATTTTGACTCTCAATTTGTTTATTTTACACACAATAAATTATGAAAATTTGAAATTATGAAAACTATAAAAATACAGAAATGATTAACTCTACCAATTAGGTAGCTTCAATGCATAAATATTAACCCAAACCCGCGATGTGTGAAGATAAAACATGTTTCAACAAAGAATGATTAGTGTGCAAATAAGTCTGTTGAAAATATTCTAAATATTAAAGTGCAATCAAAAATACTTGTTGAGCGAATGGAAAGGAATAAGCATTATAACATATTATAAAATGAAAGTGAAAAGATAAGAACTAAGACAAAATGTCAATGACGTTGAATGATATAGAAAAAATGAAACAGATCGACAAAGAAATTATTGAAAGACTCAAGCAGCATAATTCAGTAATAATATTCAAATTAAATACATGCGAAAAGCCATTGAATTGTCTTATTTTCATAAAAGAAATAACTTACCAAACCCCAATTTTTATCTCTCGTTGAGCATAAATTTTATATTCGAGAATCACAACGATAAGATAAATTCTTTTAAAATGGTATCAATCCTCGTATCAGGTGCACTTCATAACAAGTTGTTCTTTCAGTGTCGTCTTGCACATAGCCAACAAGTCGTACGTATTGAAGTACGAAAAAAATACAGGGTTACTCCGCAACCAAGAGCTCAAAAAACTGCTACTATATATATATATATATATATATATATATATATATATATATATATATATATATATATATATATATATATATATATATATATATATATATATATATATATATATATATATATAAGTGTGAATGTGCAATCTTGGGAATGAGCACTGTTTAAAATTGATGGAGTAATTATTTATTGGACATATGTTTCGGCTCTAGTAGTGCGAGAATTTCTGTAGGTTCGTTTGCTTAGGACATGATCTTCCGATGATTCCTTATCTCTGGTTTCATGGGCGTGCAGTTCTATGATTGTAAATGTTATTTTATGAGATTATAGTATATTTTAGATAAACTATTTGTATCTGTTTTAATTTATGGCATTTTTTTCTTTTTTAATGAATCATTTCCAATATAGGTCTTTATAGTTATTTTCTTAAAACTAGAACTATATTGGAAATGATTCACATTAAAAAAGAAAAAATACCATAAACGATAAAACAGATATATAAATAACTTTAAAATCCAAGTACAGTTAAGAATTACGGAAGAGATTTGTGATGTTAATAAACCATAATTCTCGCACTATTCAGTTTTACGAATTTGTGAAATTGAAGTCAATTTCCAACCAACAATAAACCTATAATATTCTTGAAAAGGCCTAGAGCCGAAACATATGTCGAATAAATAATTACTCCATCAATTTTAAACTGTGCTCATTCCCAAGAAACCTTCACACTTATGTTATTAAGCAAAGCACAAGAAACTAAACGAATTATATATATATATATATATATATATATATATATATATATATATATATATATATATATATATATATATATATATATATATATATATATATATATATATATATATATATATGTTTTACTCTTTATACTCTCAATGCTTCATAGCAGAACGACCTTATTGTTTCCAGATTCACGAATCCTTCATAGTTAGTCAATACTGAAAGTCTCAATCGTCTTGTATCGCACAATTATTCGATTCCTACGAAATATTAGTGATAAATAATGATCACAATTCTATGAATACTATTGAAATATTATGAGATCAAAAGTTTAAACTTTCAATCTCATCAAACAAAAAGAAAGACATTAAGTAATTGACTTTGTATCTACTAGTTCAAAGCACCAGAAAGCGTCCATTAAGGACGTTCTATGGAGCAAAAGATGCCTTCGTCCTAGAAGTGGCAGCAGCCAAGGAAGATCACGATGAAGCACTAGAACTGCTCGTAGAAGCTGCGTTTGAAAGTTTTCCAGACAGAGATTACTGCTGCATGACCATACCTACAGTACAACCACCAATAGGTTTCACTGATAGATTCGTTAAAGTTCCACCACAAGATGATTCGAATTTTCCTCACGACCTGTTCGTGTTACACCGAAACACTGTAGATCCGGAGATCATTGTCAGGATAGCCTCCGATGGAGACGAGCCGTACATAGAGGAATTCTTTAATCAGCTGCAAGAGCATGGTAACGTACGAGAGCAAGTGAAATTTGCAATGGATAAAGATCCAGCCTTGGAGAACAGTAGTGATATCTGTATCCTGATGATAGCCTACAATCAAATAGTAGGTTTAGCTGGTCAGTATAAAGCATTAGAGTGACTCAACGTATCAATGAAATTACTTTGTAGTTCTTTTCAAACATTCAATTTATTCAATTTCATATAAAATCCTATCAGTTTTTGCAGTGTGGAAATTCAATACTGATCTTTCGGTAACTGTCAACTCAAAATTATTCTCTAATTGTCATTCTCTTTCTGAAATAACTACTCTTCAGAAATAATATACTTGTTGTAATATACTCGTATTTAATGAAAATAAATCACTTTACTAGTTAAGTGAAATGGATTTGAATACTTCAGTAAATTAGTTCAGAAATATGCAAATCATCACTCATTTCATAGGTTGGGAAAAAAGAAATCCATTATTTTTTCGATAGATGCATGGAGTGATCAATATCTTGTAAAGTATCGATCAAACAATGCCATATTTATGCTCATTGTCAAGCTGACATTTCACACAAAAAACTAATTTGCTGTCAATAAAGAGAAAAAAGAAAAATAAGCTATATATTACAGGTTTTATTCGATGAAGGATAAAACGCGAGCAAGTCTGCCGAAATTATAGGTTGGCCTCTATGTTGCCAATACTGTAATAGATAATTACATATGCATTGGGTTTCGTCGATTCTGTTCAGGCATTTTTGAAGTTAAAGATACACTTTACAAAGTAGATCCCTTGTCGAAAATGACTATTATATCACAGAAATAAACGGCGTTAACCGTCATGTTAGTATTGGTAGCATCAACTATAGGACAATTCCGAGCTATTTATTTTTTATTTTTTGAATTCAAAAAGAAGCTCAATGTGTGGGTACGATACAAATGAAAATCAAGACACATGATGGATCAAATTTCCATCTACAAAACCTTGGCCAAACGAAGTGAGATCGACCTATTTCTTGAACGGATGGTGGACTGGACATGAGAAATAAGTCACATATGACAATATTGTACGAAAACTATTGTGATCAAAGCGCGGCGAAGCAGCTCAAACGGTGACCAAGCCACGAAGCTTCTACTGTATATTTGTCAAAAAATGGAAAGGAATCATTCATTATGAGTTGCGTCCGTATAGGTAAACAATAAATGCAGATCTCTTTTGTTAACAAGTGGACCATTTGAAGCTAGTGATCGGGCGAAAACTAGCAGAATTTGGTAACAGAAGAGGTGTTGTCCTTCGTCAGGACCACGACAGGTGACTCATGTCTGTAGTGAATCGCCAGATGCTCTAGGAATTTGATTAGGAAGTTTAAATACATCCACCATATATTCCGAACCTAACACCAAGCGATTATCACATTTTCCCCTCATTCTAGAATACGGAGTATATCTGACCCAAATTGGACAATCTAAAAGCTTTCAAATGAAGTTTTGAATTTCACGCAAGAATAATGGACTTCTTTTGCCCATTATGTATCCTGTGACAAGAAATAATATAATTTATGAACCAGATGAATATTGCGTAGGAATTCCGCCAAATAAATATTTAAATGAGAGGTAATAATAAAAACTTGTCTAAAAATCACTGATTGAACAATTCTTTATTCGACTAGTTTCGCCTTTTACAGCATTATCAAGAATGAATGCTGTAGAAGGCGAAACTAGTCGAATAAAGAATTGTTCAGTCAGTGATTTTTAGACAAGTTTTCATTATTACCTCTCATTTAAATATGAACTATCACAGAGTAGATTCATCGTCCATTGAATTTATATATAAATATTCTGATTTTGTATTCATGATTTTTTTATTATACTGTATTTTTGTAGGATAAAATCATTCTACTTATTTAGATAGTATTTTTTTATCATGACCTTTCGTCATCTAAAATACTAAAGTTTTTATATTCCTAACGAATTCAAAATGTTTGCAGTTCTGAGCGAGAACATTGAACTGGAGTACATTCTGTCGCATTATGAAGTCTACAAATGGGTAAACGCTTCCCGCCAGGAAGCAGGGAGTTACGCAATCATCGAAAACTTGTTAATTTACCCAATTTTTCAAAATTTTGCCAATTATTTCGTAACTCAAATGCATACCCAAGCGGATTACTCTGTGATATTTTACATCGTTACACCTGAAGATATATTCAGCAAAAAAAATAGGTTGATATGCAATGCAATACAGCATTTGATACCGTCCGCTCCAAGAATAGTTCAAGATTATTCTCCCAAATATCTAAAGGTAAGTAAAAATTGTTCTTATCAATTTTTACCTTAGTCAAAACTGTGATCAACAATGAAATGTTTTTGAATTTAGTAGGTAATAATTGTGAAGTAACTTGACATACTCGATATATAAAGAAACTTATACGTAATTTCTATACTTCCATTTAATTTTTGAGTATTGTTCGATTTTCTTGGATGTGTATACTCAAAAAATGTTTAACATATTACATATTTTAAAAATATCATATAAATAGGTATATAAAATATTATGATTTTGTATGAAACATTGTAGAATGTGTTACATCATCCATGAGGAAACCACGGTCGGGTAATTCAAGGTCGATGATAAATGATATATTTATAAGAAAATCTTACTGTGATTATGAAACTTAAAGTGTTTATTCGCTGTGTTCTAAATAATGGAAATATTACGAGGAATTAGGCTTGACTGCTTATACCGAAATTCAGCAGAATCCTTGCTACTACACCGAGACAAATGCTAAAGGTACCTAAATTCTAATTACCATATCACTCATATATGTATATACGAGTATATTCAAGTTAATGCATATAGTCCGTCATTTATAGTTAGTCTATTCTCAACTTTCTCTATTCTAAAGAGTATCCAAAGTGAACGCAAGATTTGAAGTTGACTCCATTTATGCAGAAAAGTGTTGGAAACCTCAAAGAAACAAATCGACAGCTGACAAAGCTGATCGTTTGTGTTTCCATTGTCAACATTCGTGCAGTGTGTGTGTGTGTGTGTGTGTGTGTGTGTGTGTGTGTGTGTGTGTGTGCGTGTATTGATATATTAAAGGAAGTTCATTTGGAGAAAATGACTTGATCACAAGAATATCATAACGAAACTAGATATATAAGTATGTACGATGTATGTCCACCATTATTCAAGTAATAATATCAGAAAAAATTTCAATAACACCACCACACCTGAGGATAGCACAAAACGAAACTTTTCATTCTACAGGGAAGGCATCGCAATGACCGTGGCAAGTCCATCCCAATATCCAATAACCCCTTTATGAATGCCAGGTCAAATGATATGAGGTCAACGTTCCATCTATAGAAATCACTATGAAACAGCTATAAGATCATAGAAACATAGTCATAGGTCCATATCCCTAATAAGTTTCTACTTCAAATTGTAATGTTTATTTTGACATGTATATTCATATGATGTACATTATTGAATAAATGAAACGCTTGAACTTTCCATATTTCAGCGGCCAATTAGGTTATGTCATGATTCAGCTATTGATTCAATTAAATTTCAAATTTTCAACGAATATCCTAAATGTTTCTTCAATATTTCACACTCACTTCCATTTTACCACAAACATCCTTTCAGTAAATCATCAAATATGCTACTTTATTTCTACTTATCAAACAGAAGAAGGTTTTAGGTAATTATTTGTTGTTGTCCTAGCAATAAACGACGATTTCATTCAATAATTGTGATTTCAATATTCATCATGTTATCATATTACGATAATTACTAATATGTTGATATATTTTTATGGGAACGTTAAATTTACAGGTGATTTGATGCCATCCGACCAGATCAGAAAAAAGAAACCTCATATTCAGTTTTCTTGTCCATGATTGGTATGTCAAGCATTACTAGAATAGAAATCAATACAAGAATATTGGTGGTAGGATTTGGGTATACGGCAGCTTCTTTCTTGCAGACTCTGGTTACCACATCATCACCAGACCTTTATGTAATTTCAAAAATTGAACGAAGATATTGATGAAGAGTTAGATTTTTTATATCAAACACTCAAATATTTTGATTTAATTATATTTTCATATTAGATTCAATCAGTTGCAATGTTTTTCTGTTTGTAGAATTCTTTCAAACGTCTCTTTGCACGCTTATAATGTTTATTATTGTTGTTCTAATTATTGATGAACATTTTTATGATATCAGTTTTAATTTCATGTTTCAATGCGTTTTTTTAAAAATCTCTCTAGTTAATATAAGAATTGAAAAGTCGAACATTGCTGTTGTTTATAGACTCAATATAGAAGTTGTAGTCCTGAAAAATATAGCAAGTTTCTTTTACTATATCTGGTGTGCGCTAACTAGATATGATTATCTCTTGGTGCAATCTATAGATTACTGCACCAAAAATAAATACCTATCGATAAGAAGATCTTTTTTTAGATTACATTCAGCGGAGTTGTAGTCGTGTCGCCACATGACAGATCACATAGGGGTGTACCGAACAGAACCAGGGATCTATTTTTCGTACATCGTCACAACCACAATCGGCGTTGCTCGCACTTGGCAACCCTTAGAACACACGTCAACTTCACGCCCGGCATAGTTACAGAAATACGAAGGCAAGACAAATACGTATTTCTCAGTGATGGTACCTGTTTGCCGTACGATATTCTAGTTATAATGGCCGGGGAGCAACATCAGTTACCGAACAAAATAAGAACCACTCTTCACTCAGAAATACCCCCAAACGTTTTCATAATAAACACTGATACTGATGCAGCAGTAGCTATGAAGACCCTGAATGAAATCATGGTCAAAGATATCAATCCCGATGGTAAGTCTGATAGTGCATTATTTTGTAGAAAATATGCAATTCTTATTTCATGATATGAGTCAACATGAGATATAATCCATTTCAAAATCGAAGTAGTAACGAAAACACTGTTTTCTAGATTTACACTTTTTTTTGAATATTTGTCACATACGATTCACCACCATTACGATGGTCATTCGGAAGAAGCCATCGTTTTGGTGATACATACGTAACAATGAAGAAAATAAGCTTCTATTTTTTTTAATGTAAAAATCATAAAAATTTTGGAAATGAAATAAAACAGACACGTGAAAGAATCGATAACATAATACAAAAAGAGGCCATAAATGTTATAGTACTTTAAAATTGCGTTTGCAGAAATAATTTTGTTACACGCGGCACTCCATCGTGTGATGTCATTTTACCTAGACAACAATCACGTATTCGCTGAGTACGTACGAATGAATTGTTGTGTAGTTGCTTACGCTTCTCGATTCAAATATTTTTGTTACCGGATGACAGAATTTTCAAAAAATTGAAAATCTACAATAATTTTATTTTTTTTCATTCAGTGAACCTACAGTTTAACGCCGGTTCCGAACGGCCAATGGTACCTGTAATCAATGTACATCACCCAACAATTATCTTCATTAAATCATATTCAACCAGATACACCCATGCCTGCAATGGGGCTCGAGCCCAAATCCTACCACATCTTGGTCAGGTGTTCTCCCGACGAAGCAACGGAGACCAGCTAAAAATTCTATTTTTCCTAGGCATAACATTTAAGCATCCTAATAAAAAACAATTCCTGGGCCAAATAATATAACAACAAAACAAGTGGTGCAAACTAAAGAAACGTGATTCAATTGGTTCTTAAGCACTGAATCTGTGTGTGAAGATAATTTTGATGAAAATTAATATTAAAAACAGCTGCCTATTTCTGATATCTACTGAGTCGTGTATCTACTGGGTCGTGAGCTCGGAATAACTTATTCAGTAAAAATATCTTATATATAAAATTCTCGTGTCACAGTTTTCGTTCCATACTCCTCCGGAACGGCTTGACCGATTCACATGAAATTTTGTGAGCGTATTGAGTAGGTCAGAGAATCGGCCAGCATCTATTTTTCATCCCCCTAAATGTTAGGGGTAGTCCACCCCTAATTTTTTTTTTTTTTTAAACAAAATTTTCAGTTTTTATTTTTTTTTTATACAACATACAAAAATACATACAATCCTGAATTTCCACCCTTCTACGATCAACCCTTATTTTTTATATCTGTTCATTTCTTTGGCGGCTTGATGATATTGTTGGCAGGCGATTTCAGGCAGACGTTGCCAGTAATTCCCCGTGGAACGCCAGCAGATGAATTGAATGATTACCTGAAGGCATCACTTTTATGGAATAACGTAAAAACATAATCGCTAACGACTAATATGAGAGTTCAACTTCAAAATGATCAAAGTGTTGCACAATTTCCCAAACAATTGTTAGCTGTTGGAAATGGAAAAGTCTCAATTGATGCGACATCTGGATTAATTACTCTTCCCAACGACTTTTGCCGATTTGTAGACTCACAATTAGCTCTTATTGAAAATGTTTTCCCAAACATTAGTGAGAATTATCAGAATTATGCTTGGTTAAGTCAATGAGCTGCAATTCTTGCTGTAAAGAATAATGATGTACACGCACTGAATTTCACCATTCCGATGATGTAGTAAACTATCCAACGGAGTTTTTGAACTCTCTGGAATTACCAGGATTTCCACCACATCATAACAGAACTATATCGTAACAACTTGCAACTCAAAGTTGTTATGATATAGTTCTTTCTCACACATATAACAAAAATCAAAAAATGTTATTCTTATATTAATTCCCTATAAGTTTCGCTATTCCCTAAATCCCCTTTAATTTCTCGAGGAGTTTCGAGGAGCGGAGATAAGGTACCTTATCTCATTCGACCTTGATTAAATTAAGGTGCCCTGATATATCGCAGACAATATAAGAAACCACAGACATAATCATTATGTCTGTATAATTATAAATGATTTGATTCTTCAGTATAAAAAAATCACTAATCACAAGCGCTTCAGTTTTTGAAAAAGTCGTCCATGTTTCTCGTATTAACAGGCAAAGTTATCGTTTATGGTCGCGAATTGCGAAGCCATGCTACTTTGGCAGCTCTCAAAGAATTTGGAGTTCCAAGTGAGTTGCTGGTATTTGTCAACCCTGCTAGTGAAGCATACAATATCAATAACTACATTTCTCACGAAAAAATGGTATTCGATGATCCAGATGTTGAAATAGCTATGCTGAGGATATTACAGGAACAAGGAGTAACTCATTATCAGGTAACATATAATTCAGATAAATTTTTAATATAGATAAAGGACAAAATTAATCATTCAAATCGATTTTCCGAAAACTATATTTGTGAACACAGTGTACACTTAAGACTCCAAGTCTTTTCAGTTTCTTCTTGTAGACCACTGTGTCCAAAATCTTATAATCAATTACCCTCCATAATTGAAGCCACTAACTATCTACAGTATTTTAGGACAATAAAATTAACAATGTCGATTCCGCTTTCGTACAATAATTGAAAAATAATTTCCATATTCCACATATCATAGTCAGCATATAAAAAGGAATAGAGTAATATAAATGAAATGATATTCCATTTGAGTTCCATCGAAACTGCAATATCTGATTGAAATGTACATTGAATTCTTTGAACATATTATCAAGGGTTTTCTTTCATGAAAAACAAATACATAAATTCTGGATCTGGAAGTTGTAATTATTTTTACAACATCCAAATTGATTTTTTCTTCCTCAAATGTAATACCCACTACATTTCATCGCACAGTCTTAGGCAGAATGATCAAATTGACCATACTTCAATTTCCAAGAATAAACATAACGAAAATTTTGAATAATAGGGCTCACAAAGGGTACCATCATTTTCACCAAATGAAAAAAATTAATGAAATTTTATTGATAATAAAACAATAATTATAATTTTCTCATAATTCTTATACAAATACGCATGACGACGTTTCGAAGTACTACTTCTTTATCGAATGCTGGATTAATACTACTCGTATTAATCCAGCATAAAAAAGTAGTACTTCGAAACGTCATCACGCGTATTTATATTAAAATTATGAGAAAATTCTAAATATTGTTTCATTGTGGATATTAATTTTCTCAAAGTATCGGCCTCATCAATCATCAATCAAAATTGATGATTGAAAGATAATAATAAAAGATGATAATATTTCAACCCAATAAAAATTAAAAATTTCCACCTAAAAGATCAGGCCTTGTCCTGATCATTTTACAAAGAATATTCAGAAAGCCATTACAGTAGGACAACCTCCTTGACAAGCGAATAGGTCTTGGATAAAGTTTAACCGCTATAAAATAGGAGAAACTGGATAACTTCCTTATAACTCACGAACATGTAAAATAATTAGAAGAGAAAAACTGAGATATTACAATAATAGGAGTCACAAAATATAAAAGGACTTCACCAATAATAAAACTAGAGATTTTTAAAAAAATTTCGAAATATCCAATTCACGTTCGACGCATTTCGAAGCATTTCAACATCCGACGTCCGACGAAGCACATCAACATTTCGACGGCACGTTCGAAGCATTTCAACATCCTTCTCAACTGCAAACCACCCCAGGGAAAACTTAAGTTTAACCGTTTGGTCTTCACGCATCCAAGAATCGCAAACATTACAGATATTATTGAGAAACGCAGAACAACAAAGCAGCAGTAGAAGATGGGATTATCGCGGAACTCTGAAAACTGATCGATTCTATTCTGACGCAAAAACTGCATCAAGTAAAATTCATGGCAGAAGAATTACCAAGCTCCAAAGGACCTAGAAGCTAACATGCGCGTACTATAATAAAAAGTGCATTTCGACAGCCGCAAAATTAGGGCATTACATCACAGCCATTCTTCCAGAAGAAATATTCGCAGCTGAAACAATGGTTACTGATGATCAATCAAGAACTGAAGAAATAGAAGAGAAAATTCACAGAAATATTTACGGGACAATCAAGAGAAGCGGTATTTGGATAAACGAACTTTGTCAAAATATAAATGCAATAACGAAAGAAATCTGAAAACGACGAGCAAAGTTTCATGCCCGTGTCTACAGATGAAACAGTCCAGAATATGGAAGAAACTACTCGATATAATAACAAAAAGTGAATGCGGAACAGAGTGTCTAAAAGAGGTCAAAAAAGAATCTACAGATCAATATAACAAATTTCGAAGATCGAACGGATTGTCGCTATAGAATCATACATGTGAAGTTTGAGCAAACATTTCTTAGAGCAAACCTGGAAAAAAAGAGAGATGAACGGAATCAAAAGTATTCTGGGAGAATGAAGCGTCTTGGGGGGAAAAGAGAGAGAAGAAAAAGCCTTAAAAGCTTCAAAATTCAAGTTCAATCGCAAGTCCTAACAGGACTAATCCCTTATTATTAATATAATAATACTAGTAATACGAGTATCTATAATAACGATAAAATGATATATATTTAAATCCATTATAATTGAATATAAATTAAATTAAAACACTTGAACTTATGATTTACACTTTATTGACTACATAGCATGACGCGTTTCGTCGTTACAAACGACTTCTTCAGATGCTTACAGAATTATTCTGTAAGCATCTGAAGAAGTCGTTTGTAACGACTAAACGCGTCATGCTATATAGTCATTAAAGTGTAAATCATAAGTTCAAGTGTTTGAATTTAAGTTATATTCAGATATATATTTATCCAAACATTACAAAATATATAATTCTTTTCATTGCACAAGATCAACAAATTTCTTTATTTCTATATAAAAAGTTGGCGATACTTCGAACCTTGTTATCATAATGTGCCGGTGTACAAATGTACACCGACACATTATGATTGTACAGATTGTATCTTTAAGTCTCGTTTTTCAATTTCGAGGCGGGAAATTTAACAAGAGATCCCTACAGTTTAACACCAGTTCCGAACGGCCATTGGACTTGTAATCAATGTACATTACCCAGCATATATCATTATTTTAAATTTTCACATCATACACAAACACTAACACAAATGCCTTCAGAGGGCTCTGACCCGAGTTCTACCGCACCATAGTCAGGAGTTCTACCGACTAAGCTCGGAAGACCTTCACCAAGGCATACCAATTCACTATAAAGAGACAATTCAGAATGTACACATTAAGAGCAGAATTTTGTGTCTCCTCAATGTCGGCCTACATAATTCCTGGGGTTTCAAAATGATACGTACGTACTTTTTCTGAGCCAGAAAAATCGTACCACTGTTTGACGAACAGATGCATAGAATTGTGTTTTAGTTATTGTGAAAAAATACAAAATCATAACAAGCTGTGAATCTCCTTTTGCAGTGAAGTTGTCTTGAAGGGGCTAAGCAAACAGAGGTTTATTTAACTTTTTACTAAGTTCAACGACTTGACAGTGACATATCTCAAGCGACGTACATCGACGTCAATTCCCTAAACATTTTACACTATCAGCTGAATAATTACGACCGCAAAACCGATAAAGAATCATAATCTTATATATATATATATATATATATATATATATATATATATATATATATATATATATATATATATATATATATATATATATATATATATATATATATATATATATATATATATATATATATATATATATATATATAATGTAAATTTGAATATCAGGATTGCGGTTTATGTAAAATACTTTATTTTCCTATAGACTCAAATTTTCATACTAGTTCGTGACTTCTTCTGGAGTATACTAAAAAGAAATGAAGGTACATCACCCTCATATTTTGTGACAATAAAATTATCAAAACTAAAAGTTCTCAAAGTTAAAATTAAAAACACATACACAGTTAATACTTTGTCAGCAGGCGAGAGAGCACTGTTTGATACGAGCAACATATTAGCGGTGGTCTGGTTTGAAATTTTTATATTTAATAGATTTCAGTAAAGTAACTCAATTGACCAGTGGCAGATTTATAGTTAACACAGTTCTCATCAATTTTTATGTGACACATTTCGAGGAAAAGCCTAGTCTTGTAATTGCAGTGTTGGTCAAAAATTGTAACATTGGAAAAATCAAATATATGTCCAGTATTTTTTTGATGTTGAACAACAGCACAGGAGTTCTTCATGAGGCGGCAATCACTTTTATGCTATGTTATTCTTTGTTTCTTAGTTCTTGAGCCATTGGTTGGTTTGGCCTATATAAGTGCCTTCACATCACAAGCACGATAACCTGAATACTACATTGTTGTTAAGTAGGGTTAGTGTCCGGTCCTTGAGTTTGGAAAAAATTGTTTTTATAGTTACGGTGTTATATAGTGCCATTCTGATATCAGGTATGTCTCTGAATAGGTTGGTGATGCGATGTGTCAAGTTGTCTATATGAGGAATCTTCTTCTAGTTTGTGATTCGTCCATCAACTTCCTCAATGGGACCATCATAAAAATGTCTGTTATGAATCAGTTTCTTCAGGATATGCTTTGGATATCCATTGTTACTTACAATTAATTACAACTTACTGCAAATATACGATAATCAACAACGTGGAACCTCGTATTTTGGAACTACGTTTAAATGAACAGCCATTATTCCAAACTAAGAGTTTCACAGTCACATAGACACTGAAGAATTGTTCTTTGAGAATTATTCCCTCAAAAAATTTAATTTTATCGATTTAGAACGAGAGCACCAATTCTGCGAATTAGGACTTCGATTTATGAACATGTTCATAGATGAAATATAAATGAAATTTTAATATAAAATGGAATATAAAAATTCAATACAGTTAAAACGGAAATATAGAATATATTTGCTAATAAATAAACAAGAATTATTTTTCAGGGTAATATTGTTGACTGGGTTAGAAGCACGCAAAGCAACCTGATCAGTAAGGTGAAATTTGAATGTTATAAACGTCTTCTTACATTAGATTGCAAATGTATCTTCATATATAGCAACAAATCGATAAGCAAACGAACATTTCAAGCTATAATAAACGCAGGTTTAGTTTTTGATGGTAAGTCCTTACAAACGAATACTATATGTAGGTATCTACCCGTACACAATTTTTTTTTTTAGGAAAACTTGTGATCGACTCGAATTTCTGCACAAATGATCCAAATATTTATGCTGCTGGACCCCTTACAAAGTATTCAAGAAAATATCACGCAGATCATATGACTCATCTCTATTACAATACCGAGGAAATTGGGGAAAAATTAGCGCTACATATAAGAAATATGCTGATACCAGAGAATTATAGGCCCAAACAGTAAGGAAAACGATTGCTACTATATTAATGAAGAATTTTTTTTACAAAAGAATCCTTTGGCCAAATTTTTTTTGTATTGTCCAAAATTATGCGCTCGACTTGGAAGAAAAGATTTTATGAAAAACTGACAATTAGTCGAAAGTTTGATTTAGTAAACATCTGAAAAACTTTTTCAATCTTCATTCTTTCAAATCTTCGTTTTTTGAACCTAGTATCGAACTAGTATTTGAACTAGTTCGTCCAAAACTAGTGGCTTCAAGGACATTCAGTTGGATGCAGCATATAAGGATGAATGAAATTCTGAAAACACTTAAAGTACGAGAGACATGTGTAGGTAATATTTGTAATATTGCTCAAGTGATATCGTCAAGTGGTGTAAAGCAACCCACGCAGTACGCAAGGAATCAAAACATCACAATACCATTTCAAAAGTAATATTACCTACTCCAAAGAGTATAACGAATTAATGTTTTGTGCTGTAGTATTACGTGTAATATTTGAGCCTATTGAACTAACCAATATTGCCTAGCAAGCCCAAGATTGAAAAATATGTTTCGATAAAAAGAAAATATTTGAAATATCTAGATACTTATATCATCATCATCCTTGATTTTGTAAAGTATTACGATAATTTTGGAGGATCAGTAAGCGAGCGGCGTAGTGATCCTATACGAGCTCGGCTTACTAGTGTTGGTAGGTTCGATCCCCACTGTATTCTTGGGCTAGTCGAAATCGGCTTTTAAAATTAGGTTCAACTTTCGCAGAAGCACAAAGTGCTTGTCAAAGATTAACTAGCATTTATAGAAATAATTCATTCATTCCTATTAATAGATATGGATATATTCTAGAAAACTTGTATTCTTAACTGCATTCTGAACACGATTAAGAACAAAAACTTAGTATAGCTACATTTGAACATATACTTTATAGAATAGAATAGAAGAGAAATAATTTTATTCTCATAAATATATTGGAATCCAGTATACATATACACAATATTAAGAAAAACGTCAGAAGAGACAAAAAATTACTTAAGATGATTATCGAATAAGAATATTTTCTTGTGACCTATTAGTACGAGAGCTTTCAACGTCGGAAAAACAAGCATTTCAGGTAGGCAAGTTTTTAGATATATTATCTTGAGTGAGACGTCATAAGGGCGGTCTGGCTGGTAGTAGTGGTTGCGTTCATCAGTTCGCGTCTACCTGTACAGATAAAATATCGATTTTTCGAATCATTTTGAGAAGTTTTGTTTTCCTTTCATTATTTTAATTGAACTGTTTGCAACATAAATCTATTTTTGCCAGATATTTTCATTGTTGATTAAACTATGCCAGACCATGGCATGTTCTGGCATGGTCTGCATGGAATTAAATTGAATTGAAAAAAAATTTTTCAAAGTAATTCATATAATTGCTGATATTTTCATATTATGTTATTTAAGTATCTAAAAATCTAATATTAATTTGAAAAACAGTGATGTTGGATCATTAGCTTGGTCTAGGAATGGTTATCGTTAAATTACAGAGAAAGAAAATCTATTGAATTAATGAGTGGATTAATATAGTATTAAAATAATCATTTATTGTTGTACTTAATTGAGAAAATATGAAAATAAATTATGTAAGTAAACAAAATTATATTTTTCAATTCATAATTGTATCACGAAAACGGAGACATATTGATAATTATCATCATCGTCATCACTACTGTCATTTTCATTATCACCGTCGTCTTCTGGATTCTCATCGTCTTGTAATATGTTATTATTTTTGAAAAGAATTTGTGATTGTCTGTATTCTTCCAACATGCCCAATCACTTTTCACTTTCAAATCGGTCTGGCTGAAGGTTTAACAATCAAATTATTATTTGGCGAATTAATTTTAGGTTTTTAGATACTTGAATAACATTGTATAAAAAATTCCGCCATACTGAAATATTCTGAAAAAAAATTTTCAATTCAAATTAGCATCTGGCACGTTTTAATCAACAATAAAAATATCTGGCAATGATAGATGCATGTTGGAAATAGATCAATGAAAATAATTAAAAAAACAAAACTTCTTGAAATGATTTGAAAAATCGATATTTTACCTGTACAGGTAGGACGCGCACTGATGAACGCAACCACTACCGCCAGCCAGATCGCCCTCATGACGTCCGGGGAAGTGAGAGAGATAACATATCTAAAAACTGGCCTACCTGAAATTATCTCTCAAAAACGTTGCTAGCTCTTAGACTATATAGGATCACACCTTTATTTATGTTGAGAGCACCGATAAAAATATTGGATATCTTCATCCAATGTCAGTAGGCAAACTTATATTCAGAAGCGATATTTCCATTTCGAATAATATTCTAGCAATAGAAAAAAATGGTAAAAATAGAATCAAAATTAATTTCCGTACATTTTTAAGCGCAAACAAATTTCTCTCATCAGATTTTTTGATATTAAACAAACTAGAAGCATACATTCCACAATATCTCATCAGAAGGCAGGGAGTTATTAGATCTGTAGATTTAGACATATCCGACAGTGAATTAATGAATTGTATTCAACCAATCATGGGGGAGTATTTCAAGATCCTAGAGGTCAAGCGATTATCGAAAAGAATTTTAAACGAAGATGGATCTTTGAAATTCATTCCTACACCTAGTATTCTGATCTCTTTTAAGGGACAATTATTACCAAATAAAGTTGCTATTTTCAATTGTGTAAGGGAAGTTTTTCCGTTCATACAAAGAGTAGTCCAATGTCGTAATTGCCTTAGATTTGGCCACACAGACAAATTATGTCGTGGTCAAACTCATTGTACAAAGTGTGGGGATGCTCATAATGTGAATCAATGTAAGTCTGACAATAGTTTTTGTATACATTGTAAAGGGAATCATTCCTCCACTAATAGTAAGGTATGTCCTGCTTTCGCCTCTCAAAAAAAAAAAATCAAGGAAAAATGGCTGTCGAGAACATTTCTTATAGAGACGCTGTTAATGAGATTGAGGGTAGTTTTGCAAATATAACTGCTTCTTCCATTTCAGATTCTCACGTTAGCCCCCCAGCGAAGAGTCACAGCAATTATCCCCCTTTAAAAAGTGTGAAACGTAAATACTTTGTAGACTATGCAGCCATAGAACTGAAGAGGAAACACTCGGAGATAATCAAGCCCTGTGTCTCATCTTCTGGCAACGGTGGTTGTTTGAGAATAGCTGATGATACGGAAAAGCTGTCAACTAATATAGATTTCCAATTTTTAACTAAGATAATATGTGAGGTAATTACCTCCTTCATGAGTAGTTTTAGTGGTTCAATATCAAGTATTAAGGAAGATTTCAACCAGGAGTTGATAAAGAATGAACTTAAAGAATTATTAAATAATGAACAGAATTAAAATTCTTCAATGGAATGCCAGATCATTGAATTCTAATAAAGGAAACTTAGAACTATTTATAGTACAAAATAACATAGACATTTGTCTCATAAGCGAAACATGGCTCAGAGAGGATAAAAATTTCGTAGTAGGCGGCTATAATATTCTAAGAAAAGACAGAATGGATGGCAAAGGAGGAGTGGCAATCCTGCTAAAAACGTCTATTTCATTTGAATGTGTTCCTTTTCCAGCTTTCATGAATGTTGAAGGAATATCAGCAGCTATTAAGTTGCGAGACGATTCCAAGCTTTTCTTTTACTCCATATACTCCCCACCTAACTCAAGAATAGAGGAAAATGAATGGAATAATTTCTTCGGAAGTCTCGAGGAAAAAAGTATTATAGGTGGAGACTTCAACCTTCACCATACAGCATGGGGATCAGCTATGGATTCCGTATATGGTACTAAATTGCTAGCTTCCATTGAGCGCAATAACTTTTTCGTTCTCAATGATGGCTCTCCAACCCGTCTGGGCCGTCCTGGAGAAAACAAGTCGGTGGTTGACATAACTCTTGCTTCTCAGAATCTGACGTCTTTGGTTCAGTGGTTCGTGGAGAACGACACTTTAGGTTCTGATCACTTGGCTGTCAGATATGATATATCTGTTGATTATGATAAACGGTGTCTTGGACGATTTACTAGAACTTATAACACCAAAAAAGCCAATTGGCTTAAATTCTCTACATCCATGCAACAACAAGTGGAAAACTACAGGCAAGATTCTATGTCGTACGAAATCTTCAAGAAACAAATCCTCAAGGCTTGTGAAGACAGTGTACCTAAATATAAAAATTTCAACCCCAAGTTTAACAAACCGTGGTGGAATGATGCGTGCAAAATAGCTCTAGAAAAAAAAAACAATGCTTATAGAACTTATATCTAATCTTCCAACCTTGAAAATTTCATTGCTTACAAAAACTACGAAGCTTTATGGAAGCAAACAATAAAAAAGAGCAAACGCGAAAGCTGGAGGCAGTTTTGTTCGTCGTTAAATGGAAACACTCCCATAAATTTAGTTTGGAGAAATATAAATAAAATTAAAAATATGTCAATCATTAGGTGTCCTTTAGCAGGTGGAGATTGGGTCGAGGAATTTCTCTGCAAATTGACTCCTGCAGGTACTTTTGAAAGGGTCAGACCCCTGCCTGCTTTTAATGATTCCGACATGATGTGCAGACCCTTCAATTTAACAGAGTTAGAAAAATCACTCAAATCAAATTCGAACACCGCGCCAGGCTTGGACAATATAGAATACATAATGTTACATAATTTACCTTTAACCGCGAAACGAACACTATTGTATATTTTCAATAATATTCTCGATACGAGAGAGTTTCCTGAAGACTGGAAATCCTACGTGATTGTCCCAATATTGAAACCTAACAAAAATCCAGATTCTGCGAACTCCTATAGGCCCATTTCCCTCGGATCTTGTACCTTGAAAACGTTTGAAAGAATGCTCAAATCTAGACTGGAATGGTGGTTGGAATCCTCGGAAAAATTTCCTAGCTCACAATTTGGATTCAGAAAAGGATACTCCACTTATGACTGCATCGGCAAAATAATCAACGATATATATACGACTTTTACGAAAAAAAATATTCTTATGTCTTTATTCGCAGATATCACTGGAGCTTATGATTATACATGTTTAAATATCTTGGAACAGGAACTTATTGAAATTGGCCTCAGCCCTAGATTTGCAACTATTATTTTCAATTTATATATAAACCGAAAAGTGTTCGTAAAAGTAAATGGAGTAACTAAGGGTCCAAGGAGCACTAGCATGGGTTTACCACAGGGTGGTGTACTCTCTCCTCTTTTGTACATAATATATTATCACCGTTTGGAAAAAATATTAAATAGTCCATATATTAAACTTATTCAATATGCAGATGATATTACTATATATACCAGCGGACAAAATCTAGCTGAATGTCAAAATAATCTCAACCAGACAGTTAGGAAATTTTCCACCTTCCTTCTCTCGCACGGTCATTGTTTGTCTGAATCGAAGTCGGTCTTATGCTCCTTTACTAATAAAAGAATAATATTTCCAGATTATTTAACAATCGGGAATATTCCATTACAACACAAGGAATCAGTTAAATTTTTGGGTCTTATACTAGACAAAAAGTTATTGTGGAAACAGCACATTTCACTTCTGAAACATAGGACGGAAAGTAGACTTCAAATACTCAGATTTGTTTGCCATAGAAATTGGGGAGCTGACCAAAATACAGCTTTATTATTCTATAAAAGCTATGTAAGATCTGTCTTGGATTATGGAAGTTTCTTTTATGGCAGTGCTAGTAACTCTATTTTAACAGCACTGGACGTCCTTCAAAGAAAAGCAATCAAATTGTGCATCGGTCTTCTCAATAGTACCCCTTCAGATTCTGTCTATTCAGAATCTGGTGAACTTCCCTTACATCTACGTCGAAGATTATTAGGGGGCAAATTCTTCATTAAAAGAATGGCAGTTTCAAGTAGTTTGGTTGAGGATCTTCATAATTTATTCATACTATCACTCACACATAAATTTTGGATAGTGAAAAAAGATCCAGTGCTTTTATCCTGTTACAGTTCTATCATATCTCATAAGGAAGACATTTACATAGATACTAAACTCCCAATATTCACTATGGATTATGTTATCTTGCAAACAGATATAAAGGTTATAATCCCCTCATATAACAATCTGACAGCTAATGAAGAACTGTTGGATTTATTACATAATAGATTTCCGGATTATCATAGAGTTTTCACCGATGCATCAAAGTCAACATCCCCTCATGTAGGAGCTGCTGTTTTCGACCCTTTGGCAGATGTTTGTGTTCAACTCAGTCTTCATCAGAATTTTTCAATCTTTTTCGGCGAGTTATATGCTATATCAATGGCCCTCAGATACATCCAGGAAAATCGGGATATATCATCCCATAAAAAATACCTCATCTTGTCAGATAGTCAATCATGTCTTCTTTCCTTAAAAAACATATCCCTAGATAGCTCGTTTTCATTCATACATAAAAATATTCTAACATCTCTAAATTATTTAAAACAAAATCAAGTAGAAGTTTTTTTTATGTGGGTTAAAGCTCATGTTGGTATCTCGGGCAATGAAAAGGTTGATCAAGCAGCAAAAAAGGCATCACTTAATGAACTGCAAATGAAGAAATGCCATTATTCCGATTTCTACCTCAAGTTTAAAGAGGAAGTGCTTAGGTTATGGACGTCTGAGTACCAGAAAAGTACAATGGGGGCATATTACAAATCTCACCAACCAATTCCAGCTACTACACCTTGGTTCAAAGGATATGTAAATCGAAGGAAATTAATTACCATTATTTCTCGGTTGAGGACCGGTCACGCTTTATGCCCCTTTTACTTAAATAAATTTGGGTTGAGGGATTCACCTCTATGCGAGTGTGGTGAAATAGGTACACTCGATCATCTGTTTTTAGTCTGTCGCAACCTACGGCATCAGAGAAAAGTCCTGTTTTCGAAATTGAATAACATCATACAATTCAATCAGCCCTACAATTTATGCTTCCTCCTGTCTATTAATAACCTGAGTGTTCATGAAGTGATATTCGATTTTTTTATTTCTGCTGGTCTCAAGATATAAGCAACGTTGTTTCCTGTGTTTAACATTTCCTCGTGTATAAAAACCTTTCTTTCCGTGGCTCAAAGATGTATGTGTATGAAGAACAAAATCGCCGTGACGAGCCCTTCGGCGTAATGTGTCCCAGTGTATATTCCCCTTGTGGTGTACATTTCAAGTCAAATTAAGTTCTCTGTTGGCTAATGACTTACGTCAAGGCCATTTGGGCTCTTTGCCCATAAAGGAAAAAAAAAAAAAGGATCACACCTATAGGACGTTCCAAATGATTCCACATTTTGATGTACAAAACAAACTTTATTCGGTAACATATGGTCTAATCTGTTGGCTTGCTCCTCCTCGAGTGAAAAAAATTTCGAAAGTTGAACTCCCTCAATACAACACCCAAAAGTCTTCATTAAAAACTTTCTCATATACTTTTTCCGATGGAATACTTACGCTGAAAGCTGAGTTTTGTCCCTGAGTTTGCATCTTTTCAACATCAAACTGTGTTATCAGGTGCTAAATAATCAGATATATTTTCTTCTATAACACTGCTTCCAGCAATTCTCCCAATATATATCCACTTTTTTTTCAACGCACCCGGTATATATTATATATTCATATACACATCAATACAAATCCCTATTGCCCCAGATCACAGAATCAGGCGTGAACGACTGAACCGATTTCGCAATTTTTTTCGTTATGTTTGCTATTGTCAGGATTATTCATAATAATAATAATAATAATAATAATATGAACTTGTTTTACCTAAAATTGCTACACAAAGTCCTATTTACGAGTCTTATGAAAGAAATGAAAAATTTAGAATATTTATTTCACTGATAATTTGCAAATTCAAGAATACTTACCACCTCATTGAATTTTCTAATGAGTATAAAATTTTTTCAATGTAACCTTACTGCTCTTGACAATATAAACTTCTTCAATGTAATCCTAGTGCGTTTTACATTAAATTTACAGAATGCGTGCTGCAAATATGTTGAAAACATTTTAAGGAATTGAATATCATTGTTAAGTCGGTATGCTTCGGTCCGAGTTATATGGATAAGATATATCAACATTTTGAGTTTGATTGAGTCAAAGTGCAATGTTGTCCTTTCACAAGGAAAAAAGATCGAATTGAGAGTTATCATCGAGGTAGTCAGGTTCTTTCTCGTTCTGATAGGTTCAGATATCTTGGTGTAGTCTTCGTTCAGAAACTTTCTTTCATTCCACACAACACCGAACTTATTTCATCTTCCTCGAAGTATATGGATTCGTTATACGCAATGGCAACTTAGTCCTCAACATTTATAAGACTATTTAACACCCTAATCCGTAGCAAGATGGAGTATGACAGCATGATCTGATATCCTATTTACATTTGCCATCAACGCCATCTTGAGCCATTCAGAGAGGGTTCGTGAAATTTTTAGTATGAAGGGAAAATAAAGTTTCTCCACAGAGAGTAGTAAATTATGACGAATTATTGAGTCGATTCAGTTCAATCTCATTGCAGGGCTACGAAGAGAGAAACTACGTATATCATTCAAATTGTACATATTACGACACAACAGTAGGTATTGATTGTCATCCTCTTTTATCCGTTTTGAAATTTCGTATATTTCAATTATTTTATGGAAAAGGAATACAGTTCACAGCAAATCGTTGCTATTTTACCAATGAACGTTGTGTTTTAATACTGCAAGGCGTTCAAGTTGAAAGACGATGGTCCTGAATTGAGTTGCGCAAGCGTTTAAGTCAAATTCACGCCATTGATACCTCCACCGCAGTACATTGATTGCTTACCGAAAATGGGTCAGATTTTAAACATTTTTTGACTCATCCAGCAATATATCTCGTGAAATTAATACAGTGATGAAGAGTAAGAGATGAGAAAAACGTACCTTATACGGAATTAAGCAACTCCAGTTCAACTATAGAGTTGACTGGTCACAAGTCACTTTCAATACATCATCAGGAAGTTATTCATAATCCGACCGGTTCGAAATTGCTGGATATTACATTTCCTTAGTCCATGGATGCTTCGACTCCACATTGGATAAATAGTGAAAACAAAAACAATATAACCCAAATAATAGAACACGTCCTTCAGGTTTCTCCAAATATATGGACGTACAAAATACAAGAAAAAATATACAAAAATAAATACACATGAAAAGAATATGGGCGTACAATTTTGCCGAGGCAGTTTTTTCAGAACGAAAATATCAATATTCAATTTGATGTACAGTGTAGGAACACCATGTTATATGAATAAATAAAAGTGATGAAATAAATTGAAACATTAAGTTGATAACCGAATGAAACAATACTATCGCAATCTCATTTACTCTTTGTTATTAAATCGAGTAGTTCCTGTTTCATCCTGACAAGTGCATGAAACTCTGCTTGTTGTTTTCTGATTGCTTCGGTTATTGTAGTTGTCTTTAGATAAACTTCGTTCTGAGGCCTTTTTATCCAAATGCCTTTTCCATTGATTGGCTCGAAAATCCTTCTGACAATTTAACGTTCTTGTTTTTCCTTTTCTCCAATTTTTTTGATGACCGTCAATTGTTATTGACTATCGAAATGCACTTTTAATCATAGTAGGCCCATGTTAGCTGGTAGGCTCTTTGGAGCTTGGTAATTTTTTGTTCGTTAGCGATTGGTTTTAATCCTAAGGACAGTATAATTTCTCCGAGGTATTTAAAATACCTGATTTGTAAGAATTTCACCTTGTTTCGTGATTAGAAGATATCTATTTTCTTATTATCTTTCCATTGGTAATTGGTTTTATTATGAGATATTTTTTATTAGGTTTTCTGCGCAATTTCAGGTAATTTTTCTACGGCGAGAATCTCATCAGTTCAGACGTCTGTGATAATAGCAATAACGTCTGCTAAAGCGAGACATTTGACATTTATCGTTCTTCTTTTTTGATGCCCACTTATGCGACCTTTATATGAGATTTCTATTCCCTAATGATCTTTTATAAAACAATCATAAAAAAAATCGTTATAGGTCTATATGAAACCAACATTTTTAAACTAACAAAGGCCGACTTCGAGCATTTATGTGCCCACTAACTTTAAACTTATCTATCAGTATACCCAAGTTTTTGATACTTTTCACAAGTGTTGAAACATCTCCTCCCATAGTGATCTGTAGCTGCGTTTGACATGATTTGTTATTACTGAATATCATTAGCTTGGTTTTGCCTACGTTCATACGTAATCCATGTTTTCAAGAACTCGACAAAATAAATTGTAAATCAGAATTGATTCTGAATCCATAGCCACAAATGAATGGTACAACTACACATTGTCAGCATACGTGTGATATTTAGATTTATACACATTCCGTCACACAACTAGTATATATGCTGATAGCTCCCTGACAGTTTCATTTGAAATATTCCGATTAAGACTCTCAGTATTGATTGATTATTTATATATATATATATATATATATATATATATATATATATATATATATATATATATATATATATATATATATATATATATATATATATATATATATATATATATAAAAGGTATAAGTGGAATAGCATTCAAGGTGAAATCAAACAAGAAGACTCTTTTATCTTTTGCTCGAGATTTCGAAACTATATTGTTTCTTCTTCTGGACTACTACAAATTAAATCACAATCAATTGGTGAGGGAGCTTACGTCGTGAATATTACTTACTATAGTGAGATTCAAAATATAAAGATGTTCATTAAATTCTAATAAAATTAATTTTTCAGACCACATGGCACAGCTCACATCCTCGTAGCAGTACTAATTGATTGTGACTGACACTAACAGTAGTTATTATGAAGCCATATTGATAGAAATAAACGTCAACGTCAAACCTTGAACGCCTAGTACACGTGAACTACATTATTAGTCCTGTTATCTCACACTTATGATGTCAAAACGACCCAACCCGATATCAATCACATCACAAATTTACTATAAATCAAAATTCAAAAAATATATAAAAACACACGTTTACAAAATTTGAAAAAAAATTTTTTTAATGTCAAAGAATTTCTAAAAGATACTCAGTCAAAAAAAATTATTAGTGAAATACAAAAGTATAAAAAAGAAAAGTATATAAAAGTAAAAAGACAAAAATATGAAAATACAATTTACACAGCCACAGAAGAGTCTTCTTGTTTGATTTCACCTTGACTGCTATCCCACTAATACCTTTTCTATATCTTAACTAGTCAGTCGTGATTACTATATATATATATATATATATATATATATATATATATATATATATATATATATATAAATATATATATCGGTATAGCCCGCAACTCAATTGGAAGTATTTTTTTTGTGTTTCAAAAATTGAAAAATTTTTGTCATTATATATATGTATATGGTATATATATTAATATATATACATATGGTATATATATATATATATATATATATATATATATATATATATATAGAAATTAAGTTGTTTTTGTGCTTATGGCACTGAATGAAATATTCAAGAAAATGAACACTAGAACATTCATTCGAAAAATTCGAATTAACCAAAAAATGTTAAAGTAGAGCTAGATATGTGAACGTGTACGATGTGATGTCTCTATTATCTTTCAAGGGATAGATGTTAGAGAACTAACGAGATCGATGAAAGTGCGTTACTATTTATAGCTCTACTATAACATTGTTTTGGTTAATTTGAATTTTTCGAATGAATATTCTAGTATTCATTTCTTATATATATATATATATATATATATATATATATATATATATATATATATATATATATATATATATATATACTAGCGGACCCGACAGACGTTGTCCTGCCATGACATTCCAAGCTATCAGGATAAACGAATTAATGCATATACAAAAATTCACTCAAGTCGATCCAGCCGTTGAGTTGCAGTATATTAATAATAAATTGAAATTGAAATATTAATAATGGGATAACCGCCGAGAACATACTCGTTTAGTTAATATGTTAAGTTTCACTCAGGGAAACTCAATCTGAATGTTATATAATATATTATATCCTCAGGTAGCTCTTTGCACATTTGATTGACTGCCACGACCTGTCAGGTCGTCTTCTCCTCGGCATTGTAAATTGTAATCAATATAAGTGAGAAAATACCTCGCGCACTTAGAGGTAAATTGTCACTATCACAAAAGGTCAAAAAAAAAGAGCACATAATTTGAAATGTCACTATCACAAAAGATCACCAAAGTAAAGAAAGTTCTCGCGCACGTAGCGGTAATCGCCACTCACGAATATAGAAGGATGCACTCTTTGTATGAGGTATCGATCGACATAGACTCTATGTCATAGAGGATAGATCGATACATTAGTTGGTTGTCAAATGTCAAATATTATGGTAGCTTTCAGAATTTAAATTTGTGAACAACCTTAGGATTTATCAATATATATGAAAATAATCTGATAGATATTAAACAACTATAGTTAGCTAAAATTTAGTTAATTTATTACCCCCTTAGAATAAATATGTAGGAACAAAGATATAAAAATTCTAACTGGTTATTCATTTTAAACTATTCTCTCAATTTGATTTCTGAACGACGGCGGACACATATTTAATTCCGAGGTGAATTGTTACCGATTTGTCGGCACAATAATCAATTGCCGGATCATAGTGGAATGCAGCTCGTTCAAGAATCACAGAAGCACTGCGTCTGCGGATTCGCTCAATTTCATTATGTCGTGCTTGCTGTTGTTGTGATTGATGTGCATCTGAGCCTATTTACTTCATTACCACTCACTAAAGAACGCAATTCTGACATAGCAATACGACTATTTTCTTGATCTGTCTCTCTCTGGTCATCAGTGCGGTTAACACGTGAGGTAGCTCTTCGTACATTTGACTGACTGCGACGAACTAAGTCAGGTCGTCTTCTCCTTGGCATCGTAACGTAATATAGTAAATTGAAGTGAAGAAAATTCGCGCTCACTTAACAGTAAAGTGTCACTATCACCAAAATATCAACAAAAAGAGCACACTACTTGGAATGTCACTACCAGAAAGCATCACAAAAGCAAAAAAATTCTCGCGCACGTAGCGGTAATCGTCACTTACAAACATAGATGTACTCATAAAATATCGCAACCATGATAGTAACACAATTTTGTTAATAGGAAAACTTTTTTCCGTGTTTTGAGGTTAGCTCCGTGGTTGTCAAATATTATGGTTGCGTTCTGAAACTCAAGTTGTGACCAAACTTAAGGATTTATCAAACTTAAAAAAATTGTCTGATACGGTAACAATTGAAGTGAGCTGAAATAAAGTTACGCAAATTTGAAAATTTATTAAAAATCAGTACTACTGATGATTTATTACATTTTGTGACTATCCGATTCTGTCACGTTCGCTGTTTAGTTTCGGAACGCGACATCAAATCCTCCAAAGCGCACGCGAATAATTTAAAATGAACTTTATCGGATAGTAGTAAAGTTCAAATTGACTCCACATTTTATTTAGAAACGTTTGTATGGGAAATAGAAAAGTGCTGTTTTTAGAGTTTTCCCGGCAATTATTCGATTTTTTCTCGCCTTTTAAACCTTCCCTGGAACTCCACGAACATTTCAAGACTAAGATAAGATAAATCCGTTCAGTCCGATAAAGTTCATATTAACTCCACATTTTATTTAGAAACGTTTGTATGGGAAATAGAAAAGTGCTGTTTTCAGAGTTTTCCCGGCGATTATTCGATTTTTTCTCACCTTTTAAACCTTCCCTGGAACTCCACGAACATTTCAAGACTAAGATAAGATAAATCCGTTCAGCCGTTTTCGAGTTTTAGCGAGACTAACGCACAGCAATTCATTTTTATATATATAGATATATATTCAAAACATGTTTTATATCGCATAATATATTTACTTTGAAAGTCGATTTTCATTGATTGTCATTTTTACTGCTTGTTATATCTCACCTATTCATCAATTTCGTTTCGGGCTTCAGAATGCAAAAACCTTTGGGATTCCTAGATAAAATAGAACAAAAACAGAGCATTTTACCAGTTTTCACCAAACCTCTCGTTAAGTTGTGCAGATTGGTTGGAAATTTAAACTATTGCCACATAACTAAACCTGGAATGCGAATTCCGGCCGAATTGGAAGTTACAAGATCAAATTTCGTAAGTATTCTTGATGAAGACAATTAATTAAGGAAGTTGGATGAAGGTATCTACATTACTTCATTACACTTTTTCATTAACGAGGCTGAGTAGTCGAAAGTTATAGTGACCCTATATTGATTTCGGGTGCTGGTGGGTTCGATTCCTACCGTGTTCTTGCGCCGCCGTTCGAAATCGGCGTTCAACTGTGGGTCCTTTCAGACAAGCACAGCTTTGCAAAAATAACTAGCATTCAAACTACAGTATCATCAACGATTAGACACAACGTCATATGGAGATTACATCTCCACCTAGCTTTCGAATTGCTTTTTCTCAAGAATAGTGATAATCTTAGAGAAAAAGTATAGGGATAATGTTCGTATATAATAACGTGATCAAAAATATTTTTTGTATACAACGTTGTTTTGCATACACGAAATCGATAGAGACTTTTCAGGATTTCAGTTTAGAGTGCTAATTCTTAACGTCCCTGTGAATTTTCGGTCTATGAGTAATTCATGTAACCATATACCTATTTTTTGTTCAATTTGCCTGGACTACTAGTTTCAATTGCAGCGTCTTTGATCAGAGAGTATTTGGAAGTCCTAGAACTCAGCATGACGTTGTGGTTCTGCATCTAAGACTTAATCAAGTAGACCTTGAATATTCGTATCTAATTGATACACTAACATGTATTTTATCGATGAAAATTAATATGCAGCTCCATTTCTTCATTTCAATCGTCAATGTTGAAAAAATTAAAACTACTTAAGGAATCAAAACAGCGCTTGTCTGATAACACTCCGACTTTCGGGTGTAGCGGGGTATGGCCATCAAAAAATACCCATCACAAAACTTTTGAGACTGTCTTCACTTTTTAGAGCTATGTACAAAACACTTGAATTTATATTCAAATCAAGTTGAAGCATGTTCCGCCATACTTGATTGATGATCTTTTTAAAGAAGTTTGATAATGGTTTGATAGAAGTACGATAGTGTTCAATGCAGTACCAAAACAAATCAAATATTGTGAAAAATTAAAATTATTCAGAAAAATGTGATGTGGTCAGGAAAAATATAACTTTCGATATTTCCAATGTTATACATTAAAAATTTATTATCAAAATTAATCTTAGGATAGTATGTATGAAAATATGGATAGCAAATGCTAAATGAAGATTTAAAACAATAATAATAATAATTCTTGAAATATTCATTTCTATTGGTTGGTTATTACTTTTACTTGATTATGTTTAATATCATTTTTATGTCAGTAACAAGTAACAAGTCACAGTCAGATTTATTGTCAAATCATATCACTTCAATTTTTCAATGGAATTAATGAATAAATGTCCGTTTTATTCGGTATGCAGGGTCAACTTTATGTCACAGGTGATCTAGAAAGTCTAGATAAACAAGGCTACTTCAGAATACACATCAACGAATTCAAAGAAGTGGAGACGATTACTTGTCTAACAAGAGATGTAAGTTATTTCCAAAAATATTAAATATTTTTATTAATATTTAATATTATTAAGTATTATTAAAAACAATACTTTTCACTATCCGATACTCCAAGTTTAATCATGCATTCAAAACTTCTTATTTATTTTGAAGGATTTACAAATTCTTATTGATCATTAAAATTTCTACATTTTTGAAAATATTCAGAAAAATTATAAGAATGTTCATTTATTATATATGATAAAACATTTTTAAAAAATTCAAATTTTCATTTTGTGACTATATCGTAAACAGCATTTCTAATCGTTTTATTGAAAATATAAACTTCAATTTAACCATCTGTCCTGCTGCCTCATTTACTCATAAAATATTGATGTTAATATTATGATGAATAAAAAATATCTTTTTTCATGAGAAATACAAAAAGAATCCTAATATTTCATTATTTACTGTAATCATAAATGGAAGAACAGGTAACAAAGATTATATGGATATTTGAAAATATTTTCGACTGAAATTTTTTGTATTTTGAAGATAATATAGGTTCATCATATTGAAGAGGAAATTGGTAATAATTTTAATAGTACAACAAAATTATATACTAATAGGGTAATTATTAATAACTCAATATACAATAACTCCTCAACAAAAATGAAAAGAAAGGAAATAAACGTAGGTATCACTACCAAAATAATTATAAGAATCATCATAGTAGCAAGTCTGAACATCCTCAATAAAGATGAAAATGAATTTTCTCGAAATGTTTGCATATGGATATTCAAAAAAATCTCCAAATGAGCACTAGTTTATTGCCATAACAAATATCCTCTAAATACATAATTTCCGTAATTTTATTTAAACATAATTACCGAATTGATTGAGATTATGATTTCTGTTCAGGAGATATACCTGCAGAATTTACTTCAAATCTGGGGCAAACATGTCAAGATGCTGAACAACTTCCAGCTGCGATTCGAACTCATGATGATTCCAGATCTTTTTGAATACTTCAAGGAGCCCTGGACTTGTGGTATTTATTATGACAGATTCACTGAAGTAAGGGAAAAGGTTAAACGGAATCTGGTAGATATTCCAGTAAGTTTTGATTTCAATAACCACGGTTATACCCACACAAAAAAATTAGAATATTTTCCACCACTTAAGAAAGTAAGTTGTATTAAATTATTAGCAATTTGCTAGTAACTTAAGTACATATATACACCTAATGCATTACTGTGGAGAAGAGAGCAGCATGGATCATCTCCTATTGCAATGCAATAACTATAAGCATCAGTGCAATAACTTTCTAGCGCGTACATCTTTATGAATCAGAACAAGCTACCTTTGATTTAGGATTCCTACAATCATTAAACAATTTATTGATTTATGTCATTTTTATGAATATATAGAACATCTGAAATTAGATGTCTAAAAAAGTCAACGTTGATCACCTCTATGTCATTTGTTCATCCTGTGTATTCCGACTCTGTTTTCCGCTCCTTAAATTTTGTGTGTATGAAGATGAAAATCGCCATGACGAGTACCTTGTCGTAAATGTATCTCTGTCTCTATCTTCGGTTCATTTTCTTTTTTTTTGGCATAGTGGTTTCTGCTGCCTAATGACTCTGATCAAAGACAAAATTTAATTCAATTTCAAAGAAATGTCGCGTAAATAATTGAACTATTTTTTAGAAAAAACATTATATTCATTTTAAAACATTTAGTACCTCCTGATACATTGAATTTTTCATTCAGTATCATTCCTATCATTGAGAAAGGTAGTTGACAGCATCAAATGACGATTATCAATACAAAGTACCTAGAGATATCTATATAAAAAGTAACAGTAACACTAAAAGTGTCAATACAAGGAGGCGATAGGGAACAAACTTTAGGAATTATTTTTTTGATGACAAATTCATGGTTCAAAACTAAAAAAGGTTAATTTTTCAGTTGGCAAATGGCAAATCACTCGCTGAAAACACATACGACGTTCTCGTAGAAAACAATTGGAAAGACGTGAGTATTAATACCAGCCAATACATGCAATACAGACTTTTACAATGCATGAATAATTCAATAGCTCTTGCTCACAAAGTGAGGTGCGATATCAGAATAAGTAATATTGCATTTCATTGCAGTACAACCCATTTTATTATTGAGAAAGGTCGGCACTACAATAAAATATTAATTTCTTTTACATTTGTTCTTCATGCAAGATTTGCATTGAACTATTCATTCTGTTTTATCACTATAATATGCTGGGGATTCACGTGCACTTAAATTTTATTAGGTTATTATCAAAGAATATTCTGAGATATTTACATTGGTACAATATACATTTATGTTAGCTTTCCTAGAATATAGAGATACTTTTTCGCCTGTAGATTGTCTCCACCAAATATAAGCCGATAAGAATATAAAAAAAAATCACAGACAGAAAAGTTGTATTACAATTATGACTAATAAATAATTGTTTTCATCTATGAGAGAATTATTTCATGATGGACATTAAGGAAACAGTCTTAAATGAATTCCAGTAATTCATTTCAAGAACAATTTGTGACTGTGTCAATTCAACCCAAAATACAAGGGTTTGAATGGCAAACTTAACAAAAGTACCTAAGTAGGAAGAGATACACAAAAGGCTGATTTGATCACAAGGATTTATTAACAGCAGCCAAAATAGGAAAGTCATTAACGAATTTTCACTTTTGGACAACTTAGAGACAGATGAATAGAATTTCTACCTGGAATTCCGAGAATGTTTCTACTGAAAACCGTTGAGTCGAACTATTCGAACTTTTTGGTACCAAAAATCTTCATGTAGCTTTCTCCATCATTATTGATCACGTTATATGCCTGGAAGTAACGCACCTGTTGAAAGTGATTTTTAAATGAAACATGTGCAAGCTTTTTTTAATGAAATATGTATGTACAAGTGATAATACAGAGTTTAGTATCGTAGTAATGAAATTTACTTCAATTACGACGATAAATATCAATAAATCATGTACTGAATTCCACACTTAGGTATCTAAAAGCAGGACCCGATATTTTGGAATAAATTTTGTACAGTTGAAAAATACAAAAATAGTACTTCAAAGTCACACCACTACAGTGGTTTAGTAAGAAGTTCTAATTCACTGCTTTGTGTTTATTGCATTGATTATTTCGTGTTATTCTATCTTCTATAAAGAAAAATATGTGAAATACTGAAAAAAATATTTATTATATAATTTCGCAGATATTCCGTTTAAAAAAAATAAATGGTCACGTTACGAGTACCACACTAGCATTTCTCAGTACTCCTTGTTACTTTTTTTTTATTTGATTTTTGATTTTCAGAATAACAACACCGATTGTTAGACTTCTAACTTTAATAAATGACAGGGAGGTTTTACTTATCTCTTGGTGAAAGATTATGTTGAAAATAATAAATTAAAATTAATACAATAAAACAATTGTTAAAATGATTTACACATATATTAAAAATAATACTGCATGACGTACGTTTCGATGAGATTCACCTTTTTCAAATGCTATGTGCAGACTAATGACAATTTCTCGAATACATACAATATATAAACTTAAATACAGAGAAAACAGGTAGATAACAGGTAGAAGGGATGAATTCATACTGAACTCTTATATAGTAAACTAAGTAATTCTGAAAAGATTGAGAAGGGGGCTTGAGGTATGATCGATTTGGCTGTTCAAAAAGTTGCCAGAATATTTGTATTTATTAATTTGAAGTGATTCTAACAAATTAAGCTTCATTCCCTTCTTTGCGGTATTAAAAATGTCAAAATCGGAATTGATTATATGATTTTCATTAATCAAATGATTTGCATAATGAGAATCTGTCTTCTGATTATCAAAGCTACGTTTATGTTCCGAAATTCTTATTTGAAAACTTCTAAATGTTCTACCAATATAAAACTTATCACAACTACCACAGTTAATTTTATATACACCTGATTTTTTATTTTTGTTGACCTTAGATTTGTTATTTTTGATATGTTTTCCTAAGTTATTTCCAGTTCGGTAAGCAATGTGGATGTTATACTTAAAAAGAAGAGATTTGAGTTTTTCACTGGACTTACCGATGTATATAAGACTGTTATAGTTGATATTGTTTTTGACTAGGGGATAAACCAAACCAATCGCCTGTTTGAAGTTTTTCTTTAATATCATATTATCTATTACTTCAGGATTATAATTATTATTCACGGCTATTTGCTTGATTAAATTTTTCTCGTTGTGGAAATTGGTTATAGAAAGAGGAATATTTACTAATCGATGTATCAAACTATTGAAAGCTGCCATTTTGTGTTGAAATGGATGCATGGAAGTATTATGTATAATACTATCTGTATGTGAAGGTTTATGGAAAATTGAAAAACTATGTTTGTTATCCAGTTTCATTATTTTGAGATCTAAAAAATTAATAGAGTTTTCCTTCTCAAGTTCCAAAGTGAATATAATTTTAGGGTGTAACGAATTAATGAATGTCTGAAAAGTGTCGAGTTGCCGAAGAGTACTAGTGAAACAACAGATGATATCATCTACATATCTATACCAATAAATAAATTGACTACTAATGGGGTGACAATTAATTAGTTTTTCCAAATTATCCATGAATATTTCAGCCAACAAGGGACTAAGAGGATTACCCATTTAGTCTGCACGTAGCATTTGAAAAAGGTGAATCTCATCGAAATGTACGTCATGCGGTATTATTTTTAATATATGTGTAAATCAGTTTAACAATTGTTTTATTATGTTTATCGACTTACATCAAGTATCGGCCTCATCAATTATTAAAATTAATACACTTGGCTTAAGTTTCAATAAATATATTAAAAAACTCGTTATACAATGTTGAGTAACATTGTATAACATAATACTTTTGCTAAAGCGTTAACGATCCGAAACAAATGTAGAATTTTTCAATATATTTAGTGAAACTTAAGACAAGTGTGTTAATTTTGATTTATTGTTCTTACTTTAAGATTCTCGAGACTTCTTCAGCATTTTGAGAAATCAAACAATATCCAAACTGCCGTCATTAATTAGGTGAAATCGGAGTATTTATTCAGAATACTCTTGATATACTCAAACAAAAATGCATTGAATTTACGTTTTTTTCATGAAAAATACTAGGAATCATTAACTTGATTTTATTATTATTACTATTATTTTTTCAGTATTGATACATCATTTTATGTTTCTCTGTAAAAAAAAATTACATCTCCTATCTACATTAATTGAAGAAATTTGAATTGACGTTAAAATAAGATTAATTTCCAGCTTACAAAGCAACAGAAAGTTGATATTCTGCAACTGTTCAACGAATCCAATTTGAGGAACAGAATGGAGCAGCTAATAGTAGACTATGTAGAAGAAAATGCAAATCACTTACCAATGTATGCACATCCTATCTTACTGAGAAGCATATTGCATGATTATGAGAAAAGTCCAATGTTTTCGGACTGAATTATCATTAGGTTTTATTTCTACAAGTCAACTACAATAGTTACGTACAAATGTATATATTAAGTTTTTTTATTAAATCAAATGGAAATGTTTTCATTCAAATAAATAATTAATCACTTCTGTTGAATTATTGGAGAATGGGAATGCATATTTCCAAATAAATGTTAAGAATCTGTTTTTTGCATGAATTACATATTTTTTATTGGAAGTATCAGCTGCAAAATATGCGTTAAAACCTGATTGAAAGGAAATAGGTGTGATTTTGATTACTCACTTCAGGTAACCTGGATTATAACTTGATGTTGATTTCCTTTATTTTCTCAATATTGAGAGACAATTTCGCGATGAAGAGAATTTCATGCAGGAAATAATATTATCTAATGAACAAACCACTGAAAAAATTCAATATTTGTATTTCAATAATGGTCAAATTTCAGTTTTATGAAGCAACAACTCATTTAATGTTGAAACATAATAATAATAATAATAATAATAATATTTATTTTCATAATTGTCATACAAAAAATAATCATACAACAAAAAGAAAACAAGTCAAAGCCTATTGATATAATAAATCACAGTTTATCACAGGCTAACAGGAATTCATTAATGTTATAAGGTTCAGACTTAACTAATAACTTATAAAGAAACAATTTAAAGGATTTAGAGCCTAACCTTCCTCGCAATTCTGATATGAGTTTGTTAAACAACCTCAGACTACTATATAATGCTCCCCTTTCAGACACAGTCAATCTATGTTTTGGGAATATATAAGGACAGATTCCCCTCCTATTGATTTTGTTTTCAAATTCAGAGAATAAATGATTGTGTTTATTAAAAAAAAGTAGCAATCTATAAATGTACAATACATGGTGGCATGTGGCATACCACAAATGTGGCATACCAGGCGCCATACTGAAGTATGGCGCCGCCAAATGAAGACATATTGAAGGTCGATCGAAAATATATATCAAAAATTCAAATTTTCAGTTACTAGGCCGATACTTGTTGCAAATCTCAATACATAATTCAAATAAAACTTAGTAGTTTTCTGATTTTCACTATAATTAATTTCAAACATGACAATATTATTTCGTCAACACAGTGGCAAAACAATTCACAGTGTTGATGATAAACTGCATTCGCAACAGAAAGATAAAATTTCGCCTGATAATAAATCGGGTATCTACGAATTGAGTTGAGGTACTTGTCCCAAAGAATATGTTGGTCAAACTGGCAGGAATTTCAGACTTAAAATATCTGAACACCAAAGATGCTTTTCGAAAATTAAAACCGATTTAACGTATACAATACATCTTATAGAAGAGAAGCATGTCTTCAACAACAACTTCAAACTATTGCATATGGAACGAAAAAGTTATAAACTGACCCTGTAAGAAGCAATGGAAATTATAAGAAGTAATGGAAATAAGATAAGAGGAAGAAATCAAATAGTTTAATGAATAATCAAGTTTCAATTAATAATTCTTATTAAATTTATTTCAGTAAAAGGTAATCGTAGAAAAGTATTCTATGGTCATCGCCCATACTTCAGAAGAAATATGTTCTATAGTCATTCCCCTACTTCAGAAGATCAGTGTTCTATGGTAATTTCAACACAATTAAGGATAAATGCCAGCAGTCCACAATTTAATAGCTCAGTTTTTCATCAACATCTGATGAAGCGCCAACAACTGTTGGGCGAAACAATATTGTCATGTTTGAAATTAATTATAGTGAAAATCACAAAACTTCTTAGTTTTATTTAAATTATACAGTTATCAAAGCTTATGCGCAGTAATAGTATCTACCTATTACATACTCAGTTAAATTGTGATCAGCTTCATCAGGTATTATTTCTACGAATGACAAACCAATAACTCAACAAATTATATTATGTGTGGAGAAGTATACCTGTGTCTCATTGTTATCAAACTAATAGATTTATCAAAGTTCTGCTCAGGCCAATTTCTAATGAGCTATGTGCCACACCAAAAATATGTAATGATCATCAAATTCGCATGAATGACTTGAATTTTGTGAATAACAAATACAATACAAATATGTAAAAATTCGTTATTAAGCTTAACGACAAAAATAACTATCGTATTTAGGGATTTCTAAATTGAGGTGAAACTATACCTCCTTAATTAATAGATGTCAATAATTTCAAATGAATTATGAATACCACGAAATTGTTTCTGTACGAAGAAAAAAATGTTAGTATTGGAAAGTAGTAAAGTACCGGGTTGAGACGCCATCTTACGAACGCAAAGACATCAAACGCTGTCAAGGAGAGTCCATCTGACAGCCACTTTTGACAGATGTCAGGGCTATCTGTCCAAACAATGAACCTGTGGCACCCTAGAGGGCAATGTGTCTTGTTTTGAAGATCATGCATATATTGCGTAGGTAACTATATTAGTCTGTTCTGAAATTTTGATTGGAAATATCGAAATGATTCGAAGAAATCTCTCACGGAGCTGTCTGCACCAATTTAGTTAACGGAAATACAATACAGAAATCTCTTCAATGTTTGGATGGAATGTCTACAAACTCTGCCATCTATTTATGGAAATCCCCACTAAATATGATCTTCCTTAATGCATTCTACTATACTCGAAAAAGTTTACATTGTTTCTCCGACAGATGTGAGTATTATCATTCGTTTGATTCCATCTTTTGAAGAGATTGGACTTTGATGTTTTCCTGAACAACCTGGAAACACGGTTGTTTTATATATGCCACTAATGAAAATGGGATGAAACGTCACCGTTTGGTATTTCTAACGAGTTCGATGTTCTTTGGAATGCACTAAATATTCACTATTGGAAGTTATCTCGCAGCTTAGTTACAACACCGATGGGTGGACAAAAGATTTCATATAAACAAGTCTTAGAGTTTTGGTGTCTGTTTTAGTTTTTCTGAAAGTTGACTTATTTTCATACCTTTCAAGAAGACTTGTAAATTTAATCGTCCAAATAAAAATTTTTTTTCGATTTGAATGTTTCTAAAGTACTGAAGAAGAAAGAATACATGAGTTGATCTAAACGTTTTGACATTGAAGTTTTGATATAGTGATAATTAGAAATTTGAGCCATTATTTCCAAGAAAATTCAATTCTAGAATATAATTGAAACAGTTGAAAGGCTTTAAGATTCTGCACCGTTGTGCTATATAAATGAAAATGTAAATAACACAAATACTTTATTTCAAACCACAAAACTCTAGAAACTCAACAAACGAAAATTCTGATAGTGTGGAATAATATGGTTCTTCTTCCCTGTTAATTGATGTATTGTTTAGTACTTCAACATGCACACATATTTATCTGTGGTCACCAATTCATCAACTATTGTTCCGCTTCCAGTTGATATGTGTGTATTGACGTGCTTTTTGTGTGTCTGACGTTAGTTTAAATTAATCTAAGCTATTACTCATAGCAAATCGAGATCATTAACAATAAATACCATTCCTCAATTTTTGATTGATTAGCGAAATTTTGATTGGCAAAAAATGCATATAATTCAAGGTTACTGAATGAGTAATGGAAAATATTTCTCAATTGCTCAAAAAACTTCCACTTGTTTTGAACGCAAACGCAGAAGAAAATCACTCGACTACAAGATTTTTTGCACCATTCGGCTGCTGAAAATGATGAAGAAATACATGGATTTTTTAGCCACACCGACACTTCGAACAAATCACCATCTAGACTTAGACAATTATTACACTATGGAAGTGTTACTACCTTTTCCTGTTTTCGATATTCACAATCTAGTTAAAGGTAAGTCAACAATCGTGTTGTTTTAAATCTTCATATATACGAATAACTTACCACGTTAATATATTTTATTGAAATTCTTCGGATGCTTCCTAATTAAATATAAAAAGAACGAAAAAAATCAATTGGTCAGAGAAATAGTCGCAAAATATAACGAAAAAACTATAATTCTTTCAATGAAAACGAGCCGACCTCGTGGCTTTGTCGGGAGAACACCCGAATATGGTGCCGAAGGATTCGGGCTCGAGCTCCGGTGAAGGTATGGGTGTATGTGTTTGTCTATGATTTGAATATAATGATGATAATTGTTGGGTAATTTACATTGATTACAAGCCCCTTGGCCGTTCGGAACCAGCCTTAAACTGTATGTTTCCTGAATTAAAAAAATAACGAATTAACACGAATAAAAACAAAGTTCTCTGAATGAAATGTAGGTATATAAATATGTAACACTTAGGAGGAGACAGCTCTGAAATCTCTTCATTCTTTTTCTACGGACAAAATTTTATTCTAATAGATAAAATTAATGGTAAGAAATTTAATTAAATAAATTTGATATTGTACTACCGATCTATGGTACGGTAGGATTCGGGTTCGAGCCCCGGTGAAAACATGTGTATTTTCCTGATTTAAGTAGTTTAAAAAATGATATATGCTACATCACTAATTGATAACATTGATAACAAGCCCATTGGCCGTACGGAACCGTCGTTAAACTGCAGGTCCACTGAATTTAAAAAAAAATTCCTGAACCTATATGCTTTATATTTGATATCTTATATTGGGTTAAAATTATTAAAAATTTTGATTATGTTGGAATTATATAGATTTACAAAATCTTAAATCTCTCATTGATCTCTCTCTCTCTCTCTCTCTATATATATATATATATATATATATATATATATATATATATATATATATATATATATATATATATATATATATATATATAAAGAGAGTATCCAGAACTAATCGGATACTACGGTATATATATAACGTATACAGAAGCAATCTACGCAACTAGAACAATGGTTATTGACGGTCATTCTAACATAAGAGAAATAGAAAAACAAGAACCAAAAATTCTCAGAATGGCCAAGCAATAGAAACAGAATTTGGATGAAAATACCTTAAAAAACCTGTGAAAACGGTAATGCAGATAGTGTCATTTATTAAACTTTCTGAACATTTGACTTTGTTTCAATTTTTGAATGAAGAGAATTTGAACCACCTGCTTTCAATTTTTCCTGATTCGATGTTGATTCTTAGTGTTATTGTTTTCTGATTGTTTTGTGTTTTTTGATTTGAGTCTTTCGATAAATTTGTCGAATATTTACACTTGAATACGTATTTGTGTATTTATTATATCAATTCGTTTTTCCCAATTTAAGGAAGTTTGACCTATAAAATACTCATTACAATTATGACATAAAATAATAAATCTGTTGATTACATATGACTTTTTTTTTAGAGTTTTTCGGTGTTTTACTTTCAATTTCGGTAGTTTCATTCCACTTGATTCGGTTGGATGTTTGATATTACGGGATTATATTATTACGGTTTCACTGTACCTCTTTACAATATTTGTGCTCAGATTTGAGATGTGTTATGTCCAGAAAGTTTAATTTTTTGTTTTGTCCTTCTTTTCTGAATTTTAATTTTTCAATGAATTTTCAGAAGTTCCCAAGTATATGATTTTATTATTTTTAGATGGCCAAAATACACAATCATTCATTCCATTACGTTAATGATATGTGCCTTTATATTTTGTGCTTTTTATTCTGTATCTGTCACTTTTGTAATGTCAATCCGTGAAAGTTGTTCATTTAAACTTTTAACAAAGCTATATTTTGTAGCCAAAAATTATTTAGAAATAAATTTTAGAAAATTTTCAAAATTTAATTGATTTTTTTGAATTTTTCAATTTCAATACTATTTCTGTTAATACTATATCTGAGAATAGTTTATATATGAGTAGATTTGAAATAATTTAAATTGTAATACAGAGTGAATGTTACGTACTTTATACAGAGTAAGTTAACGTACCAGGTAAATATTAATAGCTACAAGGTTTTATTTCAAAATTTCAGAAAACGTGAATTCAATTAAAAACTGTGAATAGTCAATTTTGTGAAAATAAATTTCATTAACTTTATCAGTTTATTCTATTAACCAATAAAAATGAAGGTGAATTTTTATTAGATTATGTATGCTGAAATTTTCAAATTTAGGAATACCGCCAAATGGATACTTTGCATACAGTTTTATTAAAACGAATATTACATAACAGATCATGTTCGATCCAAATTTCTCAATATTTTGAATAATGCCGCTAAACAGGCATATTGTGATGATTTTCGTTGGCGAGAAGAGAGATTGACAAATGTGCCACATGTCCTTGATATTACTTTATTATATTGTAGCTTAATTATGAATTCATTTGACTAGTTTTCTCAAATTGTATTTTTTGAGAACTCATAATAATACGCTTCATTCATAATAATTTGATCTGGTAAGTGACAGCTCCATAATCATAGTTTTTGTTTTCATTGGCATCTTATGTAACTAGATTCGTTCAGTCTTGAAATGTGTAAACAAAAAACCGCATGAATCTTATTCATTTGGAAATATTACAAAAACCAAAAACTTCAGATATATATAAGCACATGCATATTCATGTTTATTTGCAGTGTTATTTGGAAAAATCAATAACATTTTCCATTCCATTTGAAAACTTAATCTTCCAATAATTTTGTTACATCTACTTAATTTTTCTTTGTTTTTTCAACACTTCCTGAAACAGAAAAAACTATAACTAAACTACACCATTGAAATACAAAGTTTTCGCAATAATAAATGACACGGAGGTTTCGCTTATCTCTTGGTGACACATTATGTTAAAAACTATAAAATTAACACAATTGACTTAAGTTTCACTGAATATAAATAAATATATAATATTCAGTGAAACTTCAGTCAAGTGTGTTAATTTTTATTTTTATAGTTTCGCAATATATTCCAAAAAATAATATAAATTATAAGTTAAAATAAAATTCCGAAAACTTGTAAACTCTTGATCAGATTACATGCTAGTTTAAAAATAAAATATTGCAAATATCAACCACTTTATCCAGATAAAAACAACAAATTTTGGACAAGTATTCATTCTCACACAAGTGTTTCACATGGTAAAAACAAGAAAATAATGCTTCCTCAAATCGAATTTAATTCAAGGTCTCTACGTCAAATATGCCAATTAAATCGAAGAATAAATTATCAACATTTATTGTGAAATTCCAAAAGAACACAAACAGATAGTATTAATATTCTCAGGTAGAAATATCGGATTTATGAATAAGTAAGTGGAAGGACTGAAGATAGTTATCTGATAATAAATACTATCATTTATGATCGTTTAAAAGCAATTGAAATTAAACAATTCGATGATTATTTCAGTAATTTGTACATGAAAATTTTTAGTTGTTATTTTGATGATTCACAGATCAAGATTAAGATTGAAAACATATTTCAACAGAAAAAATTAACTACCATATTATGGCATAGAGCAGTAGGTACCTAATAGGCGAAAACATTACACAATTGAATAAGATGTATTTGTCTATGATTCATAAGCGGAAGCTTCAAGTTTTCTGAACATAAAAATAAGTGTAAGAACACAAATTGCATCCAATTTACGATCCAAGTCCTGAAAATTTGTTAGCAATCTTACTTTATTCAATTTGATATTATATTTTACTATTTCATTTTCTATTTTATTTCATTACGTTGCTTCATTAATTAGCAGGTACGATATTCTTCAAAACAGTAAATATTCACTCTCGTAGTGATTGGTTGTGTTTCTGTTGACAATATTTTTCAGGCATTTCCCTGAGAGTTTTATTGATTTAAGAATTTCAAATTATTGAAATTAAAAATCTTATTATTGATGATAGATTGAAATGAAGTATGTTTATTGAACACTTCAAAACCAAAACTCCTTCTTCAGTATACAATGTCATTAAATTTTGAGGAACTAAATATAAAAGAAAATGTACGAAAGACAATATTGTCAAAAATCAGTATAATTCTCATGGAAAACATGTATAAAACTCATGGAAATTTTTCTAAATATTCATAGGGTAAACTGCAAACTAATCAACTTTTTCATTTTAAAAATTTCGTGTAAAAATTATATACTCATTATTAAAAATTATATTACATATGTATATATTAAAATTATATACATATATTTTTAAAAATCTATGCGATCTGTGAAAGTCTGTAATTCAGTAGTAGTTGTAGCCAATGATAATTCAATTAATTTCTTTTTAATAGCACTGGTAGTATCAATAAACTAATAATACACCAATAAAGCTAATAAACTTTCACACTTTATTTTAATATTTCAACAAATGTTAAAATATAAAACTACTATTACTATAATATTGGGATGAAAATAAAGAAGAAAATTCCTAGAAAATGGGCGTCGGTAGAATATCTTATTTTTTTTAAATATTTTGATTGTACAACTGGATGGCATATGCCATATATAAAAATAAATATCATCATTTACACGAAATGATATATCCATCACGAAAAAACTGAAATGTTGAGTAAATGTTGACTTCGAAATTCATGAAATTATAAAAAAATATTCCTGACATCAAACCGAACCAAGGGTGTATCTGAAAATATTCCTTACTAATCTTCTGAAACTAGTGGAAAAAGCACAAAAATCTAGAAATAATTTTTTTATTTCAAGCCCCGGTTTGAGCAGCATGTATTTCTATCACTAAAAAATGTTATTTAGTTATGGAAGATCTCTATAGAAATCATCATTTGCTTGGATTTCTGTTCAGAAAAAAGCTGTATGAAACGTTATTTCTTTCGATTCTTCGCTAAGAACTTACTTTTATTTATCCTTGCTTGTATGTTGTTACAAGAGGAAGAATGCAGAGGATACAGAATGTTTGTTGTCGTCCTGTTTTTAGCTTGCACACAGATGACAGAACGTTTGCATGATTAAATGTACTATACTGGTACTCCCAACTAGTGGGACCTCTCAGAAAGTAAAGTACAGAGAGAGTTTGGTTCTATCATGGATTTTTTCACAGAAAAAAATTGACTATAAATATAGACAAAACACATTTTCTACCATTCACGAGTTATGTCACTAATTTTCCAAGCTTCAACAGGATCAATATTGCAGGATATGAAGAGGAAATTACTAAAGCCAATAACATTAAATATTTAGGGATTACAATTGATAATCATCTGAGATGGGACACCCAGGCGGAAAAAATTGTGACCGAAATGAGAATGCTGTTACCAAAATTCAAATTCTTGAAAAGTATCTGTGATGAATGTGAACTGAAGACAGTTCATCGTTGCTTAGGTGAACCACATTTGAGTTATGCTGTTATAGCCTGGGGTGGATTATCTGATTGTTATTACGAACGAGTTGAGATCATGGAAAAATGGTTACTTAAGATTAAGTTTCGGGAGAAGATCAGATATTCATCGGCTGAGCTGTACGCTCGATCTAAAGTATTCACGGTGCGGCAGCTTTATGTTTATTGCCTTCTGGTGAGACAGTTTCGTTGGAACATGCCGGATTTCAGAAACCATGGCACTAGGAGTGGCATCAGTATGCCAACACCACAAGTAAAGAAAACTCTAGGTCCAGGATGTTCACCTTCCTGGGCCCTCTTATGTATAACACACTCCCTATTAATGTCAAAGATACCACCTACATTAACTCTTTCAAAATGCGAGTTAGAGACTGTATAATAACTGTGGAGGAGAACACATTGGATTTCTTTTGAATAAACGGAATTTTACATGAGCATGTATCTGATGTCGTTCGTGTTGTTCTTCATGTGCAGTTGTTGGTTGGGTTTATCTTACATTACCTTGGATCAGGTTTTTTTTATTATTTTTTTCTGAAGTAAAATAAAATTCTAAATAAAAATAGAAATATAATTGAACTCACCTCACACACAAAGTTCATACTTTTTGTGAGTGAACTATGTTTATTTATTTGTATTATTCACTTATTAACTTATCGTTGAATTTCCTTTTAAGTTTCAAATTATGTATTTTCTAAATAAACATTATTATTTTTATTATTCTTGAATATTATATTACAAGTAGTAGCTTGTCACCATTGATAGTGTTTGCGGACGCCCTTTGAGGTTTTGATGTTGGAAATTCCTTGATATCATTTCAATGGTTTTAGAAGATGTTCACCTTACAACGCACTCTCCATTTTTTAGCGTTACAACAGGAACTCTACTATAAATTCTAACTATAACTTTCAGTAGATTGTATTCTTTTGAGCGGTGTTACCGTTTTTCTTCACTTTTGGCTCATCCTGGTTACTAGAGTATTGGCATTTAATTTTATTAAGTTAAGAACGAATTTTATTGCAATTTTTATTTCATAGGGTTTTCGTTGAGTAGCTTTTGCTAATCAAGATTTGTGCTTTAGCAGATGTATGGGTTTCTCTACCTTGTGCAGAACTACCTTTGAGACCACATTGCTTGCCTTAGTGTTTATTTTTAACATAATTCGCTCTCGTTTTCAGATGAATTTATATAATTCTTTGATTAAAAGCATAACCCCACATATCTGAAAAATTAGTTCAAAGCATTTCTTCTTTATATTCGGGTCAACCCCTGCCGAAAAATCAGATTTTTTTAACAATTTACTATGAGCTGTATTCGATTGCAACTTTCATTTGAATGCTGCTCAGTGGAAATGGAAGACAACATTTTTACATTGTTGATTTATACTCCATCCATAGACTTGTATACCAAGTGTTGATCTATTAAATCATACGGTGTTGTTACGGTAAAGTAACTGCAATGAACAAATGACTTCTAGTAATCTAAAGATAATAATTATGATAAAGATTTCATTTCAAATTTTAAATATAGAAAATATTCTGTAAACCACTGACGAAATATATCAAAAAAATTTCCTGTACGTGGTATAAAAAAATAATTCATTTAAAAAATTAAAAACAGATTAAAAATTTCGAAGAAGTGAATTCATAGATGACATCGACTATCATGGCCGTCTTCTCTGGTATCAGCTGTAAAAAACGCAAGAACTAACAGTACACGCCTTAACAAGTGTGTAAAGTTCAAATGGTAGATAGATTTTCGAAATTTTACCAATCTTTTTGAAATTTTCCAACGTTTTCTCTCGCGGCGACCAAAAAAAATATGGATTCATTTTTGAATAAATATTGAACCTATCTTGATAATAATTTGTTCAGACATATATTCAAGTAGGTCTGATAATTATACTATGGCACAAAATAAGGATATACCTGATAATATATTATGAGATATATATTTCTTATAATAATTGGAATGAGTATTATACTTATAATAATGAGAGTAGTTAATCTGAACAATATGTTTCAACCTTAAAATTGTAATAAAAGACGTAAACGTCAGTCCAGGTTGGAGAATTTTCTCAATTAGTAATTAACCTCAATTTCTGTTGGACAAATTAGCCTTGACCATGGTGAATAAACTGTATATGAGCAAAATACAAGAAAGACATACGAGTATATAATCAAACATGGGGAAATTTACGTGAACAAATCACAATGCACTCGGTCGAGAGCGCTTTCAACATTTTTAACAATGAAAATTGTCAGAAAAACAAATTTAACGTTATCTTAGGAGAATAGGCATAATCAAACGAATTAAACGCTAATGATGTCAGCAATGGGACGAATTAATTGTTGTAGTTATGCAATAACGTTTAATGGTCTTAATGATAGTATTGTTGAAGTACGTTCAGGAAATGTATGTAATAGGGAAAGTTTACTTGTACAGAATATTCATCTAATTCTTTATTCTTTTGAAAGACCTATCAATAATCTATATATATATATATATATATATATATATATATATATATATATATATATATATATATATATATATATATATATATATATATATATATATATATATATATATATATATATATATATATATATCTATATATATATATATATATATATATATTATATATATATATTTTATTTTAACGTTTAGTGTCATATCTTTTCGTCAGAGTTTAGTTTTGTGAGGTTAGGTTGGTACTCTTTCGTCCTAATGTTAAGTAGGTCGGATTGTCATGTTGTGTTCTTCGTAAGATTATTGGGAAGTTAACCTGACTGAAAAAAAAGGGTTAACTGGTATGTTTTTCGGAAAAATGATGAGATATTAATTATCATCAAGATAGAAGACGTGTTGAGACGTTCATCAATTATATACTTTTTTTTTATGGAATTTTGTTTTGAAGAAAAGAATAAGTATCCAGTATTTTGGATTATTTGATGATCGTTGAATTCTTCTGGCATTTGTTCGTTATTTGGAATTTGTGACCAGAAGAATTACCCTTCAGGGGATCAAAGCACGTGTTCTTGATACACAGTAAACCGCACACTACATTTTTGCGGTTTTCGTTTTCGTTTTCATTGTTATTTTCATTTTTACATTTCCTTTTGGAATTCGCTGTTTTGTTTTTGAGTACTGGAATTATTGAGAATCACCATTTGGAGAAGGTTTGGTAGAAGATCTTTGAGCCTAGAGCTGGAAGTTTTTCAGTACATTGTTTGAAGATACTATTGATATTTGATTTTATTTTAATTTTATTAACCTTAAGTTTACTTTAATAACTGTTCAATTTACATGATGAAGATTCCTTTTTATTCAAACATTCATTATATATATTTTTTCATTGTGACGGTTAAGTCCTCTAGCTAAAAGAGAATTAATTTATCTTTTATTTGTTTCGATTTCTTTTTTTAGTATTTCCAATTATTAATTTTTTTTTTATTATATATATATATATATATATATATATATATATATATATATATATATATATATATATATATATAATCATATCATCATTTATTGAACCAAGTGGATATTACTGTTAGGGACAACTAAGGTTGAGAACTGTTAGATCTGGTGGAGTTGTTGTTTGATCCTCCAGAAAACCAATTGAATTGTACCGAAGACTTTCAAACCTCTTGCGCCTGGCATTAAATTTTTCTTACTTAATTAACCCACCCCATCTTCACTGTAGCTAACTGTGGTGTGGTACAATTCATTAACTTTCAGTTTTCGCCTAATAGTCACTTAGGGTTTGAACCAGAGGTTAATCGCAGGTATACATCTTGTGAGTATGAGATCGAAGATGTATACAAATCTATAACTAGATAGCTAAAGTAGGTTATTATATATATATATATATATATATATATATATATATATATATATATATATATATATATATATATATATATATATATATATATATATATATATATATATATATAAACGTATATAAATGATATTTTTATTATAAAACGCATATTGCTATAAATATTGATATATATATATATTTATATATATATATATATATATATATTATATATATATATATATATATATATATATATATATCATAGCTTCAAAAGGACAATCATACTTCAGTTTTATTCAAAACAAGAAACAGCAAAAAATAAATTCGTAGAAACTTAGGTGGCATTTTCATTAAAACCCGAATCTCAAAGACATAAATAATACCTATAACGACACTTCGACGTGGCCATACTTTGCATCAACAGGTAACCTCTATCAAGAAATGGTCCCAAATTTTGATCAGAAGAGGTAAATAACTTGTTATCAGCATACAAATTAATATCTAATGAACAACGTAGAAATTTACACTCAAGAAATACTTAATTTAAATAGCTAAATTATTCTAAAGCTGAATTTTTCAAAATCCATTTGAGATCTTTATTATAAATTTTAGTTTCTAGTTATCCCACTGTCCTACCGCTAATAACCCAAATATACCCCAATAACCACTTGGTTTATGCGGGTAATTTCTAATAATAAAAATACTTAATATTATATTGTAAAAAAATCCCAAAACAATGAAAATTTCAATAAAAAAAATCGTCAACAATTGTCTTTTTTTTCAAAAAAATAAGTTCGACATTTTGAGATCTATGGTAATTCATAAAATTCAATTATTCATTTAGTTCAATTCGAATCAATTATTCATTAGATAGTTTTGACAAAGTTGTGATATAACAACGAAACGTCAACAAGAATAGAGCTTTTTGCATTGAATTAGCCTCTTATTGCTAAAAGTATTATAAATATAACTATCTCAAACAGGCAACATATAATTTTGAGAAATATATATATATATATATATAATATATATATATATATATATATATATATATATATATATATATATATATATATATATATATATATATATATATATATATATATATATATATATATATGATTTTGATGTGAAAGTTTAGATGTTTGGATGAATGTTTGTTACTGAATCACATCAGAACGGGTGGAGCATGAATGGAATTTGGCTTTGAATTAAATTATATTGAATTGCATTTCATTTTCATTCTAGAAAAATATTTCTTTTCTGTTTTCGCAAAGTTGGCATCAAACTTTTTTCTCAAATCAGTAGTTCAGAGGCTAAAGAATGACAGAAACTTCTCAACCCGGAAAATTTCAGTTCCGATAGGAATCATGATATATCTCACCCTACAGTAACGATAAACTGAAATGAGTCTCTGAAATAAAAAATAGTAGCTAGCGCAGGAAAATATTTTTCAAAAATAGAAAAAAGATTTATGGAGAAACCAACCTTTTCACAAATTTCCCTCTTCCTGATTTCTGAAACAATCCAAGGCAACATTGGCGAAGAGAATCTACAATCCATTCCGGTAAAACCGAAATAGATAACGGGTATTAACTTCATCTTCATCGAACCGATCTGAGACAATGAAGCGGTTCACAATATTCCAATACAATTAGAACGACTCCAAAATATTCACTACCGGACGTCTAATCACTTTCGACATCGCCGAAAACCGCACTTGGCTAGCGACGGGACGATAATGAAAACAACGCGTTAATTTGCAGCGAACAAATTCATTCGTACCAGCAGAAATCTCTTTTTCAACTGTCAATGCGGTCTAACTCCGCAAATCCAACACATCGATTCGCCGACACATGCAATGAAATGTTGCTCAATTCCGGTTTCACATTAGCATACATGATCAACACATTTCTAAACACACAACGAAATATCAAATTTATCAGTTTTTCACACTTACTGCACCCCGCGGGAAAAACACATCAGAGTAACGAACGCAATTGATTCGAACATTGTAGTAAACAAAACAATTTTCTTTGGAACCTCCCGAGTTTCCACTAACTGTGTTTTCCATTCGAGTATGAATATATGAAATGAACTAGCGGCATCGATGTCAACTACACATGCGTCATTCTTGGACTGTTGTTGAGAAAAGATATCCTTTAGGATTATTGATCCTTCCCGGTTAGCGTTTCTTTCGTTGTTTTTCATAGGCATTAAGTGGAAATCGTGAGTCAGCTACAAGTACGTCACATGAATATGAAGAAGGTAACACAAGGGGTGGATTAACAAACGGGGTAACACAATTTGATGGATTGACAGAAACTCCTTTGCTGAATTCCCACGAAAAAAACACTGGTTGAATTATTTCCGGATATTACTTTGAACTACGAGTACATATCTTGAATGAAAACAGTTTGATTTTCAACAGTTTTTAGCTTGATTCCACAAAAATTATATTAAATTATTGCTATCGCTTTGAACTTAGCAGTGTTGCTCGCCTCTTAATAAATTTGATTGAATCTTTTGGCTGATCTCTTTGTGGAACATTGTTAAATATATTGAATAAAAAACATTTGGCTTGGTTTCACAAAAAATATATTCAATTAGTGCTTGACAATTGTTTCGGGTTTCAAAAGCTAGATTTCTTCAAACGTTTCAAGTTTCGTTCATGAGTATGTACATCACAATGTCATTTGAAAAATATATAAGTATTTGTCATATATAGTTTCTGCTGGAATATTTACTTTGTATTCTGTTTGACTGTTTACATCTTTTTATTCTTAATTTATTGATGAAAACCGATTCTACTCAATATGCTAACATTTTACTTCGAATTATTTCTTGAACCCAAATTCGTTCTGAATTGAAATGAATAAAGAACAATTGTCAGAAGTTTTACTTCTGCAGTCCATTTAAGTGCCTTTTCAAATCATTATTCACCCTTGGCTATAGAATTTTTTTAATTTTGAAAACTTATTAGCATTATTCTATATTAAAAGCAAAACATAATCTGAATTTAACAACTTTTGATCTTGGACATTTTTATATGAATTTTAGTGGATATAAAATCTAATGGGTAATGACCAAAAAGAACTAACACAAAAAAATTTTATCGAAAGGAAAAAAAGGAACATATTTCGCTTAGGCTATTAATGTCGAGTTTCTAGAGTCGCATTGAGTAGTGGTTTTTGTTGATATGTAGAATATATACTATTTCCAAGAAGAGCCATTTACATTAAGGTGTCTTTATTTCAATCCGTCAATTTTATTATAACTCTACTCATTATGCTGAAATAATACATATATATATATATATATATATATATATATATATATATATATATATATATATATATATATATATATAATATATTACTAATGATATGAACTTACATTCATGTATGATGAACAGCAAAAACATTACAAATATAAAATAAAATGTTGAACATCACATGTCTTACACACGTCAAGAATTCAGAATATAAAATATATTAAGCAATATTGTTATGGAATAGAATTTTTAAAAATGGGAAATAAATCGCATATCACGAACATGAACACGTACAATACAAAGCGCAAAACCAGTCAACTTAAAACATCAGATGGAGTTAAAGTGAACTTCAGTCATTTATAGAATAGATCACTATGTCTATCAAAAACTTCTTAACGATCTTCTTGAAGTTTAATAGTGGCATTCCACGAACTCTCACAGGCAGTCTATTGAAAAATTTCCATCTCAGAAAGTTCGCACAATTTCGGGATAAGGAAAGCCTGAAGGAAGACGCTCAGACATCACTTCCTCCCCTGGTGTTATAGCAGTGAAATTTCCAGGAGCACAATGAACATTTTATCTGGCATTGAGTGAACACTCGTAGACAAAAAGCCTCATTTTCACGAATCATTCATACTAGTAAATACTGAGATTTTTTCGATATTTCGATTAAGAGTCTCAGTATTTACTAGTATGAATGATTCGTGAATCTTGAAACTAGCTATCCTTTTGCCCGCCGGGGCGTTGATTTCTGTGGTGTTCGAATGAAATCTCCACAAAGCCTTGCGTACTCGCCCTAATGTTGTCATGATTAGGAATCTAGAACGCTAGGGAGTTTATTCGTCTTTTCTTCGATAGAGGGAGCTCACGTGAATTTTCACAAGTTGTTGCTCTCCTCATTCGGATCTAGGACCTGTGTACGTTTTGAAAGTCATCGATTCTTGATTTATTGATTAAATACGGACTGATTATTCATAATGATGATGACATAATTGTATTCTATTGTTATTCAATAAGAACGCAGATTTTTTCGAAGCGCACTTAATATTCACTCTCGAAAGTGATAGGTTCGTTCTCGTTGACAACATTTATGTAGACAGCTCCCTAAGAGTTTTATTTGAAATATTTCGATATTTCGAATAAGTCTCAGTATTTACTATATATTTACATATATATATATATATATATATATATATATATATATATATATATATATATATATATATATATATATATATATATATATATATATATATATATATATATATATATATATATATATATATATATATATATATATATATATATATATATATATATATATATATATATATATATATATATATATACATATATATCGATTATTCATTGGGAAGCGAATCTTAACTGCCGTGGGCTAGATGCCCACGGAAGCCTTATTGTTCGTTAAAAAGAATTCTCGTTCGAGATTTCAACGAGTGCACATCTGCAATATTGCTATAACTTATCAAGTGAATTAAATCCTCACAAAGAAATATAATTCTAAAAAAAAAATTTTGTCGATATAATATTAGTCTCGGTTTCACAACATAGTGTCCAATTACCACCGTGAGTAATGTTATTTTCGTTATAACATAAATTAGAAAAAAACCTTAAACAATTGATACAGTACCGGACTGTGTTCACAGCATGTTATTTTCATTTTCTAAAACAAAATATGGATAACGAAACACAATCTTCCTCTGGTCATAGAGGAATGAAAGTTACATGTGGTTCTAGTCATGGAACCGCAGTAAAAAATTCAACGCAGTCTCAAAAATCACAATCAGTTACTTACTCTTCAGCACTTACTCAACAGCAGTTTTCATCCAAGAAGCAAGCAATAGTTATTAATGCCATAGAAGATGTACCAACTTCTGAATATAAGTTAGCTGTGGGAAAACAAATAGGTCCAAAAAATATAAAATATGCCTCAAAGGTATCAAATGGTAGAGTATGCATCTACTTGTCAAGCGTAGAGTCCGTGGACAACTACATGTCTTCTTTTGAATCAATCAAAATCGCCAATCAGGTTATCCCATCAAGAAGACTTGCTCCATCACTTATACTGGTCCTCTTCAACGTATCTCCAACATCTTATTTCCTATGGATTTCCTGAGATTGAACATACCGCACCCAGAATATTCTCACGTTATGAACTTTAGAAGAAAAATTTATGTCAAAATTTCAGGGTTAATTGAATTCGAAGATAATTAATAAAGAATATTCGCATCAGCTGATAATCCAGCTTGCTTTACATGCAAGAAGACAGGACATATTGCATCAAAATGTCCGCTTAAATCAACAGTAGCAGTGATTTCTAATCAACCTCAAGAAATCGAGACCAATGAAATCTCGAAATCACTGCCGAACTTACCACAAATCACTCACAAACAAGGGAGTTCCAGACGAAAACGTACAATCTCAGAAACATTTCCACCCTCCCCAGAGGTCGATATATCAGAAAAGAATTTTGTGAAACCTAATAAACCACCAAAAATACGAAAACAGATGGTCCAGAAAAATGCAACCGCTTAAATGACCTTCTCATTTCAACAAAAATTTTTATTAACAACCGCTCATTTGTCCTCTCTTATGATCAACTGTTAAACTTCTTTGATGACTGAGATTGAATTCTCGCTTAACTCTTGGTGAAACATAATTAAATATCAGAATAAATTAAACTCTTGGCTTAATGTTTCACGATTATATTTATGTGGCATGTTTCGAGCGTGAGCTCATTTTCAAGACTCTTGAGCTCATTTTCAAGAGTCTTGAAACATGTCGACTAATTCATGTTGCTCGACTATGGTGCGGTGGAACTCGGTTCGAGCCCCGCTGAAGGCATGGGTGTTTGTGTTTGTCTATGATTTAAGTAGTTTGAATACTTAAATCATAGTAATGTACATCGATTACAAGCCCAATGGCCGTTCGGAACCGGCGTTAAACTGTAGGTCCACTGAATTAAAAAATATATATATATATATATATATATTAAGTGTGGCAGAAAGTCACACATGTAAAGTCAATGGCCTCATAAGTATGCTCACACTCATTTACTCACTCATAAAATACAAATCTATGAAGACCAGATGTACTGAAGTAAGAAATAAACTCACAATGCTACTAGTTAACCCAGATTGTACCATAACATCCGACTCTGAAAGTGATAATTCCGTTTCACAATAAAATGGCGACAATATTACAGTGGAATATAAGCAGTTACTGAACTCATTTAGAATTTTTCAAAATTCTTTTCAACGAACTATAACCAAAAATTATTTGTTTACAAGAAACTAATTTCAAATCCAACGAAGTAGGTAAAATAAAAAAATACAGCTGCGTTTACAAAAATCGTATAAACGTTAGCACAACTGTAATGACAAATGAAGATATCGCTCGTTGTAACCACAATTATCAGTTTATAAACGAATTAAATGAAGATCTATCTATGGTTGAATTAGAAGACGCACTCTATAAAATAAATATGAATTCTAAAGTCGGTCCATACGATATTCCGGCAATATTCATAAAACATTTTCACGTACCTATATGATTAACTTAATATTATCTCGGAAACAATTTTCGCAAAAAATTGCAAAGGGCGATTATCGTTCTAATACTGAATGCGAGCCGGTCTCCGTAGCTTAGTCGGTAGAAAACCCGACTATTGTGCGGTAGAACTCGAGTTCGAGCCCCGTTGAAGGTATGGGTGTTTGTGTTTGTCTAAGATTTATGTTGTTTAATTGAGGATGTATGCTGGGTAATGTACTGTGATTACAAGCCCAATGGCCGTTCGGAACCGGCGTTAAACTGTAGATAAAACGAAAATGAAGACCACCTCATATCAACCGATATTGCTCAAATAGAGAAACAGAATTCTTATCAGGAAACAATCTGGTTTTCGTTGCAATCGATCGACATTAGACAACTTGATAAGTATCGAATCCGAAATTCACGAAGCTATTGCAAACGGAATGAAATGTTTGGGTGTATTTGCGGACGTCAACTTCGAAATAACTTAGAGACCAAATATAATAAATAACTTACAAAATGGGGAGTCACGGGAAATATACTTCATTTCATCAAAAATTTTCTTGATAACAGATCATTCCAAGTTAAGGTTAACGGTCAATTGTCAACCACAGAGTATCAGACAAATATATCAACACAAAATATGATGATTATGGGACGCACAAGGTCTCATAATCAGTGTTAATATTCACAACCCCTGTTAATATTCATTAAGGAATGTTCTACTCTAGAACTATGTCGTAAAGACCATAATCTGGGAACAATCGACAACGGCCTACGTTATTTATGCGAATTAGAAGCAGTGAATAATTACCTATTTGAAATTAATGTATTGTCAAAGATATAAATGTGACTCTTATTGTGGTCTCTTTAACCTAAGTTGATGATTGTTGATGAGATCAATAAATATCTAAATAAAAAAAAATCTTATTTGCTTGTGAACAGTTTCACTAATCATAGTCATGATACAAGATTTAAAAACAATCAGCAGTCCTACTTCAATTAATATAGTTACCTACACTAGAACGTAGTTTTCAATAAAAAAAGGTATGGAACCGACATCCAGTACAACTGAATGTTTTGTAAATTTAATATTGTGTTTCAAGCTTTTATTTTATATAATAGAGGTTGTATAATAGAGAAAATATATGTGGAAATTATAGAAAACATTGAGAAATTTAAATTAATCAAGTAATCTCGATGCGAGGCTATCTTATTGAGCATTTTGGATGTGACAGTGAAGAATCAAGACCTGAATGAGTCCATCCGCCACCGAGCACAGGAATTGGATCTGTGTCTATCCACTTTATGGAAGATTTTGCGGAAGGTTCTTGGTTTGCGTGCTCACAAAATCCAACTCGTGCAAGAATTGAAGCCAAACGATCATCAAGCAAGGCGTAGATTCGTCGAATGGGCCCAAAACGAAATTGCCGTTGTTCCCGATTTTCATAAGCGAATTTTGTTTAGCGATGAAGCGCACTTCTGGTTGAATGGCTACGCAAACAAACAAAACTACCGCAGTTGGAGTGAAGATAATCTTCAAGTGTATGTCAAAACACCGTTACATCCAGAAAAACTAACTGTTTGGTGCGCTTTATGGGCTGGTGGAATCATTGGTCCGTTTGATTGGGCATCACTTCTTCAAAAACGATGATGACCAGAACGTTACAGTCAATTGTGATCGGTATAGAGCCATGATTACTAACTTTTTCATTCCTGAATTGAACAACCATGATGTCCAGGAGCTGTGGTTTCAACAAGACGGCGCAACATGTCACACACCTCGTGCCACAATCGATTTATTGAAAGACACGTTTAGTGACCGCCTAATTTCACGTTTTGGACCTGTGAATTGGCATCCAAGATCTTGTGATTTGACACCGCTAGACTACTTTCTGTGGGGCTATGTAAAGTCATTGGTATATGCGGATAAGCCACAAACGCTTGACCATTTGGAAGACAATATTCGCCGTTTTATTGCCGATATACGGCCACAAATGTTGGAAAAAGTCATCGAAAATTTAACGTCCAGATTGGACTACATCCGAGCCAGACGTGGGGTCATATGCCAGAAATCATATTTAAAATGTAATGCCACAAGATTATCTTTCGAATGAAAAAAAATTCTTGTCAATCGAATGATCCATCGTTGTTTTATTGCAATTTAAGTTCTATACCTCTAAAAAAACCCTATTTATATATATATATATATATATATATATATATATATATATATATATATATATATTTATATTATGCAATTTTTCTGGTGCTTATGTGAATTTTGGCGGTGTTTCATGAAAAAAAAATGCAAATCCGGAAACATTGTCTTAATATTCTCGTTAACATTATTGCAAGGTAGTAAATATTCTTTTAATTTTCATAGCGTTTAAATATAGTGAACATTGTACACAATTCATCCATTAAATATTTGACATTCTTTGTGATATTAAATCTCCCGAGTAGAATTTTCAAAGTTAACTTATCTTAAACCTACAATTAATATGAATGGAAATGTTAGTTCCGCATTAATTATATATTGGATAGAATATACTTGAACAATTTAGCTCAAAATACTTGGAGTGTTCTCATTCAATATTTGCCGAAGATAATGAGATGAAAAACAAAATATTTTGATCAATTCATTTTCATCGTAGTATTTAATTTCATATTGAATTGAAAATTATCTTTTTTTCTAGTGAACCAAAAAAATAATTTTCTCCATTGAGAATTCATTATCTCAATGTTTATTTAAAAACTACAGTTACTAACCGGTTTTCAAATGTTATTCTCCACTTCTGGTTCAATGGGGACCTTCAAGATTTCAAACTATCTCATTATAAGTTGGCAACAGTTGAGTCAATCGCTTTGAGTTGAGAAATATCTATGAAGACGAACAATGGAAATACAAAATGCAGACTTTTCAATTTAATCAGAAGGTTAATTGATTTTCTACTTAAAGAGTAGGTATAATTTGTTTTTATGCGACTCTTTGATTACTTTATTGAACACCTCATATTCAATCGAGAAAATTCCAAAATATATTTTTGTAATTAATAATACAGAAATTTCAAATCCCTTAAAATATCAAAAACTGGTGAAGTGATTTTTACATTCTAGAACATTACCCATGTATTTTAGTACAATCATAAATCAACCTCACAACGTGCACACTGAACAATGCACAAAGCACAATTCTTCTATAATGTTATCCGAAATTGAAATTGCATTTATTGAAATATATATATATATATATATATATATATATATATATATATATATATATATATATATATATATATATATATATATGTATATATATAAATATATATATAAGGAAATGGAATTTTTTTGTGCTTATGGCACTGAATGAAATATTTAAGAAAATGAACACTAGAACATTAATTTGAAAAATTGAAATTAGTCAAGAGAATGTTATAGTAGAGCTAGATATGTGAACGTGTACGATGTGATGTCTCCATTATCCTTCAAGGGATAAATGTTAGAGAAATATTGAAATCGATGCCACACCTCATGGAAGTGCGAGACATATATGTTTCGTTCTGTAAGGAACTCGTCAGTCGCACCACGTCCATCGAAGTGAGGCAACGATTTCAACCTTCAAGCATCTTCTTGTGACTTCAAGTGAAACATCGTAGAGTAATGAATACTCTACAATTCCATCTATAGAAATCAGTAGAAAACATCTCTCTCAGATTACAGACACACCAAGCATCGAAATTTCACATATCTTCTATACCCGTAGGTATCTACTAAATTGCAATGTCTATTTGACAAATATTATCGAACGATGTTTTTAAATTCAATATTTAAATAATTTCTCTATTTAAAGATTTCAATATTTCTCTAACATTTATCCCTTGAAGGATAGTGGAGACATCACATCGTACACGTTCACATATCTAGCTCTACTATAACATTCTCTTGATTGATTTCAATTTTTCAAATGAATGTTCTAGTGTTCATTTTCTTATATATATATATATATATATATATATATATATATATATATATATATATATATATATATATATATATATATATATATATATATATATATATATATATATATATATATATATATATATATATATATATATATATATTTTATTTTTTAATATGAATATATTTATGATAAATTTATATATATAGTAATTTCAAGTGTCATTGCACAATTAGTAATGGAATTTTTATATATAAAAAATTTAGAAGAAAATATCTTATTATATAAAAGATATGTTGATGATTGTTTAATAATAGCAGATAAAGATCAAATTAATAATATACTAGAACGTTTCAATAGTTTTCATATATATATATTGATATAACAATTATAAGAAAAGATATATATATATATACGACATGAAACACTTGAAGAAGTATATATAATTATATATATATATAAGTACATAATATTAATATACCTATATATATATATATATATATATATATATACAAAATAAAAAATAATTACATTCCCTTACCATATTTCCAAAACTAAGTAAAACTGTAATATAGAGAAAAACTCATACAGTTTATAATATTCCGTGTAACAATTGCAATAAAAGCTATATCGGTCAAACAGCACAAAATCTCGAAGAAAGAATCAAAGCACATAAATACGCGAAAACTCAAATCACAGCCTTAAATAAACATAAAATAACAGAAAAACATGATTTTGATTACAAAAATACGAAAATTTTGGCAACTGAAAGAGACAAAAAATGTAGAGAAATTTTAGAAATGTTACACATTCGTAAAAATTTGGAAAACACAGTCAATGAAAGAACGGACATTAAACATCTAAATTCTATCTACAACAACTTAATAAACCTCACAAATAACACTCGCAAAATAAACACACAACAATCACAAAACATCACATCTCACAACTCATTCTTTCCAGATCTACCTTCAATTTCACACACATAAACGAACAATATACACATTCTGGATAAGTATATAAAAAACTATATGTAATTGTATATATGTAAATATAATCACACTTAAGAATCACCTGGCTTACCATGAGTTTTTCAGAGGTTTCCTCATGGTGAAGAAGACTAAAACTTCCGAAGCGAATGCTGAGCCAGAAATATTCCTCTGATAATGTAAATCAATAAGTGAATATACAAAAAAACTAATTTGATTTTTCTAAAAATTAAGTTTGACATTTGATATCCATAGTAACTCATAAATTCAATTATTCATTAGTTTTGACAAAGTTGTAATATAACAACGAAACGTCAACAGAAATAAACTTTTTCATATTAAAAAAGCCTGTTAATGCTAAAAACTTTCAAAATAAATACCTCAAACAGTATGTTTTTCAAATGGATTTCAAAAGGATAATGGAGACATCACATCGTACACGTTCACATATCTAGCTCTGCTATAACATAATTAATCAGAATGTTCATCTTCATAAAAATGTATTATTTCAAAAGATATTTTTGCCGTCTCATTTATCACTAAGTCAAGGCCATATGCTACAGAAGGTACGAATAAGGCTTAAGCATTCTCAATATCAATATCCAGTTCTTGAGAATAATTCAACAAAAACTCAGTGAATCCCTGAGCACTTATATGTACTTAGACAATATCGCAAAAAAATATTTTCGAATAGCCAAACTCCTGACTTGTCCTATAACATCAATTGTCTGTTGACAATGTTCTAATAATATAAGCTCTATTGCAAGATTTTAAAATCACAATACTATTTATTTTTCAACTTTTTCCTCTATTAAAAATGTGATTTTTTTGGTATAATTTGAACTTTATCGATATGTTCAGTCATTACGTTGACAAATTTTACAATTTTCTGAATAAATTTTGAAAATTTTGCATCACCGTTTTCAAAGAGCGCTTAGTTCTTGCCCTAAAAGCTAAGTTTTGTACATCTTAAAATATTATTGCACAATTCTAATTCCTTGGAATAAAAATCAACCTTTTCTTTTTCGTAGGAAGTAGTTAAATTTTGATTAACAGCATTGACACAATCGTCAACAGATTCTTCAAATAATTTACAACAAAATGAGTTCACTGAGTTCTTGGATTTTGAAGGCATTTTATAGGAACGTTTTTATTACTTTTAAAATAGCAATAAAAGATCGATTTGAATCATTTATTGGATAATGGATATATAATAATTTTGTAATGGTTCTGGACCTAAGTTTAGAATGAAATCCTTACATGATCTCTTACATCTGTTAATACTTGCTACCAAATTGAATAGTTCAACATTTCCTCATTTAGCTTTTCCACTCGTTCTTTGTCGTTTTCGTTTTTCTCAAAATATAGCACATCTGGGTATTGCTTGGCTGCTTGGAGGTAGTGTAATTCATTTGTCGTGGACACAAAAAACCAATTTGATGATCCAGCTAATCATTTATGATCTTCTTCTTTCTCAAACTTTCTTCGTCAGTTTTATGAACCAGAAACTTTATTTCGACCTTGTAACATCTTAATAACTTTCTTTGATATTTTCGAAAAAAAATTTATGCTTAATTTTTTGAATGAATCGCTTTAGGATTGAAGATATTTCAATTATTCAATATAAAATATAAATCGATCGTATTGAACAATAAAACAAAAATTAAGTAAACAACATGTTGAGTCAGCATGTTCGAGCTGTCAGCTCATTTTCAAGGCGGAATAGTTATTAGCCATTATTAAGTCTGAAGGCTTGATAATGAGCTGACCGCTGGAAACATGTTGACTCATCGCTATTATTGTATTATTCTTCAAAACATCCATGAAACATTAGACCAATTGTTTAACTCAAATTAATATAATAAATTGAAAACTCCAAAATTTAAAAACAAATACTGATTCAAGATATTAAAAAAAATTCATTTTAGAAATAAATACTTTTCATTGAGATATCTGAACTCAAATTACGAAATTACTATTAAGCTAATTGTTTATCCTACATATCTTACAGTTTTCGGGTAACACGCTGGTGGTTCCCTAACAAGACAAAGCAAAAATACAATACTAACAATTATTGAGCGGTATAAAAATATTCCATGAATTTTAATGTTTTCAGTCATTATTGGAATGATATTCGAAACAGAAAAAGGATTGTTTAGCAGCAATGGGTTGCGAATTGCTGAGTGCCTAATATTTACGCCCTAACAAAACATTTATATCTATTCTTGGTAGAATAATATTTGCAACGTAAAAAATTCTATATATTTTTTTTTTTCATTTGGAATTACTTGAATTCACTTGTCTACTAATCTGTCATCATAATATATATGATAAATGCTACAGTGTGGAGTAAAATGGGTAAATAGTCGGTTGAATATAAAATATAGAAGAGAGCCAAAACAAATAAGAAAAACAGGGGTACTGCGCCATGTTATTATTTCTCCTTATAATGGATGATTTTTTAAGAGTGAAGTTTTTCAGGTTTGCGGCACTGGTTGGCAATGGCATCCAAACGTCATCTGTCAAAGTGAAAAGTTTCCAGTATACTCTGCCATTTCATCGTGGAAAAACTTACAAACGAGCAACGATTGCAAATTGTTGAAATTCACTATCAAAATTCGTGCTCTGTGAAAAATGAAAATCCGCTGTTTTATCAAAAAATTGTGTTCAGTGATAAGGCTCATTTCTGGCTTAACGGATATGTAAACAAACAAAACTGTCGCAACTGGAGTGATTAACAGCCACATGATACAAGAATTACCGATGCATCCCGAAAAAACAACAGTTTGGTGTAGTTTATGGGCTGGTGGAAAGACGACCGTGGAAGAAACGTTACTGTCAACGGCGAACAATATCGAGCCATGATACGCAATGTTTTTTGCCCCAGTTGACTGAGTTTAACTTGGTTGGCATGTGGTTTCATCAAGACGGTGCCACACAGGTCGTGAAACAATGGACATGTTGAAGGATGAATTTGGTGAGCAGCTTATCTCTCGAAATGGCCCTGTGAATTGGCCGCCAAGATCATACGATATGACGCCTCTGGATTATTCCTTGTGGGGTTATGTAAAGTCGTTAGTGTATGTGGACAAGCCGAACACGATTGAAGCCTTACAAGATAACATAACAAGCGTAATTCGTGGGATACAGGACGAAATGCTCGAAAAAATGACGCAAAATTGGATCTTTCGAATGAACCATTTGATACGGAGCCGCGGACAACATTTACTTGAAGCCTTTGCCATTTACATCTTCTAAATGTAAATGGCAAAGGCCAAGTTATCAATTTCAATAAAAATTTTGAACATATGATGCAAATTGAGTGTTTTATTGGATTTCAAAAAAAAACGCTTAAAAAATCACCCATTACATATCAAATTGTGCTACGAGAAGGAACGTTCAATCACATGGATATATAAAAAAGCCGTTGCCTACGTTCAAACTCTCAGACCCACTGATTTATTATACACATTTGAAAATCATATCGGAAACTTCAAGATTATTCAAATATAATGAGAACTTCAATATATTATTGATAAATAAATAGTTGATTGAATTTAATGTTTTCCTTCAAACCCAAAATCAGCTACCTGTATTCATGTCTATAGTTATTATAGGTCATAAAATGATAGATTGATCCCAGTTCTCAGCAATCGCAATGTGGATCCACCTTCAAGTCAACATTGATCATATATGTATTGCACATATGATTTAACACAAAGAAATTGGACATCTATATTCTGCCGATTCAAATTGAAACCGAATCAATTATATCTCTATATACAGATTATGTGAAACTTGAATTGAATCCGATTAATTTGGAAGCACTGCTGAAAAATTGGAGATATTTCAAAAAAGATTTTGAAATTATATTCAAGAATTGTTTATTGACTCATATTATGTTGTTATATTCGAAAAGAGTCATCTGGACTGTGAATACAGGTAAATTAATTTTCATGTTGACAATTTCGGAATAAGATTGAATATCATAGTAGCAGAATATAATGGGTCTATCGTCTATCCTTACAATTTAAAAATTGAGAGTTACAGTGTTTATGGATACTTCATTAGTTCTTAATTTTGATGCTGGTGGTGAATATTTTCTTGCCCAGAATTTGTTTCTTAGAAATTATCTAGACTTTTTCAAAGATATTTCTGAATAATACATTTCATGTACTTCTGAGAAATCCAACAGCTTTCTTTTAAGCATTCCTTGTGAACAATCTGAAGGTTCCAAAACACTCATTATCAAATTTTATTTCAAAGGAAAGGAGCTGTTCGTTTCGAACTGAATATAGAGATGATTATGGGGTCTTTCCGAGACAGAAGGATTCTGTAAAAAACTAATAAAATTGTATAAGTATTGCTTCTTGAGTATTATTTCCTTTTCTTGGAAAATTTTCGTTGAAGGTTTGAAAAAGTATCATTTCTATTTTGCCCACGATTTCAATTACACGATCGTACTCTACGTAGAAATATGATATCTAGGCACTAACCAAAATTGTCATCGGTAGTCGGTGACCTACTATTATTTCATTCATATTGCATTTTTGCAAATATATACTCTATATACTACGTTTTAGTGATAGGAGATATTTTTATAACATCGGCCACCGGTTGCTACCGGAGACCTATTTTCCGCCAACCGGTAACTTTGGTTGCTGTTTTAAAAATCGCCGATGCTGACGGGATCGAAATATCGTAATATAATTCATATTTGTTTTTGTTAGTTGGTACGATTGATGTATAGCTATTTCAATTTTGATATGAATATCAATTATTTCAAATAATCACAATTCAGATTTCACAACCGTTTTCGTTTCCAGTTTACAATCTTATCAACTTAACAAACTTATCCGAGTAATAAATTTATGTTTGTTCTTGTTATGATCTTCGTCTGTGTCTCACGACTCATTACTCTTCATAATCGTACTAATTAAGATAAGGATAGTACTATGCTTTTCGAATTAATTGGGACAAAAATTTTTTTCTTCGTTTTGGTTACTGTAGTATGTGAGTACCAGGGTGGCCCAAACACCCTCACATCTGCTTGTTTACTACCTGAGGTGACGTGAGGGTTGAACCTTGACCATCATTTACATTCTGACCGATTTTACCTCGCCAGCAATTCAGTTGTGAGCCTTCCGGTGCGACAGTTGGTGGTTTCAATTGTGATACGTACTGTATTGTCTTGTCCAAAGATGGATATCACTCCGAGGAACCGTTCCTCCTTCCTTCTTATTCCCTAATATAAAATTATCGATTAATCGCACACAAATCAATGACTGTAAGAGATATAGCTGAAGCTGTTGGTGTGCGAAAGTCCAGCGTTTCAAGAATTTTAAAAACAGTGAAGAAAGTGGCTCATCGTCTCCAAAAAGAAAAGGAAACTGTGGCCGCAAACGCCAAAAGTACACCAAGAGCAGACAAATTGTTGATAGAAATAGCAAAATTAACCCGAGATAGACAAGCACTGATCTTCGAAGGGATTTAATGGTTTCTGGTGTAGAGGTGAGCATCTCAATTGTGCGAAAACGACTGCTGGAGGTTGGCCGTAAGGCAAGAAGACCAAGAAGAAAGCAACTGCTCACCCAGAAAATGATGAAGAAACGTTTGGCATCCGTTCCAAAAAGTGACATTTGTTTGTTCAAAGGTACAAATCAAGTGTTGTTAGACTAAGTGATTAGGAATTTTTGCGGCTTGATCACATCCAGAAAACAGTAAAACATCCTTCCAAACAAATGTTTTGGGGTTTTTTCACAACCAATGGCACTGGAGCATTAGCTGCTATAACAGGGATGATGAGTTCACCGAAATATATGGAAATATTGCGCACCATGATTGTCCCAATCATGGAAACGTTTGATGGAACATTTCAGCACGACCTGGCTCCCTGCCACAATTCCAAACATGAACAGGCCTGTATGCCTGAGAATGAAATAAAAGTACTCGATTGGCCGGGGAATTCACCTGATCTCAATCCCATTGAGAATATGTGGAATATTTTAAAGAAACGATTGGCAAAAATGGATTGCACTACAAAAGAAAAAAGTGCAATACAGGTGTGGTTTCATGATGACGAATTGAAGAAAATCTGCGGTACGCTAATGGAATCGATGCCTAGACGAGATCAAGAAGTTATTTCTGCGAAAGGAGGAAATACTTCATATCAATATGAAGAATTTTTGTATGGATTCACTTCATTAAAAGGTAAGATTTTACGAAAATATTGTTTTTTATCCTTTCTCCCAATTAATTCGAACAGCATAGTACAACGTCGCTGCGCCGTGGCGAAATTTATAAATGGTTTGGTTAGCAGTAGCTGGAGTCAAACCAAAACAGCGATCTAAACGGCGACCTAGGGCGCTGCTAAAACAATCGGTGACTTATAAGTCGCCGTCGCCGATATTACCAGTGACCTAAAACTCACCGGTAAGCTCATGTTTAAGTACGGTTATAGTGCGCCATGCGATTTAATCTTTATATCCTTGTTATCTTTCTACTCCTCCAGGCCGAATCATTTTGGTATCGTGAAAATGATTCGGAGAAATATGAAATTCAATAGAAATAACTTCGCGACTAAAATTTTTTTTCATTTTAAGATTTTATAACTCCGTTATTATTTTTCAATAAAAATTTTGCCCTCCTTAATTTGTGTTGATACCCAAATGTAAACCAAATTCAATTCACCTGTTGGTAAATCTGTGGATTGTTATATAACTCATCGAAATGCACTTCATTATTGACATACAAAAATAATTGAAATAGGTAATGAAATTTTCAATAGAAACAAAAATGTCTTTGCTTAATTAGAACATAAAAATAAAACAAATTGCTCTACTTACATAATTTAAATAAACAATACCTGAAACACAATTACCGGATACGGAGTTTTAACTATTAAATATTTTCTAGGCAATACACAGATTTCACCTTTTCTCAGTTTAAATGGTAAAATATTCATAGCAGCAATAGGAATCTTCACAACGCATTGATAGAATTCTTCGATTCAAAAGGGGTTTATGACATTACTTCCCTAATATTTTATTTGTACAGATAAGATAAATAACAGTTTTATCCCCTCAACCCATACATTGACAGGTACATTCCTATTGATAAAATCGAAAAGACTGAAATATTTTGACCGGAATAGCTATCGTAAGTAAAAAGGTAATATTGAAATTTTAATATCAATTTTAACTTCAATTTTTAAATTTTTTTTTTTTCAATACAAATTAAAATATCTTCATAAAGAAATAGCATTTCAAAATTGGCCAAGATATCTGGTTTTCACAACATATGACTCGCTTATATGGAAGCTGACAATATTATGTATTATATTTATCTGTCAGATATTATATATATATATATATATATATATATATATATATATATATATATATATATATATATATATATATATATATATATATATATATATATATTATTATATATATATATATATATATATATATATATATATATATATATATATATATATATCTGAAAATCATGTCTGGTAATTTTAGGTAATGAAATTAATAATTCATAATATAAGGAAATTATTTTATCTCACATTCATTATGCTATATTTGCTTTTAAAATGAAAAAGCATGTAGTGTAAATAGTTACCATAACTGAAAATGAACGTTATGTATTTTTACTCATTTCAACAACAGTATATTTGGATAGAATTCCATGCTGGTGAACTTGAATCCAGCCATTAGTAAAAGTAAAGTTAAATACACTAAGTGAAATAATAGAAACAAGTAACTTTCGAAATAAATTTTAAATTGAAGACCCAATAAATACTTGAAAACATCGTTAAGTTACAACTAAACTAACTCGGTAGTTAAAAAAATATTAACTGTTAGGAGAATTTCAATTTCAGACATAACTTAGCAACGCGTATACTAGAATATTCTAATTCGCCCATTTGGATGAAGTAATTTTTTGTTTCTAATCGGCTGATCGTGTTAATCAAATATTGAATTGTCTTTTATAGAAAGCAAACAGAATTTGTTTGTTGCTAGACACAGAACTTCATTTTAATGTCAAATCGTCTGCTTGTAGGTGTAGGTTATTTATTATTAGGCGCCGCTGCGCGTTCACTACATTTTGAGTTTCAAATTTGTAATTTCCATTTAACCAATTGATAAGTAGAATTTGGTTGTCAACTACTGGCAAAGTAACAATGAGTAACTAGTAGGAGTAGGAGTAGGAGTAGGAGTTAGGTAGTAGATCTTATCTGACAATTTGACGTGCTCAGTTTATGCGAATGACGATTGGCAAGGGTTTATTCCAAAATTGATAAACTTGTGCAGGGTAAAATATTTCTTCAAATGGACATAATTTGATTCCCTCGTCTAGCTGCATTTCCAGACAATTTTATTAGGTATTATAACAAAGTATATTTTCTGTTGTCATCTCTTAAAATTGTTTTTCTTCCCAGCCATTTAAACTTAGGTATTACACATAAAAGAACTTAACAAATTTTTTCATTATGAGTGGTTACGTACGTAGAAGAGATGTTGCCTGGGGTATAAGATTTTTACAATGTTTTACTGACAAGTGTTGTCCCCTTCTCCAGTTTAATAGAGATGCATGGTGAGTATAAAATTGTCAATTTATGTACTAGAAAGTATTTGTATACACTACAAATATTTATTTATTTACCACAAAATGAATACTATTTTAAGTTTAAACATTTATGGCATAGTGACCCTATAACGCTTTCGGCATAAATCGGTGTTAAATTCTAGGTCCAAAAATCGAAGCTCTCTCACCTCCACTCGTTACACCCTCAGCTTTTTGAATAATTATAATAAAAATAACATATCGTTTTCTTGCTTAATTGTTCAAAAGATCTCAAAATCCTTTTTTCTTAATTTCAGTTATAGGTGGAGTGTTGTGTTCCTCACCTACATTGCATATATGTGTTATCATATGTGTCGTAAACCAATTTCAGTTGCAAAAGCTGTTTTACATAGAAATTGCAGTGGTTTGACTCCTACTGAAGATGTGTTACCATATGAAAATGAAACCTGGTGTGATTGGGCTCCATTCAGTGAGTATTCTAAATATAAAGATATAAGTTATAATTTACATTGGAATTCTTTTGTATTTTCTAGATGGAAGTGATTCTAGTGCATCTCAAATGCTAGGAGAATTAGATTCAGCTTTCCTCTTCTCATATGCAGCTGCTATGTTTGTATCTGGATTCATTGCAGAACGAGTCAATTTGAGGTATTTTATCAGTTTGGGAATGCTGTTGTCAGGATTTTTCAGTTATATGTTTGGGATTGGAAAAACCTATAATATCCATGTTTTAAGCTTCTATTTAATTGCTCAGGTTAGTAAAGCAAATTTATTATTACACTCAATTAAATTCAGGTATTCTCTGATGGTAGATAGCAAAGTTCATCTTCCAATTATCAACTTGCGAATTTGAAGCAAAACAATTTCAGTTTCATAAATCATAATTTTTTTTAGAATGATGGGGTTATAAACTTTGTTTTGTTTTGCTGTCACCATGATGTTATTTATTTAGGGATCATTTAGAGGCTGAATGGCCAAGAGATAGTGACTTTATACGCTCTGGGCCTACTGGTGCTGGTAGGTTTGATTCCCCATAATTTTCAGTTGTTCAGAATCTGGTTAAACTGTAGGTCCAATGGAACTATGTTGGTCTCCAGCCTCCGCTCTTGGAACGATATTAGTAATAACAATAATCTTACTTCAGTGAACTTCACCGTGTTGTACCTATATTTAATTCAATTAAAATATAACAAGGTATAATGCTTCAGGGCTTCCATCATGTGTTTCACAACACCTCTAATCATCACATCACTATTCCAGGGCTTTGCTGAGCAATTTATAAAATTACATGTTTTGTAATGAAAGTATAAGTATACTATCATTGCATCATAAGTCTCGATGTTTTCTCTATTCCTCATCTATATATTTTCGTCTTGTACAGTATATTTTGTTTCAATTCATGAAGTATAGATAATCTGACAATGAATATTTGCATTTGTTTTAGACATACATTGGCAAAGGAAATATGGCATTTTTTCATTGCATTCATTGATCTGAATATGTAATAAAATAAAGTGTTATTTAGAAATGACTTAGTCATGTAATAGTCAAGTTGAAACACATCAGCTCTGTTTGCTTGCTTTGCTTTTCAGTTCGTACCAAAGCTCTGACAGCACTACAAAATCTAGTAAATTGCACACAATTACACAAAGGAAATATTTTCACGTCTTTCCTAATTACAAAATGAGGTGTATCCTTATGAGAAAAAGAATTGCACAATGATCGGCAAAAGTTTCAAAAAAGTAAATATTCTAAATAAATCTTTGCCAAAAAATTAAACTCTCATACTGCACATAATAGGTTTCATGAATAACAAATTCAGAAGATTGGGTGAATAGGAATTACTATAGTTCCTATTCTCTCCATCTTCTGAATGCCTCATCAACCAGGGATAAATCCTTGGTTTATGAGGTGTTCAACCAAAACAATATAATTAGAATTAATATTTACATAGAATATGTCTCCACCATCAACATTTTTGACATAGGTAGAAGAAAAATTTATATAATTATTCTGTGGCTCTTACTCTAAACAAATGTAGAAATATAAATTGCTTGGATTTTAGAGTTCGATTTTTCACAAATATTGTTCAATACTTCAGTAGAGTTCTCTTACCGAATGAGATATGCTGCAGTAAAACAAACTTTTTTTGCAGATGTAATTAATAAATGTTTACTGTACATAAATAAATGTGGAATAAGATATGAGAAGAGCAATTTCCAAATTTGAACAATTTTTTTCAAGAAGCTATAATCACAAAGGCAAACAATTGTTTCATTAGTAGCCATCCAATTGTTTATTTATTTCTAAGGTCTAAATTTTTTGTACAGTTTTTATGAAATTTATTACTTTTGTATAATTTGTGGTTTAACTAACTACATGGTGGTATGTTAGGTTTGGACAGAGCAGATTTTAGGCATCGCAAAGGAAGTCCAAATTTTTAAAAAGTAGATATGAGTTTAGGAAACTGTGCTATAATTTTGTCATATTTTTTTTCAATTTGAATCCTTCTGCAATTTCATAAGAAACTTGAAGCTAGGATATTGATGAAATATGTTGATATGATAAGAAAGCCTTTAATTTATTTTCTTATGTCATATATATTTTAGGTATTAGCAGGTATTGTTCAAACAACAGGATGGCCAGGTGTAGTAACTGTTATGAGTAAATGGTTTGGAAAGGGCAAAAGAGGACTAATTTTTGGAATATGGAACTCTCACACAAGTATTGGAAATATATTAGGTATATAATAGTGAATTGAGGAAATATAGCTTTAAGACTATAATATTTTTATTACAGGTTCATTGATAGCTGCTTATTATGTTGAAATTGACTGGGCATACTCCTTCATAGTGCCTGGCTTGATCATGGGTGTTGTAGGGTTTACTCTGTTTCTTTTTCTTGTTGTTAGCCCTTCTGATGTTGGATGTATATCAGAAGGAGATTTCTCCCAAAATCAGGTAACACAACTTGAAAAAGCTACCAATTTTTCATAGATTTGTTGGTATTTTATCTAATAAATCCATAGTTGCAGATTCTTGTAGTTTTTGATAATTATTGAAACAAATAAATTACAATTGTAACTGTTTTCAGAGGTCATATAAAAGAATGGAAAATCAAGTTGCCAATGTGGACAATTCTTCTGGTTTCGATTCTGAGACTGATGATACTGAAATAAGGATTGGTGAGACGGTAGGTACTGCACATATTAGCTTCTGCATTTAATTGTTCTATGAATTATGATAAAAATTGCCATTATGAAAACTTAATGTGAATTTTAATTAAAATTCTATAACATAAGTAATATAGGGTTGCTAATTTTAAGCATTTAGCAACAAAATATCAATTCAAATGCTTCAAGCAAATAATTCTATTCAAAACTAAACCTTCTTTTCAAATATTTGTAGAATATGAATTTTCAATTGAAATAATGAAATTTTGTCTTTGTGCAGATCAATGACAGAAAATTATTTGAGTGTTGATACTTTCTTTAATTCCATAATGCAATCGAATATGTTTAGTTTGAACAAGGAGCATCGATTTCTGTCATTTTGAAATTAAGTGAAAATAATTATTGATTGTAGCTTTATAAAAAAAGAAGTTATATTCTTTATTTGCATGTAGCTGTGTATTAATATTATTTTTTCTTATGTTGAGCTCTAACATATGTTAATTCTTCTAGGCCGTTATGAGTAGAAATGCTCATTATTTGACGCAATATGATTTAGTAAGTGCATGTTTTCATCAATTGTTTAAATGTTTTTTATTAAATGTTCTATAGAGACGTGCTCGCTGTAAATGCTTTGTAATGCTTATTTTGTTTGATATATATGTTGCACTATCAAATCCAATTTGAAACGTTTTCTCCTCGTATTTTAATTGACAAAGAAACGAATTGAAAATAGCAGATGAATGAAGTATTGTCTACTAAGGATTAGAATTTACAAATTTACTCTTGAATTCAATAACTCATCATTTGATTGAATAAGTTTTCACAATACAAAGTACTTATATTAGGAAATTTATTGTATATATGTATTATATTACTTATCATTATTAATTATGTACTTATTATACTATTAATTTTGTATATAAAATTACGGAAAAATACATCGATTTAAAAAGGTAATATCAAATTATCATATGTTTTGATCCAATTCTCTCAAAATTATGACAATACGAGTATAACTTGAGCACTTATTCATGTTGCTCTTGAAGAACGTTTGTCACTTCAACATATATTTTTTTCCTTCATAAAAAGTTCAAAAAACAATTGGTTACGAGTACGAAAGATACGTCGAGTGAAAAAATCTTTTTTAGTAGAATCTAAATATTATAAATATAAAAAATTACAATTTCAAACAAAAGTTCCTGCAAGAGTTGTGTAGGGAGTCAATCAATACAACCAATTTTTGTTTTTTCAAGAATTACATCTAATCCCAGTAATTGGAATTGAAAAGTCTCTTTCAATACATGTGTATAATTGTGAAATTTCAGTTTTGTCTTTCCGTAAAATAAATTAATGTATTGCTTTACATGTTTGCATGTAGTACGATATTTGCTTTTAATGCCTATTTATTTAAAATTTTATTGATTTATCTGATTTACAGGAAGTCCAAAGAAGATTGACCGAAAGGACATTACTACTTTCGGCTTCAGGGGCTGAAGAGGAGAAAGAAATAGCAATAGGATTTTGCGGAGCTTTAAGAATTCCAGGCGTTATAGAGTTCTCACTTTGCCTGTTCTTTTCAAAGCTAGTCAGCTATACATTCTTGTACTGGTTACCTCTTTATGTTAATGCTTCCAGTAAGTTTTTGTATATTATAATATTAATTTTGAGCTCAAGGTGAATATGCTATACCTTAATATGAAGTGCTGTTTAGTCCTCTTTCCAAAGTAAATTTATCAAATTTGAGACTTCTGTTACAGCTACAATGGGTGCCACATTGAGTGCAGATCTTTCTACACTGTTCGATGTAGGTGGCATTGGTGGAGCGATAGCAGCAGGGGTGATAAGTGACCAGTCTGAAATGTCGGCCACAACTTGCGTCGGCATGTTAGCTTTTGCGGGACCAATGGTAACTAAATATACTACGAAAAATTCAAAATAATTACATTTTTATCTCATTCTCTTCAGATGTTTATTTACCAGAAGTTTAGTGGTATAGGTTTGGGCACTAACATGATTCTATTGATTGTTGTTGGTGCACTAGTGAATGGGCCATACGCTCTCATAACTACCGCCGTATCTGCGGAATTAGGCACGCATTCGAGTTTACAGGGAAACTCTAAGGCCTTAGCTACCGTGACCGCCATAATCGATGGCACCGGATCTATTGGTAAGTAACTTCATTTCATTCTAGTTATGGATTAAAGTACAATATTCTTGTATTTTGTCAAACTGAATATGTAGGAGAAAATTTATTATTAAAGAAAAGCAAGTAGACACTTTTGAGAGAACACGATACTACAACAGCTTTATCTAAAGGAACAGAATCTTTAGTATCAATACATAATGTCAGAAAATAATCATTTCAGTTGGTAAAAGTATCTATTTAAAATAAGTACAGGAAGAAGTCAAATTTACAGTCTTATAGTTAATGTGCACTATAGCATTATGTTAATTAAATTTGAGGGAACTTCATTGCAAAATCCTACCTAGAAATTAACAGTCTGAAATTTATTCATAAGATCCATTTAAAGTTACTTCCAGATTATTGTATAAATATGTTGAGTTCATTCAAAGATTTTGATCATAACACAAGAAATAAGAAAATTTTATATTGGACCATAAAAATAAAAAATCTACTCAAAATTCTGTATTCTTTAAGGTGGTAAATGTTTATAATAAATTACCTAACAATATAAAAGAGTGCAAAAAATGGCAGAATTCAACAGCAAACTAAAGCAACATTATCAAACGAAAGACTGATGTATGTTAAATATCTGGTATCTAATGAGTAGTATAATAAGTAGTATGTTCAGAATGTTGTATAATTTGTATGTTAAATTTTATTATGTGTAACAACAATATATTCAAGTGTATAGCAAAATGCTAAATAAAATTTCATATTATTATTATTAAAAATATCAAATGTTTATTAAACTAACAATTTTTTTTAGGTGCAGCTATTGGCCCACTATTAGCAGGATTTGTAGCCAGCTATGGGTGGCAAAATGTATTTCTTATGCTAATTATCTCCGATATTATTGCATTGGTCATGCTCATCAGGCTTAGTAAGAACGAAATTTATAAATGGAGGTCATCCAGGCGGGACCTACGGATTAGGATCGAGTAACTGTGATATCTCAATATTTTTATTTCCACTAGGTAATAAGTAGAAGGAATTACGTATACATATTTTATATACTCAAACAGCATTATTTAAAAACAATTTGACTATCTGAAGCAGGTCATGGTAATTTTTTGACTGGAAAATTGACAAATTTAAACAGTAAGAAGAAAAAGAAGCAAGAAATATTGATCTCTGATCAAAATTATTGTGTAAATTTATTATTTATATGTGTATTAGTTGACATGTAACTAATTGCATTTTGAACTGCTGATTATAAATAGAAATATAAGTCAAATTTTTAATTTTATTTGTAAATATTGTATAAATAACTTTTTTATGAATGAAAAGTAATGATTAACTTTTGAGTTGAGTTATAATATTGTGAATGATTCATATTTCAAAATGATTAGTGATTTCTTAAATAAATGCTTTCAAATGGATAATATTCTTTTATCATTCATTTGTAATAGCACTTCATTTGGTTAATATTTGTCATTTAAAAAGATTATTTTGAATTCATTTCCAATATTCAAAAAAAAAAAAATTTTTACTATTTTTGATATCTCAATAAACATTGTCTGAAGTTTAGGATCTCAAATTATGCTGTTTTATTTGTTAGACCCTTTTCCCTTCAAAATTTATTAAGTAAGAGAAGTTTTTGAACACCATAATATATTCGATGTGAAAGAATAACATGGTGGCATATATTTATATAAAATGAATTATGGTATTTCATTATAAATTAATTCATTAATTGAATAATTATTCATTGTTATACATTAATCACCTAAAGGTATAATAAAGGATATTCGATCAGCAAATTCTCCCCACTCTTCTCTACTCAGCTGAAAAATAACGATCCAAGTTATAAGTATAACTGCCCAAATTCCAGCTCCTATAGCAGAATATATCACATCTGCAATAAAACATTTCATTAATATTAGGAGCAAAAAAGATGTTTCGTTTTCGCACATGTTCGTATCTGCTTTTGTTCTTCATACTCTGGTTTTCGGAATGCTTCTTTGAAAAACCAAATTGCGTTTATCGCCCAAACTAGAGGTAATAGGGCAAATCCAGCTAAAAGTAAACTTCTGAAATTTTATGAGAAATTATTTAATGGAATAAAATACCTGTGAAGTAAAATTTGCACAAATTAAGTTTTTTGTCATTGTTCATCTTATTCAAGTCCATATTAAAATTGTCTTTCCAAAGTACCAAAGTTTAGCTTCAACGGAAAATTACTTATTATTTGATGAAAATACGATATGTCAGATTAAAGAGTAGCTGATTGAGGTTAAGTGTCATTTCTCATTCAGAAATTTGTAGGGAAATTGTGGTTTTTCATATGATGGAAGAAGATAAATATACACAGAAAGTCCAAGATTCTGTGATCCCATTGGCACGACCCACCATCAACTGTCAACATTATAAATGGGCTATCAACATACACTTTCAATGGTCTCTCTTGTTTCCATCGTGTGACAATAACCACATGTTCACTATTTCGTAGTGATGGTTGTTTTTTTCAGGAACTGTTCTACGGAACCGTTATTCAATTGCGGAACGAACGTTATTTTAAGTACTAGTTATTCGATCGTCCGTTTGCCATATTAAACGATGAGATGACGATAGAGATTGAAGTGCGCATGCGCAATGAGTGTAATTTGGATCTACCAACGAACTAAACGCTTTGATCGTGAGAGGAACCGTTCCTTCAACGATATTGAAATGTATTTTACGTATATGGACATGTTCATATTTCCAAATTTTGTAGAAAATAACGTTCCTTCGAAACGAAAGACATAACGTTGCAAGAAATAAGTTCCTTCTATATTCTTAAAATGTATCTTATGTATTTGGATATACGATTTATATTCCCAAATTTTGTAGAAAGTAACGTTCCTTCGAAACGACATATATAACTTTGCAAGGGATAAGTTACTTCGATATTCCTAAAATGTATCTTATGTATTCAGACATATGGTTTGTATTCCCAAATACTTAAATATTTTTCACGAATGATTCAATAGAATATTATAGCAGGGCTGGCTATGTGAAGAATGTACAATGTGATGCCTCTCTTGTATTCATATAGTCTATTTGTTTATATATATATATATATATATATATATATATATATATATATATATATATATATATATATATATATATATATATATATATATATATATATATATATATATATATTGAAATTGATTTATTGCCTGTTTAAGATATTTTATTTCGAAAGTTTTTAGCAATAACAGGCTTTTTTTGATATGAAAAACTTTATTTTTGTTGACGTTTCGTTGTTATATTACAACTTTGTCAAAACTAATTATTAATTATTAGTTTTGACAAAGTTGTAATATAACAACGAAACGTCAACAAAAATAAAGTTTTTCATATCAAAAAAAGCCTGTTATTGCTAAAAACTTTCGAAATAATATATATATATATATATATATATATATATATATATATATATATATATATATATATATATATATATATATATGTATATATATGTATATATATATATATATATATATATATATATATATATATATATATATATATATATATATATATACATATATATATATATATATATATGTTCATACCGCTCCCAAAATCTACTCGAAATTTTACGTACATCCGACACTATCTACTCGGCTGGGCCCAAATCTACTCGTCCGTACAAAATCTACTCGGATGGCTTATATTTATCGATCCTAGTTTATTTAGAGAAGAATGTTGGTAATATACGAGAATTTAATTTGACATTCGCTTAGTTATTATTATATCGTTCCGCTATTTAATCTACATATATATGGAATTAGAAGATGTCAGAAATATGATTTCGACGGAACGAATGGAAAATATGAATTTAAGCAAATGTTTCATAATATGTATTTTTTCCAAACAGCATTTTGAGTGATTCAACCTGATAAGTATATTTCGGAATTTTATATTCAATGTATAGGAACCATTAATATAAGGCATTCCCCATATCCATAAATAATTCAACAAGATCATTCGAATACGTTTTAGTTACGGATGTTATAGTGTAATAATAATTTGTTATTATTTGAATTTTTATTTTGGAAATGATGTAAATTAAAACAGAGATGATAAAAGTGATCTTAATAAAAAAAACTCGGCTTTTTATATAAATTCTCGTCAATTGCAGGAATGACAGAAATATTCAATTAATGAAAGAAGTTCCTTTTTTAATGAAATATAAGGAAGAATACTTGCATATAAAGAATATAGGTAATATAATGTCACAAAGTTTTGAATATATCTGGATCAGTTATACTTATATCATAAATATAAAGTGCATATGTTAAATTGAACAATATATAACGAAAAATAGTCAGTTAACATCTATTACTTCAAAGCGTCATGTGTGTAGCCTAGGCTGTTGACTTAGGAGGTAGGATGTTAGGGTGTAGATTTCTCTGCTCATTCTTACTTGTTCAGAAATTATTCTATAGAGGGCACAACAGACAACTCTTTGATAGAATTTTTATTACTTTACTGATTGTAAAATGTATTTCTGATTGAGATTATACGGAATTATTTTCAGATGCAGTTTCAGTGTTTGAAACTATTTTTAATAGCTTATTTTTCATATAGGTATACATGAACTCAATATTTGTTTTACTTTGTTTGATACATTGGATGAACATACATTTCATCAAATTTCCGCTGATAGACATGTCTGCATACATATTTCTAGTTAATACGTGTATTAGTCGTTATGTTCATTATTACTTTCTTGGTTCGTTGAAGTGGTAGTAAGAAATGAATTATATTAATGACTTTGAAAAATTAATCTAAAAAATTCTACAGTCTATCAATATTCGAGATTCAAAAAATCTAACTGCGAAATGACTGGAACCGCTATTTGTGTTGATAAATAAAATTCAATCTGCCTATAGCGGACTAATCGCCTAATCAGAAGTATTATATTTAATATATCATTATTTCAAATGGAACACTATTATTGAATGTTTTATTTATTAAAATGATTCATTTGTTAAGTAAAATATATGATTCAAGATTTCAGTATATTCAAGATTTATGCTGAATGAATACCAACAAGATTTATTATTTTTCTATTTATTTAGTTTTCTTCAGTTTCAACAGAAAATTATTTTTGAATTATTTCTTTTAATCTGAGTCATATAATCAAAATAGATAGAAACACTTTCTCTTGAAAAACTGAAAAAATTCTGAAAGTTGCCAAACACTATGTTTTAATAAGCAAATAACATTCGCATCAATTTCGCGTGATGAAAGTGGAGTATTCAGTGCGAAGGCCTCGATTGTTGTTATTGATATACGATTATATTTACTCTTTGAAGGATTTTAAAGGTGTAATAGATCATCCAAAAAGCTCTAAAAAATAAATAATAAATAAGTTAATAAATTGCCAATTTGAGAAGAAAAAGTAGGTATTCAGTTTGATGATATTTTTGTATCAAAACTATACTATGAGTTGCGAGATGTGTTTTTCATTTCGACACGGGATAATACCGTGTACATTCATCAGAAAAATTTGAACTTATGTACATGACTATAATTAATTTTGGTATGCCATAATTTATTAACATAGGTTTCATAACATTTTTCTTCTTCTTTTTATAACAGGGTTGAATTCGACTATTCTGCATAAATAATTGAAACTTCAGTTATAATTGTTAAAAACACTGAATCCATTTTTAAAAGAACTACTTTCAACCATAACGGCAAAATCAAGAGATAAAGACTTGATAAAACTGTAATAGTACAAGTCAAATTAGTTGTTTTTGAAATAAACTCAGTGATTATAAGATTTGTACTTCATAGAAGTTTCATTTAAAATTAAAGTTCACACAGTTAATTTCATTTCATCGATTCATATTATTCTTCATAAAGATTTACCACCTTTTGAAGAGGAGTTTCGTTGGCATCTGGTTAATATCACTACGCACCAGCGTTAGCAACTTGAAGTGGACTGACTATCGTACCAGGGGCGTAAAATTATCGTACATGATTCGAAATTATCGTATTTTTTAGGATAATGTCAATTATAGATAAATAAATCATATAAATTGTAATATTGATATGTATGCAAGTACTCTATAGTTTATCTTTTTTAAACCGCTGTCAAATCAACAGAACACTGAAACCCAAATGTCATAAATATACCTACTTGCCAATGATAACAATCACTCCGAGTGTGTAATCAAAATTTTGCTGCTCTAGAAAATTACTTCTTTCTTCACTTAATTTGAATAATTCATTTTGTCAGAGCGAATACAGACATATAATCATAATAATATAACGAAATGACTGCCAACTTTTCTACATAAAATATGCGATACATATGAAGTGTGAACATAATCGAAATATCGAACTTATATTCTCTTGTTCGCATTGGTAGATGTTATACTTACCAATAAGAAAGCGTGTACAGCAGGCACTGGATAAAGTTACAGTATCGGCAGTGGTGAAACTTAGCAGAGCGGATCGTAAGAACCAATAGGAATAGAGAACTTGTATTTCCCGGTATTTTCCCAAGATTTTATTGGACAAAATAACATCATGCTACTGCGATTTAGACTATCAGTGCATGGGTGAAAAAATATAAATTCTCAAATTTTGCATCATGATAGAAATTATCGTACAATCTGCGTACGATAATAATATGCTATCGTACATCGTACGTAGGCACAAAATTATCGTATGTGTACGATAATTATCGTACGGTTCCGAACGCTGCTACGCACAGTATATCCAGTCCCACCAGTGGCGGATATACATAATATTTTTGGAGATGGGGGGCAAGAACAAGGTAATAATATGTAATTTGGGTAATAAGGTAGTTATGTTTCACGTTAGCTTTTGAGGTCGATTTCAGTGGACAAATTACAATTAAATTTCAATTTCGTTTTAAAAAGGCGAAACAAAGTACATACAAGTGAAGGAAAAAAACCGTTCAAAAATTTTATATGTTATAAAGACTTAGTGAGGTTAACAATATTCACATAGTACAGAACAAAGTTCAAGATTCTCAGTGTATTTCAGAATTCATCAATAACTTCCTGGTAATTATCAAGAGGATATAAATGATAGGATAAAAAGTCCTATGACAATTTGCGGAGATCCAATATCACTATGGCCTCTTTCTTCTTGCAAAAACACAAGTTCCCTCACACTAATTCACATATGTTTATTCGTCAAAATTCAACATTATGCTGGACTCATCATTTTCGCAAATGAGTTAATTTTGTATTACACTGTCTGATTTCGAGGAGGAGGGTTCGGTCCCCTAGGCCCACTTTTATATAAGCCCTTGCGTCGTCATTTCAATCGTTTTATGGATTCAATATTAGGTTAATTTCTTGGAAGGTTCAGGGACATGTCGAACTGTCGACCATGTAGATCTCGAATTCTTAACAGATGTTAAAAGACATATTATAATTTATAACTGCGGAAAAAGAATAAGAAATTAACGGTCATCATATGGATGTCAATTATATAACGTTAAGAGGTTTTGAAAATGAATTTTGACTGAAATTTTTTTCCGTGATTATAAAATAGCCATTTTGATTATCAAAATTTTGGCTAATTCAGAACATGTGTTTCGAGATGTTCTAGATGTCTCTTGTTAACATCTGATTTCACAAGGCATTTTATTAACAAAGACTAAATAAAGTCTCTCGTTTTTATGACAAGGTAACACAAAAACGTATGAAGATGTTGAAAATATCGTTCAACAATAACAGACATTTAACTGTTCATCGTCATGAACAGTTAACATTAATGTCAGAAATCACCAAATAATTGAGGGGATTCTACTCGATTACGAAGTAGCTTCTTTGATCAGTTTTTTCATTTATTTATCGCAACTATATCTACTGTATCTTATAATATAATAATGAATTATCGAGAGGATTGTGTACAACATAGGTACCTAATCATGACTTTTATGAGAGTTTTTCGACAAAGAGGAGCATATCGATAGTTCGTTTTATAGGTAATCTACAGCTATTTGATTATTTCAGCTGAAGATGAAAGTGTTATATTATGTCTCAAGTTAATATTTTACTTTACTTATAATTTTTCAATAAAGATCAAGTAAAAATGTCATTTAAATTCAATGTATTCATATTCATTGTTTGATATACCTATTAATTACAACATGAATAAGTTGTACAATACTGTTGAATGCAATGTTGTGGAATGAATATTTGACTGCAAATTACTATTACATATAATTATGAAATATTTCAAAAATGAAAATGTTTACTAATTGAGAATAAATTATAGATGTCTCTTATAGTTATTTAGGTATGATTTCATAGCTTCATAAAGGTTATAATATATTCAATGAAAACACATCTAGCTTATTACCTCTGATCAAGTTATAAATTGTTCGATCAATTAAAATAATTCAGATATGTTTGAAAAAATCGTGGGGATTATTTTAGATTATATAGAGGGTTCGAATGTGAAACACGTTTTAAACCACAATATTTTCGAAATACTTGAATTTGAGCGTAAAAATTGCAAAAAACTATTGACTGATATCAGCGGTTTGATTATCGTAGCACTGTACCGCTTATGAGAGTATCTGTTTATATAAATTAATCAGGGATACGTGAGTGAATCGTAAACAACATTCCTTATTCATAGAAGAGTCGGAATACCTAGGTGCAGAAAATCGTTGAAAACATTAATGAAGCAAAAATAATTCAAATTGTGAAGGAAGCTTTTCTAATATTTTTTACGAATATGAATTGCATACCTACGTATATTTTAAGCAGAAATACACTAAAAAAATCTGAATAACTGAAAACGGTATAAGATAGTCAATAGTACCTATGTAGTATTATTTATTACTTAGGTATATCACGAATATGCTCATTTCGAAATACCCTACGTGTACGACTAGATGTAACAACATGTTGCAAATCAAAAATGCGCAGAAATAATTCATAGTCGCCTAGATCTTCATAAATGAGTCAAAAAAATTTCATTTTTTTCGTTTTGAAGAATAGAAAGGGAATGTACGTTATGAAATGAGATAGGTGTCCGATTCAAAAGATTATGAATTTATAGGACTTCAGAAATAATGTATATATAACATCATTCATGTTTTGAAAATATCAATTATTTTTATATTATAAATAATTTATAATATAAATCTATAGAAAGTGTATATCAAAAGCATACAATTCAGGAAAATTTTTCTTTAGGAATTTCCACATATCATTTGAAATATTGATTACTTTTAATGAATCAGTGTAGTTATACTTTGTACCTGTTCTAGCCCAAGTTCACTTCTTCCAATCCATAGTAAAAACCAAATTATATTCCAGAATTTTAAATAAACAAAATTGTTGGAGGACAATTTTGCATTGTCCTCCAATCTAGTTGCATGCGAGATTTTTGTCTTTCATTACATAATAAAAAAAGACATTATTATAATAAGAGAATAATATTAGTTAGAATGAAGGTCAGAATTTAATCTTACAACAAAAGGTTTTCTTCATCTTCTATTCAAATTTCTAAACAGTGAAGGTTTCCATAGGTTTTTCAACTGAAATTCTTCACATGCAAAAGATTAGCATTAAACAAATTCTTCAACTTGCCGTATATATTCAAGTAGCAATATCTGTAATACTGTAGGTAATTCCCATTTTGAAAAGTGATAAAATGAACTAAATCACTATATTTTGAGGAATGTAATATAACTTCAATAGAATTCAGGTCAAGGAACGTAAAATTTTTTCATGTCCATTATTTCTGCTTCTATTTCTATGTTTTCTCGCAATTTTTTTGACTTAACACAAATAATTGGATGAAGATATTGTTTCTATGAGTCAACAGTTGTTGATTCATTCATTTTATCAATTTAAAGTTCATAAGTAAGCAAGTTCAATTTGTAAAATGTTGCATGAGATGCAGCTCTCAATACAGGAGTAACATGTAAGAACATGAATATTCTAGCATTTAACATCTATTTGGTAAACCGATGTTTATCATGAAGTCGGCGACTATTTTGATTGAGGATAGATGCGTTTCCAAAAATGGAACAATTTGTAAAACTCTGTTTAAAATTTGAATTCTGATTGAAGATATTTATTCCAATGTGCAAAATATCTCAAATATCGAAATTTTGGAATTCAGAATACCTTATAGATGAGTCCTATTGTTTTGACACTGTTTTATATTGGCAATAACAGGCCTTTATTTCTTATCATTCCTGTCCTATCAGGTTATAAGAGACAAGGATTTTCAAATACTTCTGAAATTTTGCCCTGACAAAAAGATTTTTCGGAAGTGACCGAGAATTATTATATTCAATTAATTCGAAATTATACTGAACTGTATTTCAACTCACTTCAATATGTATTGTTCACTTCAATATGTATTTCAACTCACTCATATTAATAGAGATGTGCAAAGATTCTCGAGTATTTGTTATATTATTACATAATTCTAATATATCTTTGAAGATTTGAATTACAAATGAATAGTGATGATTGAAAATGGGTGGCTAATTGAAATTCTAATATTATCGAATCCTCTACTGTTCGGTCATCTTTAATTATTACGGTTGCTATCCGTCCGGGATTTCCCAGATTTGTCTTCTTCGAAGGGAGTCCAGGGGCTGTCCAGCAGCGGCTTTTAATAAGTGACCGTGTGTAAACCGTACAATTTTTTTTTGTCTGGGAAATCCAATTTTTTTTCAGTTGAGCGACAAATTTTTCTGCAATCGGAAGGTTTTAGAAAATGTTCGAGGCCTTGGAAATTTCTTTTAAAAGCTTGGATAGACTACCCATTCCGATCAAATAATTTTTTGAAGACCCACTGTCAGAGGCATATATATTTCCAATGTATTCAGTGATGTACGTTCTCTAATCTCGAATATCGAAAAGTTGCAAAAAAGTGAAAAATCGAAAACAGAATCGTATTTGCGTATCTGAATAAAACGCTAGAAGACAGAATGAAAGAAAATTTTTTGTTTCTAAAGGCACAAAATATTTCGAACGAACAAGATGAAAACACCAAAAACCATTTCAAAGTATTTTACATTTTTTACATAGCAATGAATTCCCACCTAGAAAAGTTTGAAAAACCAATTGAACACTTTGACCAATTTAACTGGATGATGTTACTAAACATCATTACAAGTACCCCATGGTCTGATGTCGAAAAGAACAGTCCCTTTTCTCAAGGAAATTAACATCGAAATCGATGACACGAAGCTGATTGACGAATATACAAACGCTCATAGCATGGACCTTATTGACGGCGATAAGATTTCATAGCGCAATTCATCTATGGCTTATTTTTTTTTCGAAACACTCATTATAGTCAGAAATGCTTAAAATCGTATAGTATTATTTTGTGTATATCTGCATACAATGCGTCGACAGAAAGTGTTTTCACTAGTCACGTATCAATGGACGGAATAAAGAAACTCGCTTAACGGCTCATTTTAGGTCTATGATCAAATCTTTTATTTGATCTCTTTGAAAAAATTTCGATCTTTTACAAATTCTTGTTAGAACAGAAAGATATTTCATTGAAAATTGGGAAGACTAACATAAATCAAAATAGTTTGAAAAAACTTGATCTCCCTAAAATTCAAAGTTTTAGAACTTACTTGAAATAATTTATATTTACAATTGAAACAATATTATAGGGATTTGGCTATCTTACTAGATGTATGAGAATATCATTTGTGTAGTAGTTTTTTTTTCAAAATTATCAAGTATTAGTCATTAGAAGTATCATATAATAATTTGATTGGTACCTGAAAAAAGCGCTTTAGTTATTTTTGTTACCATAATACAACAGAAGGAGTGCTTCTTCAAAAATGTCTATTATTTGTTGGTGTTACTTAAAATGAAGTCGATTTCAATGGCACACTGTATGAATGAATGAAAATTGAAAATTTATAACGATGTTTTTATTTTGTTTGCAAAAAATATTTTTTCAGATATGTCGTGAAAAAAACATATTTCGCCTAAATGTCCGGGTTTTTTTCCTTGTTCATCAGGTGTCGGTGAACTAAGTTATAACAGCCCCATATTTTTCGAGAATTTTCAGTTCGAAAAATCTGACTTGAGATTGCGGGCAAAAAAAGTTGCAACAGAGCAGAGAAATAATATAATTTTCGAGTATTCAAAACTTTAATTATGCTCCTATTCCATAAAATGGTTTTTCTATAATTTTTTAGGTGTACCTTTGTGAAGTTTTATTTGAATGTTTATTTCTACTCATGTATTAATCCGATTCTTTTTCGTTTAAAATGTGAGAATGTCTATAGTTTCAGATGCTCGTTTCCAATTGAAAATCGCAAATATAAGGGCTCCGAATGAATAGGGTAAAACACCCATTAGTCAGCCCTACACCAGTACTCAGCCTTTACAGACATTATTTCCCTATAAATAGTGTTGAAATTTGTGTACACCGCTAAAATAATGTTTGAAAGAATCCTTTGTCTCTCTATTGTCTAATGTGCACACATACAAACCAATGTCATTTCAATTATACGAGCTGCTGTCGTTCATTTGCATCGCCGACACAGACACGACTATACTCGCTACTGTTACTGTTTTTTATCTTCAGGAACCGCTTAAAGTTTTCGGTAGATTTTTGTGTCTCTATATTGTTATATGCGGTGGATAATTTTACTGTGTTACAATATAATGTTTATTCTGCAATAAAATCAACTTTTACATGCATTTTATTCGCTGAATATATTGTAATTAGGGTGGCTGACTACTGGGTTTCGAATTTGAATTGTAAATCCAGTGCTCAGCCATAAGCGGCTGACTACTAGTTTTTAACAGGGAAGTGTATTTTACCAGTAGTCAGCCGTGTACGAATGTAATTGGATGTTGTAATGGATCTACGAATCTAGTAACCAGCCGTCAGTCCTATTGCACTAAATTGCACCTTAAAGCCTTTTTAATCAGAATTGAGTTTATGCACAGTTATTTTAGACTGAAAATCACTGTTTTTAAACTTTCATCAAGTCAAAGAGACCTATTCACCAATAAAAAAAAAGAACAATTGACAGAAGCTATTGTGGCGATTAGGATAATTAGAGAAGCTAGTCGAGTTTTCAAGGTTGCGAGAGAAAATTTGTCTATAACAATCAGCAACAGTTTTAGCAAATGTGAATTGAACCCATGCAATACGACCGCTTTGGCTACTCAAAATGTATTTAGAATAATCTTGAGAAATTTCACAACGTTAAGTTAATGTTTTGAATGCACATTGTAGTTCTGCTTGTGATACTGATGCAAACCAACCAAAATAGGTATCAGAATCGAATGAAATTTTTGTGATAAGCTTGCTGATAATAGGTGATCAAACATTGAAAAATAATTTAAGTACCATTACAGAAGAAGAGATATTCTTGAAGGAATTCGAAATCATAACCGACTTTGAAATGATTCACGAAAATGTTAGAATTCAAGAAACACTAATCATACACCAAAATCAATTTTTGAAGAATATATGACAAATGAAGATATTGATCTAGAAATAAATACTAACCAAGAATTGATAAAGAAAATGAAGATGTTGGACAAGAAATACACACTTACTATGCTCTCCCAGAAAAAAATAATTATGGATAATGTGAAAGGCATTAAGACAGATTGTTAACTTGATCCAATTAAAAATAATATTGAACAAGATAAGACAACAAATATACAATCTGTACTACACGACAGTACCAAAAATATTAAAAGCAATATAAACATAATGTCCACTGTTAATGTAAAATCAGGAGACGTGTCAGTCATTTTAAATGGATATTGCCTGGTCTAGCTAAGTACATCAAAAAAGAAGATAAATCGATCAATGAAACATGAGCTATTTCTTCGAAAGAGTGGAAACAATTTTAGAAACAAAAAGAAGAGATGAAGAACAGGAAAAGTACGAAATATTAAATAAAAAATCAAATACTTGAGATTAAGGCAAAGAAAGAAGAAGAGGAACATAAAAGAAAGAAGAATTACAAAAAATTAAAGCGGAAAAGCAGTTGAATTCTAAAAAAAAGTGTAAATAGAAAGAAAAATCGTGCCTGTACTATAAAGAGAATGAGATGTAATAATTGTGAAGATCAAATAGGGTGTGATAATTACCCTGCACGGTACCATTTGAAATGCACTGAATTCGGTATGGATATGTGAGAAAATATATATAATAAGAAATTTCTAGGTCAAATATGCAAAATAAGTGAGAGGCTGACTACAGGGTAAGCCATGGCTGACTTCTGGAGAAATGAGGCTGAGCACTGGGAAAAAGTGCCATTATATGATTATCGTTAATTTTTTCCATAAGTCTAACAAAAGTTTAATATTTTGTTAATTTTTTCAGTTAATAAAGTAAATAACCTTTCACAAAAAAGTAGTTGTTTTTATCTGTAGTGTTTAATATTTGAAATATAGATGATCAAAATTCAATTACTCACTAAAAGGCTGACTACTGGGTGTTTCACCCTATTAACTATTGCGAATGAAACTGTTAATTTTTATCATTGTTGGGAATTCATCAAACTGAAATCTGAGTTGAAAATTATATATGCAACAAATCTGTTGACTGCTGTCAAGGTCTTGGGATCATTATAGCACTTTATCGTTGTTTTAGGATATTTGTTTACATAACTTAATCAGGGTCACGCTAGTGAACCGTAAACAAAAATATTCATTCTTTATACGCGCAGAGCCGGGAAGCTAATAACAGAGAACAAACGTCAGGAAGCTCGAAAAATATGAAAGATAATTAGAAGGTAACTGAATTCTGGGTGAAACTCATTTTATTTTTTCTAAAAATTCAAATGTAACGAATTTGTTTTGGGACGAATTGTTGATGTTCATCGACATTTTGTCTTCTGTACGATTTTAAGGTCTATAAATTCTAAGGTGCTCAACTTGAAAATCTAGAAATTGCATCGTGGGAGTATCAGGTTAATTTGGAGGTACACTTGAAGAATCTCGCGTCATTTAACTGTACCGCAGCAAAGTGGTTAAGAATCACTGCTCTAGTTCTTCAGTTCATTACCTCAGAAACGTTATGATGACGTATATGACGTTATGAAAAACAAATCTGAACTCAGATACGAAAACCAATATAGGCGTGGATGTGTTTCAAGTTTGGGAAGGGCGATTTATTCGTAATCGATTTTCACTTAAATTCAAATCCAAATATTGAATCGATAAACGTATAAATTCGAGTCTCAATAATCGATTTACAGAAAATTGATTTTTCGATTTGATTTTTGAGTTGGTGTTTCAAAGTATTACAATACAAGATCGAAATATGATTTGTTCTATCAAAAAATAATTGATGTATAAAAAGAAGTGAACTAGGTACTCGTATTTTTCAGATGCCCGTTTGCTTTATATTCATATGATTTGTTTTCCGCCAGAAGCTACAAGGTTGAATAGGGGTCGTTGTCTTGAAATTCGAAAAAGTTAGGTATATGATTTTAAGTTCATTAAATTTTTAGTTGTGAAATGGCATATTACACTGTACCTATTCTTATTATGATAAATATGCTGTATAAACTATATAAACATCTGCCGGTAAAGATATCTTTTATATTCATATAATGACTAATATAAACGTTCTGAATTATCTGTGGTTCAAGTAATGAAAAACAACATAACCAACAAAAAATATAGCATTTGAGTGAATATAATAAATGATTACCCTTAATTCAATTACATATTAGATGAAAAACTGCAATTTCTCTAAATGTGATTTGAAAGTTCAGCTAATTGTAAATTATTTCATTGTTGTTATCGAACAGAAAAATTCTAATCTAAATTTTTTAGGAAGAAATGTCTGCTCACTAGATCGATTCCTTACATGATATCAATCGAAAGTATTAGAATTCGAATTTGAAACGACTAATGTTCAATTATTCTCATTAATACATTAACTGCAAATGTTTATCGCAGAAAACAAAAAAAAAACTAAGTTTGCTGCTTTCAACTGCTTTATCAAAATAGGACTTTATCGTATCTTCATCTGCTACATCTTTTTCACAGTGGACTTTTCACAGTAACTCCTTAGACTTAAATTCTTTGAAAGACAATCCTTATTTTTTTCTAGATATACAAATTGCAATTTTTCAAAACATAATACTGAGATATCAAAACTGCCGTAAGAATTTTTTCCAACTGCATAATAGGACTGTTCAAAAGAAAAGGTGAATTTCGAATTTTTGCAGGCTGTACACATTCGATTATCAAAATTTTTTTGTTAAGGTGGTATTTCAAATATGTTGCAATTATCAGCCCTTTTAGATGACAAGTTTCTTTTGGTTTTAGTTTTGACATGTTTCCGACAACTGAAAAGGTTAGTCACGATCTTCATATGTTATTTCGATTTTTTACTTTTCAAAAAAATGGCTCAAATAATCTGTATTAAATTTTACGTTAAAATGAAATAAAGTGCTCCAACGCATTTAAAATATTGATTGTGGCATTCGGAGAATCTACTTCGTCACAAAAAATTGTTTATAAGTGGTACAAGCATATTCGAGAAGGAGTTGATGATGAAGAATATCCTGGAGTTGCAACCACCTCAAAAAACGAAGAAAACAACGAACCAATCACGAAAATGATTCTGGAAAATCGTCAAATCCCTAGTAGGGATGTTGCACAGAACGTTGGCATATCAATCGTCTCGTGCCATGCACTTTTCTCGGATGTTTTGGACATGGAACGTGAGGTAGCGAAATTTGTTAAGAAATTGCAAAATGTTGAGCAAAAGCAAGGTCGCTTTCGTATTGCATCAGATTTGCTCAAAAAGGGCATATCTGGTGACATAACGTGAATACATGGTTAGGCCGTCGAAACAAAGTCCCAATAATCCCAATTGAATCGGTCAGAAGAGCCTAGATCGAAAAAGGCACGCCAAGTTCGATCCAATGTGAAGGTTTTGCTCACTGTTTTCTTCGATTACAACGACGTGATGCACCATGAGTTCTTCCTAATATCTCATGCGGTTAATACGGATTACTACAAGGAAGTTGTTCAACGTTTGCGTAAAGCAGTACGGCTCAAACGATAGGAATCAGAATGATAATGCACCAGCTCACATATCAATGCTTGTTAGTGATTGTTTGGACAAAAACAACCACCGTATTGACCAGATTTGCTTTTTTCCTTTTCCCAATGACTGAAGCAATCAATGAAAGGAAAGCCACAATTGATGACATAAAATCGGAATAGCGCATTTCAGAGCTTCAAGGATTAGAAGAAGCGCTGCCATAAGAGCATTATACCTAAAGGGGGTTACTTTGAAGGAAATAAAATGGATATTTATAAATAATTGAATACTTTTAGAAAAAATTCAAAATTCACCTTTTTTTTCGAACGAACTTTGTATTCCATTCAAATTCAGTGGAAATATACTTGAAAAAAATGTATTTCTAGAGTACGGACACATGGAAATTTATCACTTTTATTCAAAATGTATTAATTAACACAACAATGAATATCGAATAAAATTATATCTTCGTAGAATTTTTTCGACAGGATTTCATTGGTAGGTACTTATATGGAAAATAATCGATATTATATTCTATATTTTATGAACCATTTTACGTTCGAACGATGCACTCATATAGTTCGTTTCCCCATGAGTTTGACGAGTATGAACTGTACTTCGTAATGCTGAAGCAAATCGAAAGTTTTGTTTTATAAGGGATTGGTTGCATGAATTCACAATATAATGAGCAGTTAACCGATATTTGATTATTCGATTGAAGCAAGGCTCTTTTATTGTGTATAAATTTAACATTTTATTACACATTTTCATTTCTTGACAATGTAGATCAAGTAAAACTATCGTTTGAATCCCCTACTGTTTATTAGATCAATAATTGAAAATTAAAAGTATTTTTATTAAGCTCTTTCAAAAATTAAATATTGAACGGAAATAAAGAAATAAATTCACCATATTTTCTCGAATTATTCCTCTTCAAAACTTCCATATCAGAAATACCCGAAAAAATTGAAGGGGTTCTGCTTCATTACTTTGATATGAGATTTGCATTTCAATCAAATAATTTGTACAAGTCTGTTTAAATGAAATTTTGACTTATTCACACTATGAGTGCGAAATGGTTTAGGCATCAAAATACTAGCTAATTTGGAATAAATTACAGATTTCTCTTATTTTTCATCATGATTTCCCATTGCTTTATATTTGCCGAAACAGACCTTGTCTCGTACGACCCCTAACGATCTATTAAGACGCAAAGATTTCTCGAGATTTTTTAAATTATTCTTTCACGAAAAATTTGAATTCAGAAAATATCCAACGAATTGAACTAATTGTTGTATTGATTACATTAGTAGGTAATCGATACTTGTTGACATTATTTATTACGTATAATGTCAACAACCATACGGTTCGAGATCCATATTAATATTTTCACTCGTAGGGCACTTGAGAACATCTGGAGATAAGTGACCTCGTACAAATATGTGTAGGTATATTTTACCGAGCCAGTCTAACTTTAAGCGTGTTACACGAAAGTCTTGTGAAATAATTTAATTGTATTTTTCGTGAATGTTTGTGAAATTTATTCTCTTTCAGTCAAATATAACATACCATTGTTTAGCAGTTTTGTGAAAGTTGAGTTATGAACCGATGAAAATTTATCGTGAAATTCTACAGAAAAAAACGGGTAAGTACTTGCACGACATTAATTATATCAAATATTTTTTTCATTGATGAATTTTCTGATATTTATGAAACATTTACATTTTTGTAAATGTTTGTAATTGTATTAAACATACAATTCAGAATTTTAGCGTTGAAAAAATTGGTCAAAAAATGATAAATCATATAACCCAAACTATTGTTTATAAATCAGTTTCTTCTGGATAATATTTCATTTACCAACTTTTATTTCCGTTTTTATTAACCCTTCTATTTTTCAAACAGTTGAACTTTTAGATTTTTCTCACTATTAGGTTATTATGTGCCTTCCAATAATTAATAGCAATACGAATGTTTGTTATACGAGCTCCATTTATTTCATGACTATATGGGAAATGTTTGAATTCATTTCATAAAAAATTATTCTTATTGCTTATTTCTCAATCATTTTTTCGAATCTATTCAGCCCTACATTCTCCAGCAATGCTGAGAAATAATGTCTCAGGTGACCGGAAAAAATGAATAACTTCAACAAATTAGTACTTTTCGTTGTATTCGTTTTAGTTAAGTGCCTTTCCGATTTATATCCCTTCTGAAAGTACACCCTAGTAATTTATGTTCAAGTAACGACATTGATAATTTTCCATCAAGAATGTTTCTCATGTCTGATTGATACGTAAAATGAATGATCTTTGCTATCTATTACTTTTAATTCAATTATTCACTAATTAAATAACTAAGTCTATGGTATACTATTTTTGTTATTCAATGTATTTTTAGGTGACCCAAGTTCCACCTTCAATTATTATCATGGAAATATTATGGAGGAAAAAATTTTGTTCCTTTTTTGCAATTGGTTGCAGAAAAAATTGGAAAGACATTGATTAACAACTTTATTAAGTACTGAACCTTTGGTGAAAGAAAATTTGGAAGCAGGTAAGTAATCAATTCATCAGGTATTTTTCGTTATTTAGTGATTTTGTTCTTCATTTCATCGACTCGAAAAATTTAGTTCAATTATAACTTATTACTCAATAAAATCACTTTTTCAACCTATATTATTCAATACGGCTTTATGCCTCTAACACTCAACAATCAATAGGCATGACGAATAAATTAAATATTTTCAATTTTAACCGTTCCTAATATTTAGTTTTTACTGCTGAAATATAAATGCTTGTGTTTCTGTTCTTGTGGACCATGATGAATTTTGTTCAGATGCAAAAACCGAGAAAATTCATTAAAAAATTGAGAAAAAATGACGGATGAAAACATCTGCATAATTTCATTCTCTTGATGCCAATATATCAACAATAAAATGGCAAATAATAACAAGGGAATTCTTGACAGAGATCATGAATGAAATGATGTTAATAAGTTACAAAAAACAAAAGAGAAAGAAAAACAAAAGAAATATGCCCCTGGATTTGGAATATTCGTGAAAAAAAAATTAATAAGTCGTTAGATTGTAGGACACATCGATCATGGTATAGAGATCCAAAATAACAGATGCAAAAAGACTATTGCAAAAATATTGGTGAAATATATTCGCTCCTATAAATTTGCTCGATGAAAGAAATGCGCAAGGAATTTCTGAAAATTTTGATGATTTTATAACTTCATCAGGTTTGACTTTCGAACGACAGCCAGATAATTTAATAACTGAAGTAATCTAATTTAATTATTGAAGCAATCTCGAGTAGTTTTGTGGAGAAATTATGTAATTTGAAAATTTACTACTAGTTGGACTTATACAGGAATAGCATTATAACCTACATAAAATCAGAATACTGATTGTAATTGTTATGGTATTACTGTCCTCATCGATTATTTTTCATACACATATTTTTCTGATTGCAGATGATACCCACACCAAGAAACTGATTACCTGAACATGTTCCACATCAAAAATCTTAACACAATCTTATTGGCACCTGGAGCTTCATTGTCCGTTCAAATTTGGTGGCTAACGTCTATTTTTAGTTTTTAAGGGTTAAAAACAAATTTGGTTTTTCATAGCTGTTCATTTTCGAACCTTTTCTATAAAATGGTTCGAAAATTTTCTAAAGTATTAGGTAGTTATTATATATTGCATTATATGCTCGAAATGTGTAAAAAATAACACTTCACGATTGATTTCTTTTATACATATTTATTTACTTCTTCATGCTGGGTAATTTTGTAAGCAAAGTATAAATGAGTCACCAGGAATTTTAACTTCCTTTTCTCTAGAAGTATCAATACTTCACAAATATTATACATTTATATATAATATATTTATCTTCAAAGATGAATGTACTTTAGTTGGACTTTCATTGACAGATTTTAACGATTATAAACTTTAAAATTTACTTAAATCAATTTTTCTCAAATTATAAAGTTCTATATTTCTTCACAATCGATAGTGAAGACTGAATATCTTTTAGAAGTTTTGTTCATTACTACATTGAATTTTCCTCCGATCCTGTGGTAGTCAAGTTGAGCTTTTTTGTCTCACTACATAGTAAAAAGAAAAGATATGATCTCATTAGGAGAAATGTGGAAGTTTGAATAAAAATCAGAATTGACTCTAACAACAGAGGAAATTTTTCACCTCGCCCTTATATTTCTGAACATGCAATAAATATAGCATTTTGATTTGAGACAAAAAAGGTCAGTCAGCTAACCAAAATCACTAAATTTTAAGACTTGTAACAATGGTTCAAAACCCCAAGGAGGTTTTCTTGCAGCTTTTTCCTCCCTAAGATATAAATTTTTGACTGAAGCTGATTTTGTGAACCCAATTGTTTCATTGTCAAGCTTTCGTTTTCGAATTGTTGCAGTTATCAATTGCATTTCAAAAAATACTGAATTAATTGCGAATGAACATGAAGTTTTCTTATCATGCTTTATTTCATTTAAAAATCACAAACAAGTTCACTCCTTTATTTGGTTTGTTTGTTTGCTGTAAGTTATTCAATATAAGTAAAAATGTATTATGAAGTGCTGATTGAGTTTTTTCAACTTCAATTGAGCTCTATTCAACTTATTTCATCTTATGACATATGTTACGATTTAGCTACTTATCTAGCATTAAGTGGCTTGGCAGAAAATTATTGTCAAGTGTAAGTTTTAGAAAATCATTTATACAACTTCTTGGGATGTTGGTATGATTATATGAACTTGCTGTTTTAGTTTAGTCCCAGGAGAACACATAAAAATTTTCGGAATTGTTGTTCAAAAACGTTAATTATACAATTTTTTTTTTATATTGTATATATTTTCATCTAAAATATTAAAATGCTATCATTTCGTTTTACCTGAACGATATTTTTGCTGAATTTTTTTCCAACATTTTCATGAAAAAATATATACAGAATACAAGGTATACAGAACAAGGGTATAGAGAAAAGACATAAATAATGATAAATTTCAACACTAACTCAGTAATTTAGCTTCACTTATCTTCTCAATGCAATAACATAAGGTGGTTGCAGTTATTTAACTCAGTTTTGAATATAATTGAAAAATTTATCATTTTTTATTGTATTAAATATTGAAAATAATATATATGGATATAATATATATTGATCATTGATTTAGTTAGAGCATAATTATATATGCAATGTAAGATGTGTTAGTTATAAATGCTTTATCATTTCTTTAATTTTCAATGTAAATTCTATTGTTGGTTTCATAATTGTCGGTATTACATTTTCTAAACGAATAAATATATAAGATACATCAATAGAACATAAATATTTCACCCAATGGTTATATATCACTGAATTTTATGATGGATTATGTTAAATATTTCCAACTTTCACTCAGGTCACAAATGCTTATTTAAGTATTCATCATTGATTTAGTTAGAGATTAATTATATATGCATGTGTGAAGTATTAGTTATATATGCATTATCATTTCTTTATTTTTCAATTTGTGAATGCTATTGTTGGTATTCCATTTTCTAAACGAATAAATATATAAAATACATCAATAGAACATAAATATTTCACCCATTGGTATATATTCCACTGAATTTTATGTTTTATGGAAAACATTTTCAACTTTTACTCAGGTCATATCTGCTTATTCAAGTCTGCCATAATTTTTAAAAAATACATAATGCAACATCAATGAAATGAAGTTTTCTTGTTTTTTTCCTTATAATATACAATTATCATTCTGTTCAGTTATCATGTATCTATTCTACTAGTCTCAATAACAATATTTTACTACAGTTAAAACTGTTTTGAATCATCTCTCACTACTGTATTGAATTTTCAATTCAGCAAGAATTGTTCTAACATCTTTTTATCTTTATGATCGAAGTATTGTGTTTTAGATATTTTATTGTTAAATTGTTTATACTAAATTGAGATTAAATTATTTATATTAAAATGAAGCTCGTAACTAACTAACACAATTTTTTGATTAATGAATTGTGTAGTAAGAATTCAAATCAAACTCTTGACTTAATGTTTCACAAATTAATGATGCATAAAGCCAACAGTTTGATTTGAATTTTTATTCAATCATGTTTCACCAAGAGGTAAGTAAAAGTTCAATCTCAATTGTGTAGTATATTGGTACTGACTTAATGTTGAACATTGCATGTTCCATTCATTATTCTGGCAAGTATTTCTACGAAACACCTATAATAATAAGTAGTATTTTATCAAATACACTTATTGATGATATTAAACATACAAATAGCAGCTTTAGCTCTGAACATTCAATTCAGCTGCTATATACCTAGATGTATAAGCAAATATAGATGTGTTTTCTTCAGTGCATTCTTTCTATATGACCTAGAACAATTAGTTACCACAAAATGAATAAAATAATGAAAACAACTGTTGTGTGTATATTGATCCTGACTTAATGTTGAACATTGCATGTTCCATTCATTATTCTGGCAAGTATTTCTACGAAACACCTATAATAATAAGTAGTATTTTATCAAATACACTTATTGATGATATTAAACATACAAATAGCAGCTTTAGCTCTGAACATTCAATTCAGCTGCTATATACCTAGATGTATAAGCAAATATAGATGTGTTTTCTTCAGTGCATTCTTTCTATATGACCTAGAACAATTAGTTACCACAAAATGAATAAAATAATGAAAACAACTGTTGTGTGTATATTGATCCTGACTTAATGTTGAACATTGCATGTTTCATCACAATATTCTGTCAAGTAATTCTACAAAACACCTATTATAATCAGTACTATTCTATAGAATACACTTATTGACCATATCAAACATAGAAATAGACGCTTTAGCTCTGAACATTCAATTCAGTTGCTATATAGCTAGATATAGAAACTACTGTAGATTTGTTTTAAAACAATGCATTCTTTCTATATGACCTAGAGCAATGAATTACCACAAAACAAATGAGATAATGAGCACTACTACTCTTTGCTGAAAGGTTAACAAATTAATGGTATTCAATTTGCAATATCGTATTTTGTATCATGTGTGAAACTGCTTGGACCCAATAATATATTTTAAACCACTTCAATTTATTTTTCATATAAGTACTCTAGTATTTGATTATCTGGGATAGTGTGTAGTCAATTTATCAAATGGAAATTATGTAGTAAGCCAATTTAAACTACAATGAATATTTCTGGTAACATAAAAACAAACTATATAAATACAAACCTTTCCAACGAATTTTATCTTTTCTCACTATTCTCTCTGTCTTGATACTTAATTTATTTTTAAAAAATATATTGTTTCTCTTTTCTAGTCGAAGTATGATAATTATATAATAGACAATTATGAGGTATCTTGCATCTATGAATTAACTCCATGGTAGAATGTAGCACAATACAATATTCATAAGCGAAGCAATTTTAACCTAGAGGATTCTGAAATATTTACTCAATAGTAACATATTCAATTCAATATAAGCTCTTAATTGTGTATCCTGAAATATAATAAATTCAATGAAATATTTTAATCACTACTTTAGTTCAGAAAATCATTTCATGAAGTAGCAGATTATTATTCATCTAGTAGTTATTACATCCAGATTTAATGGATCTTAACACCTCGACAATATATATATATGTATATATATATATATATATATATATATATATATATATATATATATATATATATATATATATATATTTGTATGTAAAAGCGCAATAATATTATCAGGTACCCACTCTAACATATTCCAGCTCGCGTAATTAGCTCAGCAGATGTTTACCTCATCTTGAAGAGATAGGGCCTTGGTGCGTTTGAAAAGAACGTAGAAACTTGATTGCTTTGGATGCATGCCAATGATGATTGATGAGATGACACAGAGGTCTCTGGTATTTCAAAATAAGTTCGATGTGCTCCCCGAGAAGTATATTTGAAATAATTATATATTTATTTTATATTAAAATATTTGAGTGTATGCGTCTGTGTATTCAGGTGAATGTGTGCAGGAATATTAAAAAGCTCTCTTTAACTTCATCTTTTATTTTACAAATATTGCGAAGGCACAAATCTCAAAAAAACAAACAATTCAACAACGAATTAAGTAAACTTGAATTTACACAAATAATTAACAAACTGAAGAAAACTAAGAAATAACATTTTCATACATTCTTATGACTGACAAACCTACAGATGCATACATGTCTTTTTAAATAACCTACAAATTACTTTAACATAATTAACTTATATTAACGAAACTTTTTCTTGTTTCGATAATGTGATGTTGCATTGAAAATAATAGCCATACTTCAGCATTAACCTTAATTTTCATTTGATTCATTGGTAATAACTTTATAAACCATTATGAAGCGAAACAGAAAAAGTTATCTAGTTCAAATCCGTACACTATGATATTACTTAATCCAAGATGAATTTAACACCTATAATTTTAATTAAAAATTAACTGAATTTCAAAGCTTTACGAGCTCTAAAACAGTACCTAAATACTAGTTAACAATTAGTTTATATAAAATGAATCATTCTTGTAAAATGTATTGAATATTTTATGTGACACACTTATCTAAATTGAATATTCCTAAATGACATATTATTTGACTTCCTTATGTCGATAAAATATTTTTTTCATTTCAATGCTATACAAAATTTGACATATTAACGGAGAACAAGGTAACAATATGCACTGTTCATTAACATTTTGAACGAACAAGTAAATGACATATTCAGTCTAGGATAGTTGTATAGGCCTGAAAGCATCTTCAAAAAGTAACAAGAACATCTAAAGAATTTGGATGTTGTTATTCGATTACATTTAATTGGAAAAGTGACCAACCTGGGAACAACCGTATCTACATCAACATCAACAACCTTTTCTCTTTTTGAGCATAACCTTATTGCATATCTAAACAGTCTTTCGAACAACCTTTATCCTTAAACTACCTTAGAAGCATGGTAACGAATTCACAAAATATATAATAAACATACACAAATCACAAAACGGGGCGGCATCAATCGTTAGTCGATAAATTAATTATCTCACGGTAATGACAAAGGCATACATTTGCAATTACACCGATATAACTTTATTCACATAAACTTAAAGAGCAAAAGTTTTAGTTTAATAATTCTGAGTAAGCCATACATTTCAATAGCTTTGGCTTTCATATACAACTTGTTGAAATCTTTTTTCAGTGATTGTGAATTAAAATGTTCTATTATCAATAAACGTGCTCAAGTTTTGTATTTTCTCATCCTAGTTCAAATGAGCTTGAAATTTTGAAGTTTCAAAATAATAAATTAGGTAAAAAAAGTTATATCTACAGTAGATCATTTAATTCAAATATATTCAGCTAAGAAAAAGGTAACATATTTCTATTAAATTTTTTAGAATATTTTCATCACTTATTTTAAAACTGGAAGCAAGGTTGATTTTCAACGGCCGCTTCAGTAAGCGATTGAGATTACAGTCTGTCACATAAAAATTAGGCCTACGACGTTTTGAGACAAATAACAGAATAGTTTACAACCATATAGCGAATGGAAGATTCAATTCATATTTTGGAAAATCAATTCAGAAATATGAAAATGATGACTGTATACTTCATTCCCCTTAAATATTACAATACTCAGTTGAGTTCACATTCAATTTGTCTTAAATATATCGATTATGAATGAAATTTCGATATTTGTTGATCTCTTTTGAAAGTGTTCCAATCAAAGGAGGAAATAATACTTTTTTCCTTCAATCAGTGTTTTTGCGAATCTACGAACACTTTAATTTTATTTATTTATAGTTGAAATTAAAATTGACTAAAAATCATTTCCAATTATATTTTACAAGTTCAGAATTCACTTTTTTCTAGTTACGTGGTTTGCAAATAGAAACTTGAACTACGTGTACGATAAAAGTTTCCAATTTTGGCTCTTAGCAAGAAAGAATAACTAATTAAATGAAATTTTTCAAAATTTCTGGCATTACATTTTGAAAAAAACTTTTGAGGCCTCGATAAATTGAAGTTCCAACTAAAAGCTGCTGCTGCAGTTCCTTACTAGGTACATATAATGTTCATCAATTTTTGTTATCAAATTACACGTGTCATTTGGAAGTATGGACGAATATTAATATCATTCGTGAGACTCTATGGGTTGATACCATATAAAAATTTCACTTTTCAGGACCAAACAACACTCAGAATCAATGCCTGCTTTCTTGGTTACTAATTTAAATGAGCATTTTTACACATAATGATAATAATTGTCCAATTTTGATCATTCAGACCACAAAAGTGTTTAAAAAAGTTTTTGAATATATTTTAAAATCACAGTTACACATTGTTTTAGAATAACTCCACGTAATTTTTACGATTAATTCTTGGGTAAACATAATGCGTTTACTAAACAGCAGAACGCAATCACTTCATTATCCTAAGCAGGTACATCACATGAACATTGAAAGATTTTTGGTATTATATTGTAACTAATTTTCACATAACGTTGCAGCATATAGCCCTATAAGGAAGAGCACCGTGTTTTGGGAAGTTTCTAGATCTTGAATCATTTTCCTGTCTTTTCTTTTCTTCGATTTCCTTTTGAAGCTCGATGAAATCTTCATTCTGTCCGTATTTGCTTTCGTATATCTCCAGAAGAACTTCTTCTTCCTTGCTGTCGTTAGCTTTGTTCGATTCATTATCACAGCTAACTTCAACTGAAGATTTCTCCTCAAAATCTGAAGAAGATATTTCATTTTCCCAACAATCCAGTAAGTCGACGGCTCCGCTGTTATTCCTGGATAAAGAATATACAGTTACTTCTTCATCACTTTCAAAAGTGCCACTGTTTCTCTTTTTATTTTCTAAATCAGGTTTTTCGCAGAACTCCTTGAATATGACGCTTGGACTTTTCAAAATTTCAACTTCTGGAGTGTTCTCTCTAGTTTTAGTCATCCACTTCTTCACTGCTAGAGTTATTGGGTATAATTTTTCCGTGTCAAGTTCAGTCTTAGGGACGCTAGATTCTCTTGAATCTACCTGTTTTACAGCAGAATTATCATTTTTTCGCTCAATATTCATATCCCTTGGAGGGGACGGCATTTTCAAAACCTCTTTCATTTCAGTCGTTGGAATTTCGTCTGTTCCGTATATATCCTTCAGAAGTTCATTGACCTCCAAATTTTCAACAAATAAATCTTTGGAGGTCGAAGGTTGGTCAAAGTGGGTGAGAGGGACCTTTAGTGCGTCGTCTCCCATTGTGGCCATGCAGTATTTGAATTTTGGCATGGAATTTGATAAAAACTTTGAAAATTCGGGAGTTTTTTCCGTACTGGATTCTCTACTGTTCTGCACTACTGATTGGAAGAATTCTTCTCTGATAGGTATTATATTAAGGGATTTTATTTTTTCTTCCAGGTTATTATACATGCCTCTCTGTATAATTAGGTCCAACTCCTGAGATATTTCCATATTGGTTTTTTCATCTGAATTAGACGAAAACGTATTTTCAAGTAATAGATCGTAAGTGTCCTCGCAGCTATTTAGCGTAGTATTAGAGGAAGATATTTCAACAACTTTTGATTGTTTTTTCTTTTTCTTTTTATTCTTCTTCTCCGGATTTTCATTTGGCACTATTTCTTTTTTTGTTGTTGAAATACTTTCAGTTTTTATTTCATTAGTTTCAACTTCTTCAGGTGCAACTTCTCCAATTTGCTCCTGTGCCTCTTCTACTATAGCAATCTCTTGTAGATTTTTCTGCAACTCCGCACTAATGTCGTCATTTTTAGTTTCGGATCGATTACCACTCAAATCGGCATCTGTTATAATTATACGTTTAGTAACTTGCTTCTGGTTCGACTTTTTCGATTTCTTTTTAGAAGTGGATTTAGATTTTGGCATTGGTTGATCTTTTTCATCAATTTCTACACTTTCTTCCTCTTTTATTACTATACCTACATTACTCAACAATTCTTTCTCTAATTCTCTTACTTCCAAAATTCTAACTGGACTAGTTCTAATGATTTCTGGTAAATGTTCTACAACTTTTTCAGCCAATGGTGCATTCTCTTGTGTATCCACATTATTCAAATTGCTATTGACAATAATATTCTGGAGAAAAGCATTTTGTTCGAATTTTTCGGGTTCTTTGTCTTGAGGTATTATCAGGGAATCGAAGCTTTCGTCAGTTTCCTCCATATTTCGATTTCTTCTCTTTTTCTTATTCGAAACTGAAATCCATTGTGTCTTGGAAATTAGAGTATTATTTACTTCAGATAATTCTGGTTTGATTTCTTGATCCCGTTTTTGGGTATTTTCTTTGGTAGCTGAATTTTTTGGTGAAGATAGAGGCCATTTTTTTACTGTGTCTGAAAATTTTTTCACATTGCTATTATACGTAGATTGACTAACATTTTGATTATTCAATCTTTTTGCGGGACTGTCAGGGTGGATCTTTTTATTGAACTTGTTTGTGTTAATGTCATTTTGGTTGAAATTATTATAAATCTTTTCGTCTGGTTGCACTTTCGGAGGCCATTTCAATTGATTATTTTCGTCTCTTTGAGTAAATCTCCTTTTTGAAGCAATATTGTTATCATTCTTATTTATAAGAGCTTTTGGTGCGTTCTGTGGTTTTTCATTTGTGGATCTAACTTGGAATTTAGATGATGAGCATATTATTTCAACACGGGTGGAACATTCTTCCGCTCTATCATTAATATTCTCTTCTTTGGATGTCACTGTATTGCTTAATACTTCAATATTAACATTTTGTGGTTTGATTTTGTTCTCCTTATCAGATGAACTATTTTGAATTGACGATTGGCAAGTGAGTGACTGTTTCATTTCAGAAGTTGGTTCCCCATCTTCCTTTTCTGTAGTTTGCAGGGATTTAGTCGTATCATTCACATGAACTTTAGGTGTTTCAGGTTTGGAACATTCTTCTAGTTCATCGGTTTCTCCTTCACAGTGGTTACTGTTAAAGGTGGAACCATTATTTTGGTATTTATTGTAAGGCTTTTTATGGAAAAAGCCATTCAGCCTATTATTTTTCTGTTGATACTTTTTGCGTTCATCGTAATGTTTGAAAGAAGTTCTTTTGCTGGGAGATATGTTTGGTGAATTTTTATTTCTCCTTTCTTGCAAACTTTCAGATTTTGACGGTTCATTCGCAACTTCTTCAAGTTTTGAAACAACTGTTCTTATGTCAACATCTGCTTTATTATTTACTTCGTGAGATGAATAAATTTCTGTGTGATGATTTGAGTGATATGGATCGCCATTTGGAACCAAGTGTAGAGCGTGATGTGCTTCTACCGGGTTGAAATTTGGAGGTACGAAACCTGGTACAAAACCGGGATAAATTTGTCCACCTTGCTGAATAAAATTAACCGGTAGATAGGGGTGATTATAGTTTTGAGCGCCCATAGGATTCAACATAGGAACAGGAACAAAATTTGGTGGGATCTTGAAAAACTGTACGCTTTCTGGACGCATGCATCTTGGAATGAATTCTTGTGCGTCTGGTTTGAGGTCATACTTGAGTTTCTTCTCATCAGAGTTTGAAGAATCTTGGGCAGTACTGTTTTGTGGGGGTTGATCAGTACAATCAGTCTGGAGTTCTAAGTTTTCGTTTTGGTGTCCATTTGTATCACATTCTTTTGTATCGACGTTTACCTGATCAGATAATAATGGAACAGTGGAATCAGTTTTTGTTTCTTTTCGACTTTCACTTGTACTGTGGGGAGTTGTCGAAGGGTTTTCGGTTTCGAGTATTTCGTTTGAATTGTTAGTCAACAAGGTAGATGCGGCAGTAGGAAGGTCCTGGTTTGTTTGATTTTCTTCAACGGGATCGTGACTATTTGGCTCTTCTTCGTTCGCGGAACTGACATCATCTTCAGAGTATTCAGAAGTTGTGTCTTCTATCTGCTTCTCATCCACCTTGGTTGACGATAATTTTCGTCGTCTGCGCCTTTTTATCCTTTTAGGTTCAGACTGATGCACTTGACCGTTGACTAGTTCTGAAAAGAATATCGAAATGAGTTTCTTTTTTAATATATGTTAAATGTTTGTTGAACAAAAATTTTGTTTAATAGGGCGCTGAAAACAAATTAATAGGTCTTAATGCATTATAGTAATGCATAGATTGAAGTTCAACAAAGTTGAAAAATAAAAGTTTAATGAAATTTATGCATCAATTGAAAGTGATATCCAAACTAATAAGAAACAAAATATTTGCAATTTGAAATTATATAGAATTGTTCTTGTCTTTTGATGAGTAATTGCTTGAGTTTTCTGAGGAGGAATGTTTAAAATTATATTTCCGAAAATTTTTCCAATATGGTTTTCGCATTATATTAATCCATTGATTTGCATGATTGATCTATTGATAGGGTTTGATCTATTGATCAAAGCCCCCTCCTGGGCAAGTTGTAATTATCTGCTTATATTGAAAGTGAACTCAAGGTGAAAATGAAATAATTTATCAAATGATGAATGTAAAATATTTGATGCCGAAAATATCAATATTTCTACGAAAACTACAAAAAAATAATACATAATACAAAACATGTCACAAATTCACTAAAAGAAAAAGAATTCTGTAGTTCTTGTGCTATATTATCGTAAATGTAGATATTCGCTATCAAAGTGCACTATAACTTTTTTTCGATAATTTTTTTGTCAAATTATTCAAAAGAACATTATAGCACAGCTATGTGAAACATGAACAATGCGATGTCTCCGTTGTCCTTCTAGGGATCAATATTAGAGAAAATTGGTATCTCCATTATTCAATTTATTTAATAAAATGTTTAGCAATAACAGGCTATTTTCAATATTAAAAGCTTTATTTCGGTAAAAAAATTATTTTTAATTTTTTAAATTTTATTTACGATCTGAAACAGTCAATAAATTAATTTCGAAACCTACACGGACCTCATCAGTCACGCCACGTTCAACAAATGAAAGGCAACCGCAACAGGAATCTAGATGGCGCATTACTTCAACGAATTAGATGAAATTGTTCCAAAAAAACTAGACTTATAAAATGTAGTATCTCAATTGATAAGGATGTGTGAAACTTTCAATGTAGATGTATTTATGTGCTTTTCATTCATTCTAAGATTTGAGATGTACATTAATATATGCATACGAATTACTGCATATTCCTGTCTTTCTGTTTCATTTGATGAACGTGTCGTGAATGATGAGTACCTTGTAGTACGAAACAAAGACTGTCTCACGCTTTCATAAATGTAGGCATCGATTTCAAGATTCTCTAACATTAATCCCTAGAAGGATAATAATTTTCGAAAGAATTTCCGACATGTTTTGAGAAATGACCACGAGCGTTTCTACAACCGCAACCTAGATGGCGCATTACTTCATTTTTGAAGTAAGGTGGCACCTTAATGCGCCATTTAAATTTAAATAAAACCTCTTTACATCTAAACCTCTAGACATTTTGTGTTACGTTCTCGTTATGACATTTGTTTCTACAGTGGTTTACTGTTTTACCTTCCCTGCTTTTTCGGTGACATTTTACTGTGCTCCGGCAAGTCTATCGGTTCTATCGTTGTTGTTTAGTTTTTCTTATTTTTATATTGCAGAATTTAAATCCAGTTTCTGTATAATATCATATATATTTTTTTAATATACACACACTGCTGCTTATAGTGTTGGTCAAACATTTAACCTAGTTAGCCGTAAGATGTAAGAATTTTTTGACATTTATTAACATCTGTTATTTTATAGAGTCCTAATGAAGATTATAATCATAATCGAAATATAAACCAGGTTAACAAATATGTTACATTTCAATCATAGTGGGCCTCCTTTTTTGCCGAGAACTCATAATAATATTTTCTAACTCATAATAATATTTTCTATTTAAATTACAGGCAGGCCATATATATAATGGATACTATATATATATATATATATATATATATATATATATATATATATATATATATATATATATATATTATATATATATATATATATATATATATATATATATATATATATATATATATACTTTGAAATGTAGGGAGCGGTCTGATAAACTTTCACAGAATGTAATATGGAGAGATAATTAATTTAAAATGGTTCGTGGAATTTCAATTTTCTTCTACTTACGTTTTTGCTCAGATATAGCTTTCAAAAAATGTATATTACGAAAATAAATCAAAGAAAAACCGATTCAAACATTTTCTAAATGAGGTTCAATATTTTCTAACATAGATTATTTGATAACCTAATATGAATGCTATTAACAAAAGATAAAACCACATAAAATAAGTTAATTCATTGTTTTCTCATTTTTGGTGATATAATGAGAACTGTGGATTTGTGTAGTTTGTTCATATAGCTCTTCCTTCTGAGCAAATCATATCCATTTTCACCATATTTGAGCAAAGTTAATTGAATGATTCTGCTTGAAAATTTTTCCTTCAAACACAGGTTCCAAAACAAATTGTATAAAGAAGAAGTTAATTGTATCGCCAAAAATGAGAAAGCATTAAAAAATTTTGTATGGACATTGCCATTATAAGCTTTTTTGTTTAGAGCCAATTATTGACTCCCCCCATCTGTGACATTTCATTTCATTTATGCTTTTTCAAAGAACGTATACTAATTTTTGTTCAATTAAATAAAAACACTTGCAGTAGTTTCACAGAACTATATTGCTTCTTGACCATTTTTTAGGGGTATTACCTCGTTTTCAAAAATTAAACTGAAACATTAATTTGAATTAAACACCAGTAAACTGAATGTTACACTTGGCTTACTGTTCCACGAATGTGCCAGTTTAAATAAATATTTAATCATGTTTCACCAAAAGGTAAGCGACAATCCAATCTCAGTTATGAAATCATGTTTCACCAAAATATCAGAAAATATTTCACAAACTCATACATTTTTCACAGGTATGTACATCATTGCTTATAAAACGCGCTAGGAATTTACAAAAAAATATAAATATATATAAAAATTGATAACAAAACTTTATGCATAAAAGTAGAAATGAGAATTTGTCTCTTATTTATAACTACAGAAACTTAGAAATCGAATTTATCTTTTCACGACTTCGTGATACTCGGAAAGGGAATCTGTTTAGGCCAAAGTTCGGAAAACGTCCAGAAAAAACGGGCATTGTTGGCACAACGACAAAAACGTTTGTATAATTATAACGCCAGTTACCTTTTCCAAAGCGTTTCTATTTCGATTATGGAAAATAACGAAGCAAACTCTTCACGCTCTATCCACTTAAATTTATGAGTTAAACAATAAAACTACGAATTTACTAAAGACAAAATGTGAACCCTCCGGTTCCAACTAATCAATTATTTGGCTGGATTTCAACGGAACTAGAAAACGCATGGTTTCTAATATAATATGAGCCTCATTTTGGAAAAAAAAACATAAAACAATTCTAACACAGCTTGGTTTGAAGTAAATATTATTTAAAAAATGGCATCTCAAACACAACCCTCAAATATAGTTGTCGCTGAAATTAACGTATCTTTATTACTTCAAAAATAGGCCAGTTATCTTTCTCTTGAACTTTTAATTCATTCAAATATAAATATAAAGCAGAGCATATATGACATTACCTATGTTGTCTGCTTTAGATGCATGTAATAAAAAATATAAATATAGAGAGAAGAACATTGAAATTTTCCAAAACCAATAAATATTTATAAATATCTCCAAAGATCATTTCAAAAATTGTTAGGTAAAACAGAAATCAACAAAAAATCCTCAATACCCTGTAGTGCAAAAATGGAGACGCATGCTTACATTTCCTTGAAAATAACTGAAAAATTCTGCTGTGAAATACTGTACACTTATTGAATTATATCCAGTAAGTATATATTTAAATAAATGTCAGTATTTGCACCTTTCAACTTTTTCTACATTGAACAAAATATTATATTGATATGTTTCTAATATATTATTTATCAATCAGAAGTATGAAACTTTATCTTTCAAAGATATAGAATTTTCAATTGCTTTAAAAATTCCTGCAGTTATAAAATCTTTTTGTTTACTTTCTGATATAAATTTACTGAATAAATATGTATCTTTTCACATGGCAATCTTACAGGAAAATTTCCATGAAGTGCCATTAATCTAATTGAAATTCAAATTGTAAAACAAATTTGACAAATAACTAATATAAATTCTCGTAAGTTGAATGACTTCTGAGAAGTTTTCAAATATTTATACTTATATTGCCAAAAGATATTTTATTTTTTTACTGACGAGCATCAAAATATTTTTACTAAATAATCCGATCATATTCGATTCTAAGTGCAAATATCTTCGAATATTCATTTTTATACTATTATCAAATTACATATATCAAGTTGTAGAAAATTGTACCTTCAATTTGAAATATGAAGCAAATATTATAGGCTCAACATTATATTTCAAAGTTGAATCAAGTAAAAAGTAGATATTGTGATAAAGTGTCACATGTTAAAAAAGTGATTTGAAGTAATTTCTTCTATGATTTATATTTTGAATAAAATAATTAATATAATTTTTATTATATCCTGAATATTCTGATTGACAGCTGAGTTAAACATGACGGAATATATTTCAAACATTTTGAAAGTTATGAAAATATACATACGAGTAGGTACTCTTGAAAAATATATCTTTTCTGAATGAGAAAAGTTAGGAGGATTTGAAAAGAAAAACTGAAACATTTAAAATATTCCTCTACAAAATAAAATGAACAGCGACAACCATACATATGAAGTGTGAATGAAGAAGAAGAGCTTATCAGTAATTCAACTGAAGAAGCGCTTATCCAAGTCGAATTGGTAAAGCTTACTCAAAATGAATCAGACAAACGGCCATTTGCCGCAACGATACCCCCTTAACTGCGTCTAATAAAAATGTTTGTCTAATAAATGAATATCTAATAAAGAAAAACGTTATTTAAATAAGTGATAGTAAGGATTTTAATCTGCCTGTACTAATGATTTCGCATAAGAAAGACAAGAGTAAACTTTTTTCCGTCAACTAATTTCATACTTTTTACTTTTTGTATATGTTTTTTTTTTGGAACTCATATAATTTTATGAACTCTAAATAATGCGCTTTACTTGTACAGCGGTATTATATCTGAGTAGACATTTATCTTAAATTAAAAAAAAAGGAAATTCAATAAATTGTTTTGAAGACCAACTGAGAATATTATCATCATACTTTCGAAGATATATCTAATGTTCAAAAATGTTGAGCACCAACTATTGATCTATACTTTATTCATTTCCAAGAGTTCTCTGAAATAAACTAATGCGCCCAATGTTCCATACAAACAACTAAATATTCCATTTTGAAATAAATTCACTCTTTCATTAAACATCTAAGTGAAAATATCAATTATCTCTGGCGTCTGACAGACTGCAGGCTAAGAAAAGATAAATTATATTTTCAAAATTTAATCATTGTCTTGAAGATTAGATTTTGTGCTTTCATTGAAATGGACATTTCATTATTTTGTTGCTTTTTAGATACCTGCTTAAATCATTATTTAAGCAGGTACCTAATTTACATCTACATTATTTAAGCAGAATTAATTACGTAAAATTTTTTAATTGAAATTATTTTCGAGTCGTCTACTAATCTCATTATCTTAAATTGACTTAAGACTTTCGAAGGTAGGCGCTGGCTGATATCACATGTTCAAATTAATGTTGGAACATTTTATGCTTTCCCACTATCTCTAAGATTAATCACTGTATCTGAAACAAGTGACCATCGAGAAATAGCAGCAATTCTGGTAGATTTTCTGCTTATACTAGTATGTTAATTTTAACTGAATTGTTTCAGTTATCTTGCATAGAACCTATCACTATATCACTATACTGACTGCAGCAGTAAAGCTGCCTCGGTTGGAGCCATAAAATTACCTAACTATAGTTACAGATTACCTTGGTTGGTTACAAGATCCAACTCTAAGTAGTGAAAAATTTCACTTCAGAAGACAATATTAAAACTCTTTATAAAAAAAGAAACAATAAACTCCACCTTTTACGTATGGTTTTTATGACTATTAACCTACCAGAATTACGTATAAGACATTTACGTTCAATTGTTCAATCCAGTTTCGCAGCTACTTTTATTCTAACTCTAGTTTTTCTTAGTTATATCTATTTTTTTAAACATTGAAGCTTTGGTTACGTCAGAATTGGTTTCGGTTATGTTGTTCGTGTGAAACCTTCTTATAGTAATTGAATGAATGATTATCCCAACAAGAATACTGTCATGTTCATCGAATTATTTGTAGATATATAGGAAGATGTAAAAGTAGTGGTTAATGTTAATGCCAATGAAGATCAATTTTAATTCATCTGAATAGTGAAGGTGGATTAACATGAAGATGTTAATGGTGAATTAACAACTTATTATTATGTTGTATTATCTTGTATTAGCTTCAATTATTACAGGTAAAATGTGTAGTTAGTTTCTACTAGTTGTACTGACTTGAATTTTGTAGAATTGAGCCTCTTTTTATGGTCTAGTATTGCTACTTTTGAAAATATCTATCTTAGTTATAATAAAATAACTAATTCGTTATATAATATATAATAATAAATAATATTATAATGATAAATATATAATTCTTAATATAATAATAAATTAACTAATAAATAACTCTTTTTTCATACAAAATCGGTGCTACTATCAATTGGTAGTATATCAAAATCCTTTGTCAATTCACTTTTGTTATGAAGAATGGAAATCAGTTCTTCACAATACTGAATGTTTTCTGTAATGTATTTTAATGTGATGATTACATTCAAGACAGCCAATTTTAGGTGGAGTTAGTAATTTATTTTTTGTGAATTTTCGATTTTTATATTTTATATATATTATATATATATATATATATATATATATATATATATATATATATATATATATATATATATATTGAATATACAATCGAATAGATTGAACAGTATCACAAATTCCCGAAATCCGACGGATTTTATTGTCACCCAAGCCTAGATATATATGATTTTTAATATTCTGTTTATTAGATCATCCATCCACATTTCATCGAAACTTTTTTTATATCGATTAAATGAGTTTTGTTTATTGTCGAAATATTTGTCCACCAATTGTTGACTCAATATTGAATCTGACACGAGATATAGAGCCTTGTAAATATTTCTTGAAATCATGGGAGTTCGTACCTGGTTTAGAGGATAGATACGATGACAACAGTCTTCCAAGTATTCACACAATGGTATGATTTCATCATAGTTTTCATTATCTGCGATGTTTGCACTATTCCTTTTCTAGGTAGATATTTCAGGATTTTAGCATCTCACTTGGTACTTTACTATTAGAAGATGTTTTATGACTTGTTACAACTCGTCGGGATGGTTAATATTTGAGCCATTGTTCGTTGGTTCATTTTATTTGACCACGGAGTATCTTTTACCTGTTCTTTTTTAACAACGAACATTTTGAATACCTCGGAGAAATTACGAATATAATGTTCTCAGGACCTCAGGATTAAACCTAGTCGCTAATGAACAGAGAATGATCAAGCTCCAAAGGTTCTAGAAACTATAATAAGAAGTGCAATTTGACAGGCGCAAAGTTAAGGCGTTATAACATAACGCTTGTTCCAGCAATCTACGCAACTGAAACAAAGGTTATTGACGGTCATTCAAAAAATAGAAAAACAAGAACGGAAAATTCTCAGAAAGATTTACAGGGCTAATCAATAGAAACGGAATTTGGATGAAAAGGCCTCAGAAGGAACTTGTCAGAATGCACATGTCTATAGAATGAAACAATTCATTATATCGAGAAAACTAATGGATATAATAACAGAGATCATTTCTGAAAGATAAAAACGAAAAAATGTTGAAATATAAGCTCCAAAAATTACGAATTCAAATTCAATCGCTCCCCTTATAGGGAATAATCGTATAAATAATATATATATATATATATATATATATATATATATATATATATATATATATATATATATATATATATATATATAAACAAAAGTGGACACTGTCCACATACCCTCTAGTCGATTTCAAGATTTTTAAGGAATATAGAGTAAGTCGTATGCCTATATAATGCATAGATTGATGTACATCTCAAATCTTAGAATCAATGAAAAACACATGAAGACATCTACATTGAAAGTTTCACACGTCCTTATCATTCAAGATACTACATTTTACAAATCTAGATTTTTGGGACAATTTCATCTAATTTGATGAAGTAAAGCGCCATCTAGTTTGTGGTTGTAGAATCGCTCGTTGTCATTTTTTAAAATATGTCAGAAATTCACTACAAGAAAAAGAAATCTGTAGTTCCCGTGTAGTACGTGATCTTGTAGTACGAAACAGTATACTGTCTTCATACGTTTTCAATAAATATAGGCATCGATTTCAAGATTCTTTAACATTTTTCCCATGAAGGATAATAGAGAATCCATTATTCTCTAAAACTGATCCCTAGAAGGACAATGGAGACATCGCATTGTTCATGTTTCACATCTCCAGCTCTGTTATAATATTCTTTAAAATAATTCGTCGAATATTATCGAAAGAAAGTTATAGTGTACCTTGATAGCGAATACCTATAAGTAGTATTATCTACAAGTGCAATAATATAGCACGGGAACTACAGATTTCTCTTTCTTGTAGAGAATTTCTGATATATCTTTCTAGAGCTGTCTACACAAATGTTGTCAACGAGAACGAACCCATCACTTTTTAGAGTGAATGAGTTCGAAACGCTCTTGATATTCACTATCGAAAATGATGGGTTCGTTCTCGTTGACAACATTTGTGTAGACAGCTCCCTGAGAGATTTATTTGAAATATTTCGATATTTCGATTACTAGTCTCAGTATTTAATATATATATATATATATATATATATATATATATATATATATATATATATATATATATATATATATATATATACATACATACATTATGCAGCTGAAATAATGGTTATTGACGGTCATTCAAGAATTAGAGAAATAGAAAAACAAGGACGGAAAATTCTCAGAAAGATTTACGGGCCAACTGAAAACGACGAGCAAAGTTCAATTGAAACAGTCCAGAATGAAGAAACTTGATTAATTAAAGCAGTGCGGAAAGTGGCTTCCAAAAAGATCTACAACAGATCAATATATATATATATATATATATATATATATATATATATATATATATATATATATTCAGACTGGGAACAATTGTTGTTGATTTTAACTAAATCTTTTTCAATTGTTTTAATTCTTCAATGTAATCATAATAACGCATCAGTTCAGAGAAAAGTTACACTATCTCCAAAGAGTAAAATAGTATGAAAAAAACATCCTTAACATTTCACCTTTCATTCTTAACATTCATAACATAACATAATCATTAACAACAAAATCAAATGAAATGCTGATTTTTAGTTTTCAAGAAAGTTCATATTAAGCTTCAATATTAGTGAGTATAATATTTGAGCTAGGTGTACTAAATTCTAGATGACATGAAAATAGTATCCTCTAATTTCTCAAAATTCCCATTAAATTATTACTCACCCTGTGGTGGAGCACACGATTCGTAATAAAATCCAGGATATACTACGTTGTAAACCTGGCTATATTCCACTGGCGGTGCTATGTGGGAAGATTGATGCAAGTTGCCATTAACTTGAGGGGGTGCTGTATGCTGCACTCCATCCCCCGGTATCTCAACGCTATGGTTCGCAACCTCTTGCGAGTTTTCTTCGTTCGTGATTGCAGTTTCAGTCTGGAAAGAGAATGAGATAAATAGACTATTTTAAGATTCATTTAGGTGGTAGCAAATAGAATATGGGACGGAATCCAATTAAGAAATGGGATGAATGTTTTCGATCGATGGGATTTTCCTTTCATTATAAGAGAGGTTTTAGTGGATATGGAATGAAAGACTTAAATATTGAGTTTTCAATCAATGCTTGTTTTTATGAATCAAACGACTAATTCCATCATGTTGAGCTAAGGTACATATACTATTTTTAGTTTATATATATCCTTCTATATTTTTCAACTATGAAAAAATTTTTCATAGTTCTTTCAAAAATCTTCAAATTTTTCAATAATAAAAAAAATCGATGACAGAATATTCTAACGAAAATTTCATTGTAATTCCTCCTAAACGGCTGAACCGATTCTGTTGAAATTTTGTGTGTGTGTTAAAGTGTTCGTAAGTTGAAGTTAAATTGTTAAAGTTCTGGAAGTTTTCGAATTAAAGATGTGTTAACAGGAGAACGTCTGTTGGGTTCGCTAATATATATATATATATATATATATATATATATATATATATATATATATATATATATATATATATATATATATATATATATACTGAAACACATCTTCAAATCAGATATGCCACTATCCTTAAAGAGCAAAGTGTTTGACCACTGCGTATTACCAGCAATGACCTACGCCAGCGAAACTTGGACCCTGAAATCTGCTCACATCCAGAAGCTTCGAACAACCCAGCGGAGTATAAAAAGAAACATGATGTGCCTAACCATACGAGATAGAATACGCTGCAACTGGATAAGAGGTCAAACAAAGGTGAAGGACGTCGTGGAGTGTGTAAAAGATCAAAGTGGAAATGGGCAGGCCATCTAGCCCGAACAAGAGATGAGCGTTGGTCAGATGTGGTTGGTCATTGGGAGCCCAGAGATAGGGTAAGACCAAGAAAGCGCCCTCACGATCGATGGGATAAGGAGCTTGTGGATTGGCTGGGCGTTGCCTGGAAAAGAGAGACTGCCGATAGGGAAACTTGGCAAAGACAGGGGGTGACCTTCGTTCTGCAGTGGATGGACAGAGATTGATTATATATATATATATATATATTATATATATATATATATATATATATATATATATATATATATATATATATACAGATATATAATATATATATATATATATATATATATATATATATATATATATATATATATAAAATGAACACTAGAACATTCATTCGAAAAACTCAAATTAACCAAAAGAATGTTATGGTTCTTTTATATATTCTTAGTATAGAAGGAAAATTATTATCAAAATTATTATGATTCCTATAGATGGAATTGTGGAGTATTCATTACTCTACGATAGTTCACTTGGAGTCACAAGAAGATGCTTGGAGATTGAAGTCGTTGCTTCACTTCGATGGACGTGGTGCGACTGACGAGTTCCTTGCAGAACGAAACATATGTCTCGCACTTCCATCAGGTGTGGCATCGATTTCAATATTTTCTCTAATTTATCCCTTGAAGGATAATGGAGACATCACATCGTACACGTTCACATATCTAGTTCTACTATAATATTCTTTCGTTTAATCCCAATTTTTCGATTGAATGTTCTAGCGTTCAGTTTCTTGAATATTTCACTCAGTGCCATAAACACAAAAAAATCATTTCCTTATATATATATATATATATATATTATATATATATATATATATATATATATATATATATATCTTGAAATTGATTTATTGCCTGTTTAAGATATTTTATTTTGAAAGTTTTTAGAAATAACAGCCTTTTTTGATATGAAAAAGTTTATTTTTGTTGACGTTTCGTTGTTATATTACAACTTTGTCTTTATTTATTTGTCTTGACAAAGTTGTAATATAACAACGAAACGTCAACAAATAAACTTTTTCATATCAAAAAAACCTGTTATTGCTAAAAACTTTCAAAATAATATTTATATATATATATATATATATATATTTATATATAATGATTATATTATATAAAATTATATATAGCTACAAGCCACATGTATAATGCCTCGGAGCAATAAGACCTGAGCCGCATTTTGTAATAAAAAAATATTTTCCACAATTGCTTTGGCAATATCGGCATATACAGCAGACAAAATATTAGAACTATCCCTCAACAAATGGGTCAACAAAACTAAGAAATCTCTATGACCTACTGGACATTTCATCAAATATTTCATAGCAATATCAAGCCCAACCTCTCAGTATTCAACATGGAGGTACTCAGCTAGCTTGTATATCAGCAAAGTTATGAATATTTTATGTTGAGAGACAACAGTAGATGTTCAGATTTCGATTCAGACGATTCCTCAAAGGACAAACAATATAAGACGACAGGTACTTTGAAAAAATAATAATAAATATCTAATTTTTCAACTAAATACAGGCTTTGACACATTTTATGTGTATTCATTTATATCTCAGTTCATAACGAAGAAAATGAAGTAATATAAAAAACTTCGCTGAATTTCATGAAAATTATTCGATTACTCGACATATGTTTCGGACAGCTACCTAATGTCAATTTATAAGTGGACTCCATGTTGTAAAAATAACTCTCGACAACGGTTTAGAAGTCCGGAACAAAAGTAGAATAGCAGTAGTTAAATTAAATGATTTGTGTGAAATTCAAGTGTTTTTTCCAGTTCAAATAACTCAGCATTCAATTTCTGGTTTTTCCTGACCTTATGTAACATCACTCACTGTTGTTGAATCTCTTTCAATGCTTACAAAATTGTTCCGCTGTGAATCTGCCGATGTTTACGTGAATTATTGAACAAGACGATAAATCACAATTTATTCAGAAAAAAATATACTTCTCATTTGCCAAATGATATTGGCAAACAAACGAAACTCAAATTTTTGTCCGTTCGGAATCTGTCCAAATAACCAGTTCCTCTTAAAATACCGAGGGAGAATTGACAGATAAGGCCAGAAAAATTTAAAAGTTATATAAGTCAATCCCACGATAATTTTCAAGCAGGTAGTGATAAGAAGGCAAATTTATTTAATTAAGTAAACATCATATTTTATCTCTCAGGAGTAAATAAAGAACATGAATGGATGTCGTAATTCCAGGAAGGATGGGACAAAGTACACTTTTTCGATGCCATGCTTTTTTATCAAATTGGATGACTTGATTGTTTACACGAGTTTTCTAATTCAAGTGAAAGATAAATAAATCAAATCTGATCATTATTTTACAAGGACTGTAGATAATTGAACGCAGAAATTATTGTTTTTTTCGTCGAATCAATGTAGATTATTGAAACTACATTGACTTTGACAAATATTGACTTCAATATAAGGGTTGCTTGATATTACTATGTCGATTGAAATTATAGAATATTACATCTCGATTTAAAAAAATTCAAGAGAGACCTGTTTTGATTATATTTAAGGCTGGTATGCTGCTATAACGGCTAAGTATGAACATAACCAGCAGGCTGTATACATGATGAAACAAATCGCAAAATGTATCTCAACAGAAAAATCGCAGTCCCTTATCATAACAAGAGATGCAAGTTCTCGGTTTGCAATTAGTGGAACCGGTGATGACCTTTGATGTAATTATTATATAACGGGTGTTTTTAGAGGTATCGAACTTTAAGTTGGCATTACTGTTGAAGATGGCGACCGACTTAACAGCTGAGTAGTGATTTATTCTCAGTTTGGTTTAGCAATTCATCATGAATATATTCACGCCTGAACAACGCTTAAAGTGCAATTTTATTTCGAAAATAATGGTTCTGTGCGGAATACGTATCGCGCACTACGTCCATTTTATCGTCGACAAAATCGTCCATCAGAGCAGTTAATTCGAGTAACCATGGAACGTTTTCGCACCACGTTTACTCTTATTTATAACTCGCTTCCCCAGAGACGCCGTACGGTGCGTACATAAGAAGCTATTACTACTGTAGAGCGTAGCATTGAGGAAGACTCGAATGAGTCCATCCGCCATCGAGCACAGGAATTGGATCTGTGTCCATCCAATTTATGGAAGATTTTGCGGAAGAATCTTGGTTTGCATGCTTACAAAATCCAACTCGTGCAAGAATTCAAGCCAAACGATCATCAAGCAAGGCGTAGATTCGTCGAATGGGCCCAAAACGAGATTGTCGTTGTTCCCGATTTTCATAAGAGAATTTTGTTTAGCGATGAAGGGCACTTCTGGTTGAATGGCTACGTCAACAAACAAAACTGCCGCATTTGGAGAGAAGATAATCCTCATGTGTATGTCAAAACACCGTTACATCTAGAAACACTGACTGTTTGGTGAGCTTTATGGGCTCGTGGAATCATTGGTCCGTACTTCTTCAAAAACGATGATGGCCAGAACGTTACAGTCAATGGTGATTAGTATAGAGCCATGATTACTAACTTTTTCATTCCTGAATTGAACAACCATGATTTCCATGAGCTGTTGCAAGACGGCGCAACATGTCACACAGTTCATGCCACAATCGATTTATTGAAAGACACGTTTGTTGACCGCCTAATTTCACGTTTTGGACCTGTGAATTGGCCTTCCTGATCTTGTGATTTAACACCGCTAGACTACTTTCTCTGGGGCTATGTAAGTTATTGGTCTATGCGGATAAGCCACGCTTGATCATTTGGAAGAGAATATTCGCCGTGTTATTGCCCATATACGGCCACAAATGTTGGAAAAAGTCATCGAACATTGGACGTCCAGATTGGACTACATCCGAGCCAGCCGTGGCGGTCATATACCAGAAGTCATATTTAAAATGTAATGCCACAAGATTATCTTTCGAATAAAAAAAAATTCTTGTTAAACGAATGATCCATCGTTGTTTTATTCCAATTTAAAGTTTTATACCTCTAAAAAAAACACCCTTTACAAGCTATAATATCAAGTAATAGAACGCCAAATAAAGAATCTCACAAAATCAGAAAACTCTAAAAGCAATAAAACGAATATTTCACAGAAGTGTGGAAGGATTCTTTCAGATTCAAATTACTCAGAAAAATAATTATCAAGAACAGATATATTGAATATATCGATATATCCTCTTTAATAAAATGTTTCAAACATTTGAAAAAGCTTGATTACGCAAAAATCCATTAAAAACATCAGGCTTTCTTCAATAAAAATGTTGAAATTTAACTCGTAAACAATGAATTAACTTTGTTCTCAAAGCACTGTGATTTGATATTGTATCATCATTTAAATATATCAGTTAGATTTAGCTTGATTCATTACGATACCTAGGCTGAAGTAACTGCAAAAAATCAATGTTTGAAGGTATTGTACTACCCAGAGGTAGACTGAGCATATTCTGAATGGAAATAAATAATTAATAATAGATGAGGACATTACTTCGCGAATATTAAAATTCATAATAGCAAAACAATGTTAAAATTCCTTTTATATGTTAGAATAAATATGCGTGACGTGAGTTTTGAAGTACTAAAGTACTGCTAAGGTAAGTAATAAGGTACTGCTTCTTTGGATGCGACTTAACAACTGCTATATAAATACATAATCAAAAGATTGTCACAGGAAAGCTGGCTATATGAGCATATACATGTCTCCATCATTCTTCAAGGGATAATGTTAGAGAATACTGAATCCAATGACACTTGGAAGACATCATTCCATCTCAATCTCATTCCGACCTCCAAGATCCTTCAAGTAGAGGCAAAAGTGTGAACTAATGCATACATTATAACTACATATATAAGAATCAATACAGAATATGATCGATCAGATCATAGTCACACCAAACACCGAATATCCATTTTATCCCCTTAAATGCTGTAGATATTTATTTCGAATTTCAAAGTCCATTTTGACAATATAATCATAGGATCAACTTATTAATAAATTGAACACATTTTTAAAAAATCCAAAAAAATTTCATATATTGTCCACTACAATATTCGGTATACCTACAATACCTTTATCAGGTGGATGAAAACTTTGTAATAAAAAATGTTTCATATAAAAATATAAAAAATACTTTTGAAATTTTAAAGAATGGTTTCAATTTATTAATAAATTGAAATGGAAATTTAACACTTATCTCCCTTATGGTGTAACACATCAATACATTGCATTAGTAGGATGCTCCTGAAGTCGTATTTGGAGGGCCAATTACTTAATGTTCATGAAAATCAAATATGATTTATCAAAATATTATATTCATGAAACAGGAATGTTTCATGAATCATCTCCCTAGATGTGGTCAACCTTTTTGGTAACCTTTCAACAGATTTGATATTGGACACCTTAAATTCAAAATGGGCGAATATACAGGTGGTAAGTAAAATACCTAGAACAATGTTCATAGAAATGATCATATTTTTATTAGATCACAGTTATTTCTGCTTTGACAAAAACCCTTGGCTGTGTAATGGGTTCTAAATTGAGTCCTATTTTAGCACAATACGTTATGGATCATTTGTTAGACGAAATATTGCCAAAGCTAAATTTTAATGTAATTTTCATCAGAAAATTTGTTGACGACTTGATATTGTGTTTATCGAAAAATTATATAGGTATTATCTTGGAAGTATTCAACGCTTTTAACTCGAACATCAAATTCACAATTGAAAGAGAAGATGTAAATCATTCCGTCCCATTCTTAGATACTAGGCTCTATAGATTAGAAAATAAAATTTGTCTCGGTTGGTACATAAAAGGAACAGCATCCACTAGATTCATAAATTATTTTTCTGAGCACCCCATGACCATGAAAATTAACTGTATCAGAGAAATGAAAAATCGATGTGATAGAATATGTCATAAGTCTTTTATTGAAAAATGGACAAGGAAATTATACGAATCCTTTTGAAAAATTCTTATCCTAAAGACATGATTGACAGACTTCTTCATTCATCAAATTATCCAAAAGCAAATACAATAAGAACATCAAATGTCACAGTGAAATATAAAAGTATCATAAACATCAAAGATCTGACTTACAAAATTAAAAACTGTTTTAAAAAAGAGAATATAAAAATAACTACATATAATTTTAAAACTGTAAGAAACCTATTTACTAAATTGAAGAATAAAACACCAGATTCCTTACAATCGAATATCATTTACAGAATCAAATGTTCGGTTTGTGGGAATGCGTATATTGGGCAAACATCACAGTGGCTCAAAAGTAGGATGGCCTTACATAAGAGTGATATTGTGAAAAACAACCAACGTTACACATTATCAGCACACTCCAATAATAAAAATCAAAAAATTTATTTGGAAAATGTAGAGATATTAGACAGGGAGTCGAAGTTGAATAAAATACTGATATTAGAAATGATATATATAATATATATATATATATATAATATATATATAGTATATATATAAAATATAAGTAATATATATATATATATATATATATATATATATATATATATATATATATATATATAACGTATCCGCATTTACAATATTATGATGGTCCGCTCGATGAATGAAACAGTCAAATTTCAATCTTGACGCTGAGTGATTAGTTTGTTGTGTGTTTTTTCTTTTGTTTCCTCCGAATAAAACGAACCGGTCTTCAACTGTACAGTACCGAATAAACGGTGATATAATTGGCAACGCGTACAGAAGAATGATTCCAGATCAAAGATTTGAATGTGCTATACGATTAATGCTATATTTATTGATTAATGTCCGAGAGAATATTAATTTGTAAAATTGATTTTATAACTGTGTTATTGTTTAATGTCGAAATGTGGTGACATATCATCTCACGTTCTGTAAGTTTATTTTATTTTAAGTGTTCTTTTTAAAATGTATTTACCTCACATATCTTGTAGCAACCCTGATGAAGCAATAAATTGTTGCGAAAGCTTGGTAAGGAATACAGAGTGATTCAGTGAAAGTATTGGTCGAATTCCCCTTAAAAACACATAGACATTAAAATATAACGACCGTTAACTAATATATATATATATATATATATATATATATATATATATATATATATATATATATATATATATATATATATATATATATATATATATATATATATATATATATATATATATATATGTGAATAGGATATCCGAATATGAGCCACTAATCAGAAGAACCTATGAGATTTATATATATATTGCTTAAATTATCTGTATCAGATTTTTTGTTAATACAATTTCCTGTCTTTTTAATATGAACCATTTCTAGGAAAAGGCGTTTGTTGTAATTGTTTGCGTGATCTAAAATTTTTGTGGCATTGTAATTCATATTATGACCAGTGGCTTGCACGTGTTGGGTTAATGCAGATGAATTCGTCTTGTTAGTATTTCGGCAATCACTTTTATGAGAAATGATCCTCGAATGAAGATTTTGGGATGTTTGACCTATATATACAGAATCGCAATTTTGACAAGGAATTTTGTAGACGACATTTGATTTGAATTTCAATTCTATGGGATGTTTTGTGCGAGTGAATAATGACTGTATCGTTAATGTGTTTTTTTGGGCTATTTTTATTATATTATGGAATAATTTGATCAGTTTTGGCGTTAGATTGTGTATATGCGGTAGAACACCGAATGGTAGATTCTCTGGGCTGTTGTTGCTGATAATTTCCTGGTTTGTTTCAATTATATTGCTACAAGCTCTCAATAATTTATCAATCAGTTTAGGGGGATAACTATTATCAAGCAGAATTCCCCTGAATTTTGAAATATTTTTCTGATACAATTCTGGATGACAAATATTTTTTATACGTCTTTTGAACTCTAGTATGAAATTCTTTTTCGTTTTAAATGGATGGTAGGAAAGGTAGTTTCCTTAGTTCTTCTGATAAAATATTAAAGAAAATATTACGACGTGGCATAACTAATGAGATGTAGAATGCAATATTATCCGTCTTATTTCAATTGAGTGTCGTATCGATTTCAATATTCCTCAACATTTGAAGCATATTGGGGACGCCTTCCGTCCGCTTCCATCCTCCATTCTTTTGATTGAATTCAATTTTTCGAATGAAAGTGTTTTCATCAATATAAATCAATTGTGATACTCACCGAAGACTCCGTAGTGTATTTCTTCGCCCTATTGCAAGTCTCATTACTGTAATATGGAGGAGCATTATATACTACTAGAGGATATGGATCGTAGCCTGAAAAATAAAATTGAAACTTTGTATTTCTATGATACGATATCTTGGCAGCATAGCAATTGAAAAAATTTCGTTATGTTGTCACAAATAATCTTCTCAAATGAAAACAATAGTATGAGAAAGTAGGTACACATTAAACCTTAGAGACGTTATACAAAAAAGCAGTGGTTCTACATTCTGAAAAATCTCAATTTTTTGGAATGTAGAAACAAAAATGAATCAATCGCGCAATAAATATAGTTTTCCATTAATATGTTTGGCTATTTCATTACCGAATTGAGAAAACGAAAATGGTGTAATGTGCCAAGTTGGGCGCCACGAAATGTCAAATATCTAAAACGGTGTACAAGTCCAATATTTTGGCAGGAGACTCGGGAAAATCTATCGCATAAGGTATGCCAAAGGCAAATGTCCTCGATAATATGCTCTAGATGAGTTTCAACGTAAAACACGCAAATTGTATTAACGATTTCTCAAATTGGTACAACAGACAGATACGAGTATAAGATGAATGAACTCAGTTACTTAATTTATTTATTTATTTAACATACACTGTTTTACAGGACAGGTCCTAATTACGAAACAGGAAAAACAACAGATACTAAAAACAAGTTGGTAGTACAAAAGTTCAAAATTTTTTATTTTGTACTTTAAAATTTTACGGTTCAATTTTAAAAGAAAGAGTTTGTGATATGAATCACAACTGATAAAATGAAATATAATTATAGGAATAAAAAACTCGAAGGCTGACCAAACTAATACATACATATAAAGATAAACACACACATACATATACATTCACATATTAACACTTATTCACACATAGAAGAATATGAGTGAATATGAATCATGTACGTGAATACACATAAATGATTGTTCTAGCAGAGATTATGCATATCAAGGAAACTTGCATTGATATCAGTAACAGAACAGTTGAAAATATCCACCTTAGCTCCTAGAATATTACATTGTTCACACATCGTGTGCAATGGAGAAAATTTTAGAACATTCGTTCTAGCTGCTGGAAGGTAGAACGTGAATTCGCTTCTGGAAGAAACTCTTGAAACAAAAAACTTAAGTTTCTGCAATAATTCCTGAGATTTCACTTTATTGTAAATTTTATTATGCATGAAGATTATTGCATGGCATTTCCTTCGCGCACTGAGTGTGTCCACATTATTTCGACTTGTGTTGTTTCATGTTTTATGCCTGTAGGTGGATGGATAATTCCATCAATTCTGAAGCTCAAACGTTTCAGGAACGTTTCGTTGAATAGACTCCAGTTGATCAATATGTAACTGATAACCAGGATTCCAGACTGTTGATCCGTATTCAAGTTTCGATCTTACGAAAGCACAATACAATGTTTTCAGAGTTGATATATTGCTACATTCCTTACCAATGCGAACATAAATCTACATGCGGCGGTTACTGTAGCATTGATATTTGGCACAAATGTTAGTTGAGAATCGAAGGTTTCTCCCTAACCCAAAATATTATTACCAATTTCATAGTTGAAATTTATCAAATTATATTTTGTGGAGAACGACAAAACATAACATTTGTAGATGTTGAGGGTTAATTTGTTGAGATCACATCAATTTACAATATTAAGCAAGTTTTTGGCATTGCGTTCACAGTCACCAATGGTGGAAACATAACGAAAAATACTGAAGTCATCAGCGAACAATAAACCCTCAACATCCATGACATCGATTATATCATTTATGAATATTGTAAAAAGCAAAGGATCAAGTATGGAACCTTGGGGCACTCCAGTAGCCTCAATGTTAATGGTTGTCCTTTAGGTTTAATGGTTAACCCCCAAGTTAATGGTAGCAGTAACCTCAAACCTTCAAACCTTTGTTGAAGATTATCTTTGATTGCAGAGAGTGTTGAAACCTCTTCAAAGTGAAATCGTTTGATTAATTATACAGAAAAAATACATAAATATGAATTTCTAGAGTAAGACCGTCAGTAATTCAATTAAAAATTATCAAAATTGCTAAAATGAAACAATTCATTAACAAAATATATTAAAATTGCTCTATGTAGTGAAGGTATATACAAATATTCGATACCAGTTATTGTAACATTCAGGTAGGAGGATTAATTCGATAATATGTTGTTTAAAGATTAATACAACCCACTATATATTGTGTTTTTATTTCAATATATCACATAACTAAAATATCAATTTAACTGATTGTGATTACTTGACGAAAAGATTTAATGTTCCCTATCAAATGATCGATAATAATCGATTTATACTTTTTTCTAAACAGGTAAAAATTGATTTTGAAAATAAGAAAATATAATTTTTTATTTTGGCAAGATGAATATGAAAATAAAAATTCAAATAAGTTTTTAAATGAACGAAACAAAATATAATAGTGGGACAACAATATTTTACGTTTATGTGGACTAGAATACTTTTTTGCTATGAATAAAATCAAATTCAACAATCTTTCAGTGTTACTCATTACTTATTAGTTGGTTCAGCTTTTTCTAGCTGACTTTTGGGTGGTTTTAAAAACGGTAGTTTCAACCAATTTTCCAGATAGGTTCGCATTGTTCCTGAAGTTTTTGAATTTTTTGTAGATATAAAAAATTTTGTTTTTTAATCATGCTTTTGTTTTTGTGTTTTGCTCAGTTGGATACTACCAATAATGAAAATATTCTTTACAAAATATTGTGAGAATTCTTAAAGTTCTAATTGAAATAAATACCATTTTGTTTTTTGAGTGGGAATTAGTTTTCTCTCTGCAATGAAATAACTGATGAGATGACATTCATAGTAATGAACGAAATTACTTAACTTTTAAATTAAGTTAACGAAATTACTTAACATTAAACTTATCAATTATTTCGCCAGGAATGTCATTTTCTGAAATAACTAATAAAAACTACTTTGAGTTTAATGTAAAACCACAAATAAGTATTGTGTATACTATATATCAATCAAATTTATTCAAAATCAGTGAATATTCGAATAACTTAAGTATACTCAACCGAAATTCAGGAAAATTACTTGCTGAACAATTCTGCTAAGTTATATTAAGACACCTAAACTCAAAGTTTGTGTGTGAACTTTCTAGATTTCAATCACACATCAATAGAAAATAATTAGCAATAACAAAAAACCGAATATAATATTTACCACAAACTATAAACTAAAAATAACAATCACTGACGAATAAAAACCCATTTCCATTGGTGAAGCCTATCGGGACCAACAGACAATAAACACACTCAAAACTCATTCAAAACAAATTCAAAAAATTATATAATCTTTAGTATTGACATAAATCCTGATATTAATTTTCAACGATTTTTGATGATTCAACTGGACAATGTCCTTAGGTAACAAATTATAAAATTTCGGAGAGTAATACAATATATTTCTTGAATAATCAATAATAAATAGCAGAGTCGGAGAACACTCTGCTATTTATTGTTGTCACTCCGATAGACGAAATACGGAAATCCTGTTTATATTACTCAGGATCAAAAATTTATAATTAGCATCATTAAAATTCGATACATAGTAAATATGCAGTTCAAAGAGTTTTCTGGCAGAAAAGGTCGAATATATCACATCCATAACACAAATATATTGAGTACTACTAAATGTATAATTGCTATCGAAAGTCCAAAGCAATATTAAATCATTTAACCTCATAAAATTGAAAAATATGTAAGTCAAATGTAAATACTCTTATTACTCAGTGAAGATTACTTACCATTGACGTAATAAATTCCGCTCTGATCCATGAAGCCATTTGGAAATACGAAATGCGACTCGTATTCTAAATCTGAAAGAAGAATGAATATTTAAAATGACTTAATAATTTTTTTTATCGAATAATTAAATGTATAATGCTTGACAGCTAGTTTATTCAGTAGTAACTTCATTATATTATTTCGATTCATTCATGTTACTATGACTATGAATTTAATAGTTAGACGTTCGTCTTCATTAGCGTTTTATAGTAGAGTTCATAAAAATCATCAATTGATCGCTGTTGTATCAGCTTATAAATGTAGAGGATCGTAAATAACAACATTCAAAGAAGAAGCCATTCTATGCTTAGAAACTTACAAATCTATTTGGATATATAATTCAAAAAAATTCTCATTACTTATAAAATGAAGATGATAAAATATATAATGTAAATTTAAACAGCACATCCGTAGTTCATGGATAGGTAAACTAAAGGAGACATATTTATGGCCCAGACTAGAAGGACGCTTATTGTTAAAAGTACTGGTAAAAGTTTATGTGAGCTAATGCCAACTACATATGGGTCCTGAACTCCAACAAGTGTACAACTGAAAAAGAGCCACAGTTTTCCATGAAATAGAAGCTAGCTTATGAACCGGACATTAATATACGTTTACCAAATGGAAAGTGATGAGAATAATTGGCGAAGAAAAAAAATTTAACTTCCGATTAAATCAGGGGTTTCCAATCGATTACCTATGCGCTTTCCTCAAGGTTACGTTAAAATACTACGCCCGTTATACTCAAGTACTATGAAAAATAAACAAGGAAAATTTCAATAGACTTAAATGATCATGTAATGGACAATAAGTATGTAACCTGCAAGTTGCGTTCTCCCCTGGATCACCGTACGCCCAACAACTTGGGCGCCCCCACTGGTTTGGATCCCCGGTTTGAATGAAGAAAGTAACAATCTCTGGTGCAAATGAAATGGTGCGAACCTCTTACGCTGGAAAGTTTCGGGAAAATAGCAAGTAAAAAAAGTTTAGAAACGAGTTGAATTTCATGTCATGGTTTGGAAGTAATTCAAAACATCTTTTAGGGCTATTGCCTCAAAAGCTGCGGTAGTGATGATTATATCCAACCTCAGATCATGAGATCATAGTGGTCCATCAAAATTTTAGTTGGAATAGCAAACCCGATAGTCAACATCTACCGTAGAAATTACATTACACATATATAAAACAAACACAACTCGGCAAACATGGTAAATAAATGTGCCTTTTTCTCTATCTAGTCTGAAAAGTTCACTTTCTTACTTTTTTATTTTTCCTTTAGTTATAGAAACTATTTATTAAAAAAGTATGGCTCATAATAAGAGCGTCCAAGTTACCTGTGCTTTGGTAATCCGGTGTACCATTTCCAGTAGATGTCGTTGAGTTACCCGTAGATGAATTGGAGTTGCCTGTCGAGGTTTGAGTAGAATAAGTCTTCGGTTTATTGAGGTATCCTTTTTTGAATAATACGTCTTGCCTGGGTGTAGTAATTCGAGTATATTCATCTTGGAAAAAAAAACAAAATTAATTATTTTTTTAAGAACTGTGGTATATATATATATATATATATATATATATATATATATATATATATATATATATATATATATATATATATACATATAATATTACCACTAATAGGCTGTTTGTAATGCAAAAATCTTTATTTATGTTGTTTTGTTGACATTTCTTTGTTGATAACAATTACGTTAAAACTAATGAATAACTGAATTTTATGAATTACTATTGATATCGAAACGTCAAACGTAATTTTATTTAAAAAAACAACCCGGCTTTTATCTCCTTTCAGTATTAATTTTGATAAATATATTCATGTATATATTCAATAAAAACATACACACGCACATATATATATATATATATATATATATATATATATATATATATATATATATATAAACACACACATATATATATATATATATATATATATTTATGTGTGTGTGTGTGTGTGTGTGTGTGTGTGTGTGTGTTGGTAAAGAAATTTGAATTTTTTTGAAAAAGATATATCAAAAATATTATTTATTGTTGACATAACTCAAAATAAAACATATACATCACAAATGGAAAATTAATATAATTTACTGAGGCAAAATAAGATCTGAAAGTTATTGGTAGAGGGAAGCGTTGATGTACTCATCAACATTGTCAACTTGAAGAACGAATAAATGAAATTTTGAGAACAAACGGTAATTGCGCTAGTTCTTGGTTAGAAATCCACTTGCTATTTGATCTTATTTATAATTTTTCCAGGATACAACCTCAGTATATACATAACTTGAAGGATCGAAGTTGAAGAAATGAAAATCATAAATCAGCTTCCTATATATACCATGTGACGCCTCCACTATACTACAAGTCTTCAAAGTATAATGTTGAACATTGAATTTACTGGATATGGAAGTAGTTCAATCTCCAGTAAAAGTTCTAAGTTTCTCCAACAATATAATTTTAAATGCTTTAAACGCAAAGCGTCAAAACTGATATCCGTAGGTACTACTTAAAAAACATCTGATCATGTATTTATGTGACCCACGTTACGTTAGTAGGTATTGTGATCGACTTTTTACCATTCACACTACCAAAATTGTTTTGACTTTATCAAAGGGAGGTTTAAACCCCAATGAAGAAAAAATATTTTTGACGAATATAAATTTTAATGATATTTGTCGTATAGCTCCGTATAAATATTTTTGAAAATGGCCAGTTTATAGATCGGGGGATGCACCGAAAAATTTGAGATAATGAAAAATAGTTAGCTGGGGTTTCAAAGTGTTTCACAGTTTCGCATTTGCCACATTTTCTGTCAGCAGTCTACCTAAGAACTTTCGATTTTACACCACAAAATGTCACTCGTGAATATACTTTTCTGCAACTTCTCTCAAAATGATTGAAAACGCACTAACTCGAAAATCATTAATATCAAACATTGTATATACGTTTTCACACGGCTTGAGACAAGGTTGTCAAGACAACATTCTGCCATAATAATTTCAACCTAGGAAGTGACTGTTACTGTGACAATTTCAACGTCATTATAATTGACCACTTTAGACTTTAAAAAATTATATTAAAGTGTTGTGGTAGTCGTAGGAAATGTATAATATGCAAGTCGTGTGAAAGCAGCGCTTTTCACACTCGTGTGAATTAAACAGTTGATTAATAATATTATTTGTGAATTGACAAACCGTCACACGCATGTAAAAATGGCCATTTTCGTCACTTGTTGCACAACATAGATACTATTATCAACATGATTGAATGAAAGAAAGCCAAGCTGAGATAGTATGGTACCAAGTCTCATTTCGCAAAAGAACGAACTTTTACTTTTGATAAATACTATTCAATATTGAAAGTGCATTATAATTCTTATACGTTATTCGAGACAAATAATACTAATAATTTGTTATTATTATTCATATTATAATAACAAATTCAGTAGGGTATAAATAGTTATAAATTTAATAAGAAAACATTGGGCTTAGTTTCACAAAATATATTTATTAGTTGCTTGATATTTTTTTCTGGGAATTATCCCAATTTCGAAATTCAAATGAAGCTATCAGACCATGCTTCATCAAGACATCAGCAATAAACATTATTAGATATATACATAATACAGTAGAGACACAATGCTCATTAGAAAATATTAATCATTTCATTGCATTTCTTCTCATTATTTCTGGATGTGATGATACTTTCCATATCATCTATTTCGTTAAACATGGTTGAACATATAGCAGAGGTCGACAAAGTGGTTTAGAAAGGAGGTCCCCGGGGGTCTATTTAACAGAAGTGGGGATCGATCTGAGCCAGATCGTCGATGAAAATCGTCGATTGGAGATCGAAGAGAAAACAGTTCTTAGTATCGACGAAATGGTCGGAAAAATTGAAAATATTCTAGTTTCGGAGCAATCGCAAATAAAAGAAGGAGACTGTGAAATACTTATATACAGGTCTTATTCAAAAATTGAACGATGATTTTAAACTGCGCTTTGTTGATTTGTAAAACTTTGACATTCCTGATTGGATTATTGTGCCATTTTCTATCAAATTGAAAATGTGAACCACAGCCTATAAGATGAGCTTGCTGAATCATCATCGGATCTAGAAGCAAAAACGCTTCTTGTAATTTTAACAATAAGCAAATTTTATCATACATAAATAATATATACATAACTCTATGAAATAGATCAGAAAATGATGTTAGCATTTCCAAGTTCCTATATGGTTGAAGCCGGTTTCAGTCACCTAAATTCAAGGGTAACTGAGTACAGGAATAAAATAAAAGGAGTTCCAAGAGGATTAAGGATTGAAATTGACGAATTTTGAACCCAATGTAGCTAACCTTGCAAAAGCCACTAGCCACAACCATCTCACTGATTCTTTTGATTAGTTTCTTATTATTTTCACTTATTTATAATTAACGTATTATTTTATTCAATAATGCATTAATGTTGAATTAAATTAAACTCTTGGCTTAATGCTTCAAGATTATATTTAACAATATGAATTTGTCAACATGTTTCGAGTGTGAGCTCATTTTAGAAACAAAAAAAAATTAAAAAAATAAAATAAAATAAGAAAAAAATCTATATATAAAATATAGTATATATAAAATGAAAAAATTCAATTATGTTTCATCAAGAGTTAAGCGAGAATTCAATCTCAGTAATGAATTAATATATTTAAATTTCACCATCAAAATATTTCTCCTAAAAGTATTGTTACACAACGTAGGTATTATTTCTTCAATAGATGTGCTGAATTATAAAAAAAACGATACATGAGTTTTATTTCAATTAACATAAAATCCCTTTTGAGGGGTCGATAGGTATTTCCAAAAATTATGCAAGGGTCGATGATCTTGTGGCAAATATCGGTAATATATATATATATATATATATATATATATATATATATATATATATATATATATATATATATATATATATATATATATATATATATATATATATATATATATATATATATATATATATATATATATATATATATATATATATATATATATATATATATATATATATTCGGGCTGTCTGCGAAGGTTACTTAAAATGATTCGAAAGTAAGTAACTATAAATGCTACGGTGATTTTACACTTTCGCCTCTGTGTCGTTTTTCAGTGTCAATGTTTCTCTGTGCTCCTGTCATTTCTACTCTATTATTTACCTATCGTTTTAGTTAGTACATAAGAATATTTTTACATCTACAGTTTAATATCAACTTTCAGTTTCCTTTGTAATTTTAAGTAACACATTCCTGTTTGATGGTTTTTGACCATACCTTTGATACCTAGTTAGCCGTAAGTTGTCAAACATAATTTTTATCATAGCAATTGTATAAACATCTTTTTCAGAGTCCTGATGAAGACTGTAAACACAGTCGAAATATAGACCAGGCAGACAAATTGGATAAAATCTTTTCATACTGGCCTCTTGTTTTGCCTATAACCCATAAAAATTGTATTTAAATAACCAGGCAATACTCCTTTTTTTCATTATTGTTATATATATATATATATATATATATATATATATATATATATATATATATATTTATTTTATTCATAAATAGACATTGTAATCTAGTAACCCTGTAATTCACAAGTTCCGAATTTAAAATGCATGTTTTTTCGACACACGCAATCCAATTATGTCCATTGAGAGAATTCTGTTCGCACACTTTAATATAGAGGTCATATGGATTATTACAGAGAGTCGTCATTGTCCCTCATTTTGTCGTTATTGTGCTTCGAATATGTCACGCGAATGCAATCAAAAGAAACCATTTTATGTTGAAAAATAGAAGCCGTGGTCGATGCATCTCTTCCATTATATGAAATTAATATTACGTGCATTGTTAAAATGAAATAGGCAATTGATGTATTGCTGGTTGCTCTGAACTAATCACTGAGATTCGTAATTGGGTTTTGTGTTGACCTTGGTAGATTCAATTTAAAGTTGAATTCTTGATTCATTCCACTTAAAAAATTAGATACCTAGCCTGTCTCCGTAGCTTAGTCGGTAGAAATCCCGACTTTGGTGCGGTAGAACTCGGGTTCGAGTCCCGCTAAAGGCATGGGTGTTTGTGTTTGTCTATGATTTGAGAAGTTAAAATAATGATATATATGCTTGGTAATGTACATCGATTACAAGCCCAATGGCCGTTCGGAACCGGCGTTAAACTCTAGGTCCACTGAATTAAAAAAAAAAAAAAAAAAAAAATTAGGTACCTATGTAAATGAAGCACTTCAGTAAGGTTATTAAAGATAAATTCATCAATTCCTTCGAAATTTGATGTCAAAATAATTTTATGAATTCAATAGGTATAATTATTTCCTAACAAATGATAGTATTTTTCTCATACAAGAAATTGTTGAATTATTTCATTCTAGACGCAAGGTGCCTGTGTAACGTAAGTACAGTAGGAAATCTGTTGAACATGGAACACGTATTTTCTATTACTTTCTCAGGATATTTTAGGAATTTATCAAGTCATTAATGGATTGGGTCGATACTTGATGAAAATCTAAATACATAATTTGAATAAAACTAAGTAGTTTTTCGATTTTCACTATTGCTATTACATTGTGGACTGCGTATATTTATCATGAAGTGCGTGGGGTGGGAATGACCATAGAATACTCTTCTTCTTTTACAGGTAATGACTATAGAACATATTTCTTCTAAATTGTGGGGATGACCATAGAATACTTTTCTTCGATTGCATTTCCTGCAAACTGGCAGGAATTTCAACCTTAGAATATCGGAACACCAACGATGCTTTGCAAAAAACAAAACCGATTTTACGTATGCAACAGATCTTTTCAACAAAAGAAAACCATGTCTTCGACAACAACTTTAAAATATTGCATACAGAGCGAAAATGTTATAAACTAACCCTATTAGAGGCCATGGAAATCAATAAGAGGAAGAAATCGAACAGTTTATTAAATGATCAAGTTTTAATTAATAATTCTACGTTATTAAATTTATTCCAGTAAAAATGCAATTGAAGAGAAGTATTCTATGGTCATCCCCCATAATTCAGAACAAATATGTTTTATAGTCATCCCCTGTAAAAGAAGAAAAGTATTCTATGGTCATTCCCACCCCACGCACTTCAGGATAAATATACGCAGTCCACAATGTAATAGCTCAGTTTATCATCTGATGAAGCCACTGTGTTGGCGAAACGATATTGTCATGTTTGATTCAATTATAGGGAAAATCGAAAAACTTAGTTTTATTTAAATTATTAATTTATCAAGTATTCGGTTCAATCTATGAAATTAAAATAAGATCGATGTTATATAATAAATTAAATGAATTTTAATAAATCAGATAAATTTGAAATAGTATTTATTTATCCAAATCTTGGGGATTAGGGATGATGTAAGATGTCTCCCATCGCTTGAAGGAATTGAATTGACTTAGTATGTTCTACACACGTAAATTGTATATTGCTTGTATGATACGAGTACATATGGTTTTAAGCCGAAAAGCACTGCTTATATATTCGATAATCCTAGGTTTTTTTCAGAAGTTCATAATCGAATCAACAGCCACACAGATCTTAATGTGATACCGAAACATAGGAAAAGATTATTTGGAAGATACTTCTCATATATCGCAGCAAAATTTAATATTCTGTTCAGTTTAAAATCAGAAGTAAACCTATGCAGTTTTGAAAATTTTTAAAAAAATTCTTGCTACCTAAGTAAGAGTTTTTTTGTCATTCAAACCATTTTAACTATTGTTATTAATAGTATAGGACAGTCATGGGCAAAGTACGGCCCGCGGGCCAAGTGCAGCCCTCGAGCTAGTGTGATCCGGCCCGCGACACTATTTTGATTAACCCCTAAAATTAATTGCACATAGGAAGTGATAACTTTTTTGTGCAGCTATAATAGTTAACGGGAGTCTTAGGTATGGTATTATCGCATCTAACATTAACTGAGTGTGCATCGCATCAAAAGAGTGTTAGAAACCGATTGACTGGCCATAATTTAGCTTCACTACTGAGAATCAGCTCATCTCAGTTTCTACCAGATTATGATCAACTTTTAGAATCTCAGTCACAGTTTCATCTGTCTCATATGCCTTCATACTCTTCTACAGATTAATCATTTTTTGTGACTTGTTTGGAAGTTTTTGCCATTTTAGTATATAAGTTGTGTATGATGTAAAATTAAACAATAAAAAGGTTTAGGCCTATAACTTCTATTTTTTTTGTTTTTTGGCCCGCCTGTAAATTTTTGAATTTCATCTGGCCCTCCTTCAAAAAAGTTTGCCCATCACTGGTATAGGATAAGAATACCTTTTTGTTATTCGGATGCTTCAATAATGCTAATTTCCTGTCTTCATTTTAACTTTCTGTTGTAATTGGCTTTTTGTGATAATAATATTTAATATTTAGATATAATGTTCTAATTTTCAATTTCTTGTTTTAACTTCGATTTTAATGCTTTGTACTCCTGGCTATTCTATATATTGCAATATATGTTGAATTTTTGGGAATTTAAAAATTTGTAAATGTAAAATTAAATGTTTCATTCTCTTTCTGTATTCCGAAAGAGAATGAATATCACATGATAGAATTGTCACGTGAAAACAACATTACGAAGTCCCTATTTAACTGTTATCAATGGTAACACTACATCAATTTGAATTTATTATTGACAAACGTCAATTCAAGTGATGTTCACAATGAATGATAAAATTGTGAATGATTGCACACAATATGTCTACGCTTTTTGATTCTGTATTAAAATATTAATACCAACATTAAACTCAGTGTAGGTATTAAATTTAGATATTAGATATTACAATTTTTTTTAGTATTGTAGGTATTAAAGCACCACTCAGTGCAATAATTGCTTTACGGTGATGACGAACTCAAATTAAATTTCTACATATGAACATGTTGCTGTAATTTATTATTATTAGGCGTTCAAAGTTCCTTTTTTTCCTCTTTTCAGTACTTATGCGTAATAAATGTTGATGCTTATATTACATATATTGTGGTTTAATTTATTATTATAGCGTTTAAATAGCAATACACAACGTTAAGAGTACCTTTTTCCATTATCCTCACTACTTATTGCTACGGAATTCTAAACCTCATGTTATTTCTGTACTTTTACCTTCATGTTTCGAAAACTTATACATATATTATATCAACTACAATTATTCTAAGTGATATCAAAGATAGTGGGAATAGATTACATTATCAAATTTTTGAGGAAAGATACTTTCTTTAGGCTGTACTAGCAAGGAATGAACCATGATTTGGATGTTTCTTTGTAGTTCTTTCCGAACAGTGGTTGATTGTAAAAATTTAAGTAATAAATTTTCGTCCCCAAAAATATACAAATATGGATTGGTTTAAATGATTAAGCGTATTACTGTTCTAATTGTGACTACCTAATAGAGCAGAATGTGTTATCGTGATCCTAAATAAATCCCTTCTGTCACACTCGTCTAATCTAGGATTTATTTTTTCAGTAAATATCTGTTTATGGATGTTGTCTTCCCTTTATTACATTTTCTAGGGCAGTATATGTAAACAGTATTATGTACATACCTTTATGTAGCTATTTTTAGTATCGATAAGTATATTCTGAACTCTCGCGAAAACGCTTTCGGAATAAATCAGTCAATTGAATAATTTCGTTAAACAGATATGAAGAAAAAGTACCGAATAAGCTATTGGTAATATAAAAAGAAAATGATGTAACAGAATCTATGACACAAGCAGGGCGAAGATATACCTCGCCAAGGGAGGAAGGGTAGGTTGTGAATGAAAAATTAAGGTTCATTCTGGCTATAGTAACCAAAATGAAGGGCACTTAAGTTTACTTGATATATATTCAATTTCTGAATAAATACATTAACTTTTTTTCGGAAATAAGAAACTTCTTGCGGGCACAACCCTTGTAACACATGAAGTGTTGCCAAATCTCCAAATTTTTCTTTATAAAAGGAAATATCTGGTATCACACTGTCGATGGCATCTGATGGGTTTCTCTAGTACATAGCATAGGGACCGTTCAAGTATTATGTAAGCACTAGGTATAGGGGGACGGGGGAGTCTTTGCTTTGCTTATTTTGGATGACATGTGGGGAAGGGGGTCTAGATGATGATTACGTCATCAGTACTTATTTACTTTTTTACACATATGGCAAGCCTCACGTTGTCTTTGCTTGAAAACTAAACGCATTTTCTGGGATTCCTCAAATAATTCTTATGTTTTCATTAACGCGAGTAAAAAGTGAATACTGTGCACACTGATAGTTAGGACTGGAAACTTAGACCTGGTAGAGTCGCTGGTCGTCACGATACTGAACTGATGTGCATGATTCAAAATTTAGAGCATGATGATGTTGAATGGCTCAATGAAAATGACGTATACATTCCAAAATTGGATGAAAGTGAGCAGACTCACAACGCTGAGCAGCAAACATCCAATGTCATCGAAAACTTAGAATTATTGATTCGGGTATCATGGTCTGAGGACTGTTAATTCGAATAAATATGTGTAAAAAAATTCTAAGTGAGTTTCTATGTTCGTAATATCACTTAATATTATAATATTTTTGTACCTTACTCTATGTTGAATACCGTATCAGAAAAATCTAATCTCTTTTTTAAAAAAATCATTATAGAATTTAAAAAATGTTTACGTACGCATGGTGGGAGGGAGTAAGAGGTTTGCTTACTTTTGCTTACAAGGGGATGGAGGGGTAAATAATTGTAATAAATCTGCTTACGTAATACTTGAATGGTCCCATACCAATGATTGTGTCAGAGATCAATCATCAACAACAAAATTAGAGAGGTTTTCAGTTATTAATAGAATGCTATTCGAACTGGAAAATATTTGTTCAACATCTCTCGGGATTTACACGCCCTGTAAAAATAAAATTTTTAGTCATGACTGAGATTGAATTCTCGCTTAACTCTTGATGAAACATAATTAAATATTAAATTAAATTAAACTCTTGGCTTAATGTTTCACGATTATATTTAACAATATTAATTTGTCATCATGTTTCGAGAGTGAGCTCATTTTCAAGAATCGAAAATGAGTCTTACTTTCTAGCTTCTACTGCATTCACAGATAATGAATGTGTGGGTTTAGTGACAACATTTTCAAAAACTCTCACGAAAATTATTGACAAATGCTAGAATGTTAAAAAATTTTCTATTTTAGACGAACACTAAGTACATATGGCACGGAGGGAATGAACACCTTGAACACCAAGCATATATACTCAACTGGAAGCAACTGAGGATTTTAAATTGAGAACTGAAGATAGAATAAAAGTAAATTACAATGTGACTCTTGTATTTTATACAAGAGTCAATAGTGAAACAGATTTATGAAACGATATTTTCGAAGTGAAAGTTATCATACCGCGAATGTATAGAAAGAGTGGGCGAAAAAAAAACAGGAAAAGGAATAAAATGAAATAAAATATTATAATATTATATCCGATGTACTATGAGTTGTGTAATTAATATTAATTGAAGTATTTCGAAATTTTTCATGCATCAGCTAATGAAAATATAAATAAATAAATAAACAGGGGATTTTTATTAGTACAAATTTTTAATTGTATTGTTTCTGCAATGCTCGTATTCTGCTTTATTTTGAAGTATAATTTCTGTCATGTATTGAGTGCCAAAAGGGCAGTTTTAATGTTTTTGTTTCCTCATTTTTCAAACCATGATTCCAAATCAATGAATACTTCAATTCATAAAACAACAAAGTAATGCTGTAGATATCTAAATTTGATATCTAATATAACATTAGTTTGACATTCATGAAAAATAATGTTTATTATTACATTAACTGATAACGAATGAAATGTGTTCGTCTTTTCAAATTGCATTTGATGAAATATTAGATAAAAAATTTAAAACAATATTTAATATAATTAAATCAACATGTTTTCCAAATTCAGTGAATAGAGAATGTCTGGAAAGTAAACCTAATCATCTATAATTAGCAAAAAGTTATGATCGATTTTTCAATATGGAATTAAAAGTGTTAAATAGGTCACTTTCCTATCAATTAAGTCATTCAGATTATGAAAAATAAGTTGCTTCTTATCACAAATTGGGTTTCCTGTATTTTCATAAGATGTTTTCGTGTATCTAAGTAGACAGTTAAATAAATAACAGAAAGAGGAATCAACGGTTCAATGTTCCACCTTCATATCTCTCACGCTTACGTATATTCCAGTATAATTTATGTGATTTTGATTCTTTCGAAATGCAGACTATGGAATTCATCTTGAAATCACATATAAAGAGAATGATCGGAATTCATTTTTCGATTTATTTCAATTCTCTGTTGTTGATGTCTAGTCAAAAATAATAAGAATGACGTCAATATCTTGTTCATTAAATTATAAATATAATATGTGATTTTCCTATCCAAAGTATGACAATGTCAGGATTTTAAACTTACAATAGATTATTTCAATGAAATGTAAGATTGGAACACGTAAAATTAATAAAATAGATTTTTCGCAAGACATTTCTTCATTTCAGATCTTCATTCAGTTCAACAAAACTGAATGAAGATCTGAAGTACTTTTGTACTAACAAAAATATTGCACAATTGATCCGTTCCACAAGGGCCATGATTTCAAAGCATTCTGAGATATCTGATATAAAATATTCATTATACAAAGACTCTTTGTTTTTGCTTCCAGAAATGCGTAAGGTCCGTTTGTATTTTACATACGTTTCTGCTATTTCCGCAACTTTTGGAAAAAATATTTACATGAGAAGAAGCACCGTCATAGTTTTAATAAAAGAAATCAAACTCACAGATCTCTTTCATGTTTTATTTCATGTTTTCTGCCTTGAGCTTGAGAAGACGTAGCAACAAAAAAATTTTCAGTAAAGGTGAATTTATGAAGACAATATATAAGACGTATATAAGCATTTTGTTGTGTATAACCAGTCAAATTCCTTTCACAAAATATAAAGGTAAGAGCCCACCTGAAAGAAAATAGCCTCAGAGTAGCCTCGAAAGTCAACTCACAAATGGACAAGTTTCAACAAGTTTCTGCGAGTGTTCTTAGCACAAGAAATTCACAGCATAAAATCTCAGGTGGAAATGAACGAAATATTTCAGGTCTCCAAAGTTTTGTTTTAACTTCCTCATCCTGAGACTTTGTCTAGATCTTTAGAATTGATTTCATTCAACTTTTGTAAGATAACTGAAATTCACAGCATAAAATCTCAGGTGGAAATGAACGAAATATTTCAGGTCTCGCAAAGTTTTGTTTTAACTTCCTCATCCTGAGACTTTGTCTAGATCTTTAGATTTAATTTCATTCAACTTTTGTAAGATAACTGAAATTCACAGCATATACTCTCAGGTGGAAATGAACGAAATATTTCAGGTCTCGAAAGTTTTGTTTTAACTTCCTCATCCTGAGACTTTGTCTAGATCTTTAGAATTGATTTCATTCAACTTTTGTAAGATAATCAATGTTTTTGAAGAAGTACGGACCAATGATTCCACCAGCCCATAAAACGCACCAGTCAGTTTTTCTGGATGTAACGGTGTTTTGACATACACTTGAGAATTATCTTCACTTCAAATGCGGCAGTTTTGTTTGTTGACGTAGCAATTCAACCAGAAGCGCGCTTCATCGCTAAACAAAATTCGCTCGATACGTATTCCGCACAGAACCATTATTTTCGAAATAAAATTGCACTATTTGCAAGCATTGTTCAGGCGCGAATCTACTGCGAATTGCCAAACCAAACTGAGAATAAATCACTTCTCAGCTGTTAAATCGGTCGCCATCTTCAACAGAAATGTCAACTTAAAGTTCTATACCTCTAAAAAAACACCCGTTATTTCTCTACCTTTGATTAATGTATATCTGATTTTTTGACCTATAAAATCATAATAACTTTGGATTAGGTCACAATATTTGCGAACATTTCAGATAGATTAACATATTTTTATACATAGCTCCGCTATTATGACGATTTCATTAATTTCTATTTCAAAAAAGCATAAGTTACTGTTCTGCTCCTAATATTTGCAGATATTTTTGTTCTAACCATTAACTTGAGCATTCCTATACTCATTAATCGTTAGCATTTCGTTTTATTGATTGTTAATTGATTCAAATTTTGTCAAATTTTTTGAGTAACTTTCACGGAAGATATTTATTCTATTCCCGCTGATTATTTTCTCAGTTTGAATGACGATTCATTTATTAAATTGAAGTAAGATGTAGTTCCTAACCAAGGGACATAAACTATATAATCCGTATAATGCTATAACCTATATAATCTTATAATGGTATCCGTATGGATAGCTTCCCATACGGATACCATAATACACAACTCCCCATGCCACCCATATCCACATAAGATGGCAGCGTTTCAAAGTATGATACACAGATTCGCTAATATACCTTTATCAGAAGAAAATTTCAATAAAGAACTGAACATTATTAAACAGATTGCGGTTAATAATAATTATGAAAGCGAACTAGTGTGAAAAATTCTTCACAAAAAACTCTATCGGAAAGCTCTGCGATTAGTATTTCCTTATCAGTCGATAGATATCGTATATATAATCGTTTAATATACTTTGGAACCGTCAGTCAAAAAGTCAAAACCTTTTTAAAAAAACAAAATTTTAATATTTCATTAAAAACAATAATTTATCGAGACACATTAAGAACAATAAAAACAATATTAAAAGAGAAGACAAATCAAGTGTTTACCAAATGAATTGTGAAACATGTCCTGGTATATATATATATATATATATATATATATATATATATATATATATATATATATACATATAGTAAAACTAGTAGAAATTTCGGTACTAGAATACAGGAACATAAATACAGCTTCGCTCATAACAAAAGTAATTCGAATTATGCTAAACCATTTATTAACAGAAAACCATACGTTTGATATGAATTTCAAAATTTTACATAATATAGAGAAAAGTAGTCAATTAGATCTTTGGGAAATAGTGAAAATAAATCGGCATAAAAATTCTGGAAATTTGCTCAATGAACAGATAGAATTAAACAATTCACCCTTGTTAAACCTTTTCAGGTAATAAAAATTAGATTTCAGAATGGAATATCTTAGGTAAAACCCAAAGTCATAAAATCTCAAAATTCCATGATATTTATACCTGTGTTTTTCAAATTTGTTGTTATTATTCTGTAAGCATCTAAAGAAGTCGTTTTAATTTAAGTTTATATTCAAATGTCAATTCGTCGCCGTTCTCAGCAATTGGGCATGTGTCAAATTGGACCTTCCGAATGGATGATTTGATACATTTCAAATTGAAAATGTCAATGGTAAAGGCCAAGTTACCAATTTCAATAAAAATTTTGAATAAATGATGCAAATTGAGTGTTTTATTCGATTAAAAAAAACTACGCTTAAAAAATCACCCTTTACTCAAAGAGATACAAAAAATGTTACCTTTTGTAACGTTTGGAACGATTCGCTTGAAAAACTTGATTGAGGTATCACCGATTTTCTAGATCTGAATATATCATTGCCTCAATTGACTACATCAACTTCCTCTAGTTAAAAGATCGTATCTACGTCGCCAATTTACGGAAATATATTTTTAGTAAATCAAGAAACCAAAAACGAAATCTTACAATGGTATCATACAAAGCTGTCAACATTATAAATGAAGCCATAAATATTCTTGTCAACCAGTCCCACCATCTAGAAGTACGTTGTTAAAATTCTTTGTTTAGTGATAGAACTGCGAGCAGTTTCTGATAGTTTGCCAGAAACACGTCAATATAAAAATTTAACGAATCGTAAAATATTTTTCTATCATAATTGAGTGGGGACCTTGTCTACATTTGAAGATTATTTTATAACAAACATTTCGTTGTAGTTGTTGTGAAACAACTGGCACCATTAATCTTGTGCATAGTCAAACAGACAATTTTCGATTAAAGAACGAACAGTTTCAGTTCGTTATTCTTTGAATATCTTGAATATCTATATTTAAAAACCGAATCCCCTTAACCAAGTCGTGCTTGGTAACAAAAATGTAATATTAAGTTATTTAAATGAAAATGAAGTAAGTACTACAAGAAGATTTCTAGGAAGAACTTGTGTTCTTTTTTGAAGAAAGAAGAAGTATGTGCCTAATTCAAATCCTAATGTTATTGACATTATAATCCTATAATCGTATTGGAGTCTTTTATGTCAGTAAATTCGGAGGTTATATTAACAAAGAATAATGGTAAATGTACAAAATTATAGACACTACTAACGGTAGTTCGAAACTAGCGATACTATAAGTATTCTTTTAAAGACTACTGAAAATTAAAAATATTATTCTCCAAAGTATACTCAATTTATTTATAAGTTATTGTAATATATGTAATAATGCTTTAACGAAAAAATTTGTTTCAATTTTTCATGTGACAACAATCCGAACCAAATTTTCACAATGTAAATAAAGAAGCTTCATCAAATATTACGATAAACTACTACACCTTCGAAAAATAACTAGTCAAAAATATGATAACTTTCTACAACGAGGAGTCCATGTTTTTTGCTAATGTCTTAAACGAAATTTTACCATTTCGCATTTATTGTATTTAGTATTTATATATACTTATATTCTTATTCCTCTCTAAGTATTTGTATATATTGTACCTATATAAAGACGATTATATTATTTTTAGATGTGTGTGCTTCATTTCTCATTCACCGTAGACAATTTGTTCAGGACATTTGAATTAATCGAAAAGACATAAGGAGCAGAATAACTCATATTATACTTATAGTTTTTTGTGAGAATAGCTCATCGTTCTTCTTCTTTCCTTGACAAAGTATACCGTGCACATACCTATCTATTAAAAAGAAAAATTTAACAAACAAGATCATAAATCGATTTAGATACAGTTCATTGTTGAATAAGTCCTTGATGAATAAGTCAATGAAATGATCAATATAGTGGATTACATAAATAAGTAAACATGAGATGATATCTCTGTTCTACCAACATAAAAACAGAAAGTCTACATAAACTATATGTTAATATAAGACAGATTATCGTGTTTTCTGAAATTTCGCAAGAGCAATCAAAACGTCTTGCATAGTTGGAACCATTTCAAGAGAATAAATCTTACATTAAAAGCTCTGAAATTGCTATTCGAATGAATGAAATGAATATACTGAACATTAAGGAAGCTGTGAGCAATTCCAATGAGTATTTCGAATTGATTTTTCAGTATTAATACCAATCAGAAGACTGAATATAATACGTAAATTTGGTACAAACACACTATTCTTTTGTTATTCGATTTTGATTATATTAATTTTGTTTCAGGATTATTCTTTAAGGAAATGAGAGATTCCTTTAATTTTTGAATTAATGCCATGAACGGTTTCCAGTTTGTTTACATTTTTTGAGAAACTAGTTTCTTTGTAAACGACAACTTTCTTTGAAAAAATCAAAGATATAATTATGTTTTGAATAAAATATCACTAGAAGAAAATCCTGGTAATACTGTTATTTACTTTCCGAATGAAAGATTTAATTTTTCTAAGTTAATATATTCGTAAATACGAAATGGCATTCCGTCATCTCAAATGTAGCTATGTCACTCATTCATTCCTTCAAACATTATTTATTTATATACCTACTATAACAATTTTTAAATAGCTCTAGAGTATTTGGTACTTGAGAAATTTTCAATGAGTTGATAAAAATTTCAACATTAACAAATAATATATTGAATAGTATTGCCATTTACTTGGTGTAAATCCATTATAATAACTACAATAAATGTGTAAATCGAATTTAAGTGTGTGAATTATCCTATAGTTTTTTTATTTGAATTAACATGTCTCGATTACCGTGTCATTGACACATGGTACAATTTTTACAGTTTCATGTAATAACAGTATTAATGCTACAGATACTTAAATATAATTAACAATATATTTGTAGTGAAATTAGATGGAACTGTATTATTTCCAGATGTGTAAACTACACAAGGTTGTACTATCCAGAATTCCCGATAAATTTTAATGTAACTTCAATTTATTGCATAGTTAATAAATACTACATTGATATTTTCAATGATGGAAGTACATTTTTAAAAAATTTCGGAATATGTTGCCGGTTGTTAATGCTTAAATTTAATTCAAAAACTCATTTTTTGAAGCAATATTTCTGATAATGTTGAATACTATTAATTAATCTTGAAGATTTAATGAATATGGTATTGCTCCGAGACATACAATAATATAACTTAAATATTGAATAATTTCAATATTTTCTTTCCATCAAGCACTTCTATCAGGGTATCGTGACTCTGTTGAAAACAAATCATATGGATAGTCTTCCCTGACTGTAATATACAACAACGGAAATCACAAAATTCACAAAACAATTTTTACTTGGACACTAGTTCGAATTCCAAGTTATTTAGACCCCAATTCTACACAGACGTAGAACCACAACTAGGTTGTTCTATGAAGTATCGATATTTTTACTCGATCGTCAACTATCGATACTTACTCGTTATCGATTGAAAATAACGATACTTACTTGTAACGAATGAAATGTATCGATACTCGTATAGTATCATTTTTTGAAAATTTAGAGTAAAAATCTTAACAAGTACCTATTAAACAATAAAAGAGTGGCTTTTCAAATTATGCTGAAAATTATAAGTATTGCCACGAAACCTCACGGTTTTGAAGCATGTTTTGGGGTAATTTCTAGGGAAGAAACGATATTTTCGAAACGTTTACTATCAAAACGATTTATATCGAAACGTTTACTCGATTCTGTATCGATCGTCACGTATCGATAATCAACCAATCGATAATAATTTTTTTTAATCATGCCAAAATAGATTAGTGACATTGGCGTACTTCTATGAATACTATCACACTATCGATAATAAAAGTACTTGGTATCAGAAAAAGAGTATCGAGTATGTACTTGTACCTATTTACTCGTATCGTTTCACCCCTAACCACAACGTAACCTAGCCAAGGATGACATCGCATGCTGAGGAAAATTATTCGGAAGGAATATAAAATCATTGAGAGGCGTTCTAAACCATTGAGAGAGTAATAACATTGACAGAAAGGATAATCAGAGAGAGAAGAATCGTTTCTTCTCCGAGCACGGAAAGACCTTCAAAAGTTTCGAAGTGAACTTGTGAACTGATTGTGAACTAATTGTGAACTGCACCCTTCTGCAGTTCACGATTAGGTAGCTGGAATTATATCCAACAAAAAACATTATTCGGAAAGTAGAGAGAATTACTGAATTACAATTTAGACAAGAAAACGAAATGAGTTCAAGATGCTAATTTTATGTTCAACTCATTTCAGGTTTTAAGTTTCAGGTTCATAAAGCCAAGCAAACCTACCTACATGTATTGCATATTATATGTATACCATGATTGATATATTTTATGCGCAAGCCGTCATAATTCTAATAACAACGTTATTAGAATGAGATTCATATTGTGAAATAATGAATGTCCAAATATATTGAGTTTGGATTTATATGTTTACACCATAATGAAACAATATTTGAAATTTTTTCATAATTTTAATACAAATACGCATGACGACGTTTCGAAGTACATACTTTATAAAATGCTGGATTGATACTGTACCAGTATTATATTGTAGATTATATTGTATATTGTATCACTTATTAATACTGTATCAGTAATACTGTATCAGTATTAATCCAGCATTTGATAAAGAAGTAGTACTTCGAAACGTCGTCATTCGTATTTGTTATAAAATTATGAAAAAATTTCAAATATGGTTTCATTATGGATATTAATTTTCTCCAAGTATCTGCCTCATCAATCATCAGTTTACACCACATCTCCATGCGAGTACTTTTAAAGCTCAAAGTTCACGAATTATAAATTACGTTTATTTACAATTTGCACTTCAACACATGTAATCTAGCATGAAGATTGATAAAAAGCACATGAAGCATATTTTATCAAGCATATCATCCATGTCTATATTCTCTAAAATTATCTCTTGAAGCATGGTGAAGGCGTCACATTATACATGTTCACATAGCTACCTTAACTTTGAGGTTCTTTTGATTAATTTGAATTTTTTAAATGAATGTCCTAGTATTTTCTTCAATATTTCATTCACTTCCGTGAAAAACCAGCACCACGAAAGGTTTTTGCATTGAGTAAGTATATCATATTCATATGTCACATACCAAGTCGGAAATTGTACAATTTGCACATTGTACAGCGATTTTTGTACCGAACCTGAAGGAAATGGACTATTTTGTAAGAAGTGCAAATAGGGATGTTGACACTAATCACACATTAATTTTTCGTGTTGATTTTATCAAAGTTTATGTTATTATTATCTCGAAAAGCACATTTTAAAAATTGAATTATCATATTGAATTTAATGAAATTAATATTAAAAGCTGTATTTATCGCTTATTGTCACGTGACTGCAAACGTCAATTAGAGCACATGACGTCCTCAACCTGCAAAGATGCGGGAAAGGCTATTTACTACCCCATTTCTTAGTTCGTGTTCACACCGAAGAAATAACTGCGAATTGCTCAATATTAATACAACCATAACTGGACTCATCCAGGTAAATAATTCTAACTTGCTATCAGCCTTGGTACTGCGATGTTTAGACTGTTCTTATTGTAGCGAGCAAGTTATCAGTTTCTAACTTTCAGCCAGCTGAGTACAATCTACCTTGTACAAGATTTCGATATACATTAAAATATGTTTCAAATATTACAATTCTTGTTTAGTCAATAATTACATGGATAACTGATGGAATAACAAGAAATGAAATCACACACTTAAATGTGAAAACATAAACAGTTTTCATTTTAGTATACCGAAACTTTCGAAAACATGAAGAAATGTATTTTCGTTAAGTTGATATACCAAGTTTGTTCAAAAGAAAAGATTAACTTTGAATTCTTTTCGAAAAGTATTCATTTATTCATCAATATACATTTTGTCCCCTTCAGAGTAATCCCCCTCAGATATAATGTACTTATGTCAGCACTTCTTCCAATCCGAAAAGCACTTTTGTAATGCGTTTTTCGGTATGGTCATTAGCTCGTTCTTCGATTCCGAGTTTATCTCATCAATTGTGGCAAAACGCGTTCCTTTCATTGATCTCTTCTGTTTTGGGAATAGAAAAAGTAGCAAGGAGCCAAATTTGGTGAATGGGGTAGTTGTTTTTGGCCAAGCATTGATGTTTGAGCTGGTGCATTATCGTGATGCAGATTCCATAATTTGTTTTCCGCAATTCCGATCTTTTGAGCCGTATTGCTTCCCGCAAACTTTGCATAACTTCCTTGTAGTATGTAATCCTTATTAACTGTAACCGTATTCCTTACGACCAGTTGGCAAGAACTCATGGTGCACCACGCCGTTGTAAAAGAAGAAAACAATGAGCAAAACGTTCACATTCGATCGAACTTGACGTGCTTTTTTCGGTCTTAGCTCTTCTGGCCGCTTCTATTGAGATGATTGGAACTTGGTTTCGACGTCATAACCATACACCCACGTTTCGTCAACAGTTATGACTTTTTGGGCAAATCTGAATCGTCGATGACGTCATTCAACAACTCCTTAGCTATACTTATAGACGTTACTTTTGCTCAAAGTTTAGCAATTTCGGAACAAACTTTGCTGCCACACGTTTCATTCCTAAAACATCCGAGAAAATTGCATGTCATGAGCCGCTTGATATGCCAACATCCTCCGCAACTTCCCTAATAGTGACTCGACGATTTTACACAACCATTTTCTTCACTGTTTCGATGTTTATTTCGTTTGTTGGCGTGGCTGCATTTCCAGGACGCTCATCGTCATCAACATATTATCGGCCTTGTGTAAAGCGCTTGTACCACTTATAAACACTTTTTTTGAGACAAAGTAGACTTGCCGAACGCCACAGTCAACATTTTAAGTGCGTTGGAGCACTTTATTCCATTTTTAACGCAAAATTTAATGCAGATTCTTCGGTCCATTTTATTCGAAAGTAGGAAATCGAAGAACACACAAAAACGTACTAACATTTTCAGTTATCGAAAACAAACTACTGATCCAAAATGGCTGATATTCTCAGCATATAAGAAACTCATGTGTACCAACATAACGAAACAAAAGTATCGATAATCAAATGTGCACAGCCAGCGAAAATTCGAAATTCACCTTTCTTTTGATCAAACCTTGTACTTTAACTACACATACTTTCAACTAATCATATTCCACTTATTGGAGCAGTCCATAGAATTGCATAAAACTTCATTCACAAATTCATTCCACTGTCCTATTCGGGTTTTGTACTCGATAAAAAACTGTACCAAGCCAACTAAAATGTAAAAAGTAACATCTCGGTAAAAACATATTGTATATAACCCGGACAGTATAAAACTCGTAATACCAAGTCCAATAAATCTCATTTCGTACAAAGTCAAAGTAGTTTACACCCTCGGTGCACTGTAACTGTAATAATCACTGTACAAGACGCGAATTTCACAATATCCGACATATAATTATAATATATTATTATTAAAAATGAAAAAACTAAATATTACTCACCTTCATTGAACGTTATTTTATTTTCACTGGTTGTGCTACTCGATCTAGTAGATTTGTTACTATCACTTTGGTACCTTCTGGTTGGGGTTGACTGACTAGAGTAAGTTAATCTGCTATTGTACTTTTGATGGTATGTGGGATGTATTCTTGTATCCAGAGTTGAATTTGACTCTTCGCTATCACTACGCTCGTCTGTAATAGAAACACCAATTAACAAAATCGATAAAAGGAAAGATTAAGATTATAGGTAAGTATAGCAGCTATTCAACTTATCAAGAATAAAACTTCAAAGAAGTACTTTTGGTAATATTGATACAGAAAAGTTATATTTCACAGATGGCAGGTCAAGAAAATAAAATCACCCACATTCTGCATGTGTTTAGGTTATATTTTCATTAGTTAAAAAAATTATAGCCAGTTACACCTGTTTGCTATGGTAACTATAATTCAAAAGAGCTACGTTACAGATTAAAATATATTAATATATAGTTACACTCAAAAAGCTACCAAACAATTGGATCATACGTTTAACTATTTGAAAAATAAGTATTCAAATTCGTTGTTTGATATTCGAGATGTCACTATATTGGTAATGTAAAGACTACCGAACTTGACTGCTTTTTTGGTTTTGAAGGTTTTTGTTATGGATCTCTGAAAAAAAAATTCGTATTTATAAAGCAAATGTAACGGGTAGGGTAAGAAATCATGATGTAAATCTTGCTCAGGCGTTTTATTTCAGCATAGTCATTGTTAGCATTTCGCTTTTCCTGATGAAAACCGTTTCGTTTATACCGGCTTACGCGGCACATGATGTTAGTAGATGTGGAAAATTAGGGTTCATTGTTTACGTGTTTTTTGAAAGCAATGACGTAAGATATTGGAAAGTTCGTCCAATTTTTCAAGTGGTTTAATTCGTTTTTGAATTGTATTTTAGGTATGTGAGTGAAGATATTCATGTATTTCAATCTGTAATGTAATTTTGTTAACATAATATAATACAAAAAGTACAATTTGAAAATAGGCGCACTGAATTATTATTTTCATATAAATTAAATTATAAACACTCCAGACAAAATCTAGGTAAACAACTATTCAGCCAACTAAAGGGAAAAGATAAGCCATGTTATTTCAGAAATACCTTGCTCCAATTGCGATAAAGTGTACATAGGTCAAACCAGCCAATATCTAGAGTCTCGACTCAACATCCACAAATACGATTAAGAAATTATAAAAAATTATGACAGCATTAACATATTATCGACTTTCAGCATTAATTTAATTTCAATAAGACAAGAATTATTGAAAGCGAAATCAACACAAGAAAACGTGAAATTTTGGATATGACAAAAATTCAAAAGGAAACTGAAAATACGGTAAACGCCAAAGCGGATGCGGATCTATTGAGGAAATCCTACGTGAACATTTTACCATAATAAAAGAAATATTTCCTACAACCGTATTTCACCTGCTTATTACTGACGGTTCGATGCAGTTTCAAAAAATAAATCAAGAATTGAAAATCACTGGATGAATTTATCTGTTTCACCGCACCTTGTGTTTTCAGTTTGAATTTAAAGAACGTGGCACACCTTATATCCTCATTGATTTCAGTTGTATCTGAAATAAATGCCATTTAGATAGGAATTTGCCACTCCTGATACCGAAGAAAGCTAATTTATATTCATTTATTGATTTTATTGACTAGATATCATAATTATGTATCAACAAAAATTAGGTAAAGCTATCGATGAAGAAACAATCTTCTGAGCAAGGCAATATTGATTACCGAAACGTTGTATATTTATTATAACCTATATATATATATATATATATATATATATATATATATATATATATATATATATATATATATATATATATATATATATATATATATATATATATATATATATATATATATATATATATATATATATATATATATATATATATATATATATATATATATATATATATATATATATATGCTTCCGAAGATTTTCGGGTTTGCTTCCGTGTGTTGTTTCGCAGAATTCGTTGGAAATCTTTGTTAGGCGATGTTTCGACAGGTCACATTTGTCATTATCAAGCCAATCGTTTGTTTACGAATCGTGAATATTACGAATATTAAGTCACGACCACCTTTAATACAGGCCATGAAGAGCGTAGTCGCTCGGCGTTCCAAAGTTGAGTTAGTGGTCTACTCCCCTAGTCGCTTGTTCTCAAAGTTTCGAGCATTCTTTCAACTCTCTTTGTATATTGAGAATAAGAAATATTTTTCGTTTAAAGACACACTATATTTCACAAAAAAATTATTTGTAAGTAACCGTACTCAAAACATAACACAAATTCGATTCGATTAAATCGGTTCACACAAAACATTTCGTTTTTATAATTTGATGTTATGTTGTCCACAAACTATCAACACTAGCACCTAAATAACACTATAGAAAATTGATGAATAGAGGATTAAAATTGAAATCGTAAAATATTCAACTTCAAACAAAGAAAGTCTCAAACAACACAAAATTGATTTTGTTTCAGTGAAATTTGTAAACAAACTAAACACTTAGTTTTTTATAGTTTGATGTTGAGATTTCAACAAATTATTAACATCAACACTTGTATTACACTGTACACAATTGAAAAAAATAAAATTTATACCAAAAGCTCAAATTGTTTAACTCAAACTGCGAAAATTTTGGAAATCGTCCTATTTGCATTAGTATACCTGCCCAACTAAAGGCGGGAGGGTTGGACCACTATCTTGTTTTAACACATGTGCATTTCATGGCCTTATTGTAGGTGGCCGTGATTAAGTCTATATTACGAAAATGCAATGTTTTTCAATTTTGTTATGGCTTCTACGACCAATTCGAATGTGTTCAGGGACCACCAGTGATCGATGAACCACTGCCATAAACCAACAGGTCGTCTGTTAATCTATAGACATTCATAGATCATTCGCCTTTTCCGAAAGACGAATGGGCTTGTTATCCATGTTCATTACCCAACATTCAATCATTAAACTCTCAAATCACATAAAAACTATGGTTAAAGTTTTGAAATCGATTTAATGACGAAAAAACCATAATATCATTCAAGCAAAGGCACACACTGTAGTTTATTTTATGGTATAATGGTTATTTTTAATAACATATACCAATTAATATTTCTTCCGTGTAACTTATGTTTCAAACTAAGAACTCATTTTGAGGGCAGTTTCAAAGAGTTTAGAGTTCGAAACATTTCGACATTGGTACTTATAATTCGATCAACCTAATCGACTAATTATTTCAAACGGTGAACAAACTATTGTAACGTCCAATTCTCTCATCAAGAAAGGAAAAGCATGTAATATTTCTGGCTTTGTACCAAAACCGATTGCGAAAACGTGATTTGAAATCACATGAATTTATTTTCAGAGAACTGTCGGTATTTTTTGTCAGACTCATCCGGCCAAAACGTAAGGTTCAATATTTTTAGCATGAGAAAATAATGTTTTACTACTATGAAGTGAGACATGTGAATTACGTTAACATAGCTCAGGTTTCGTTCATGCCCTGTTGTCATGCGAATCGTTATTGAAATAAAGTAATTAGAATCTTCATTGATAGATATATGTATTTAGGTTTTCAGTTAATGGCGATGGAAGAAAATAACAATGTGTTGGAAAAACTATAAATGTATCAACAAAAGAATTTCCAAGCCACAATGGACACAAAAGAATTTAGGTACCTATATCCTTTGTAAGGAGAAGAACATGTTCATATTTTAGAAACTGAAGGAATCATATAAGGATTTTACTATAAATAAGTATTGTCGGGAACAGAAATATTCATGTAAATTCTTTAATAAGTAAACTGACACGTAAGAGATCATTATAATTCAACAAGTGAATCGTAAATTTTCATTACAATTCAACAAGTGTAGAACTATGCATATTCATTTGAAATTTGCAAATTTATTCAAATCAGAAAAATGAACATATAAAGAATGATCATTGTTTATGTAGATCACAGTTTATGTAGATTCATATATTTCCAATAAAATCTTGATCTCTTTTTAATGAAAGCAATATCATTCACCAAACACATAACTTAATTTATTATGCATTTGAAGATGAAGTTACTGTATTATGAGAGTCTATGAACAATTAACAAAAGTAGTTATTCAAAAGTCATCTGGTATGCTTCTAAAACTCTGAGAATTTAGCTATGATTTTTATTATTTTGTCGATTTTCGTCCAAATTTCAACGTAGTTTGTTAACGTTACTTCCATTCAACTGACATCAACAATGAACTCTTTCCGTGTCTCCTCAATTCATCTATTTATGGCACGTTTGACGTCAGTGAAATTTTCAAATCGAACATATATTAAGGATTTTTTCAAACTTGTCAATAGATGATAATCAGGGGGTTACAAGATCCGGTAATAAATTGGATGTGGAAACAATTTTCCAATGTATATCTTTCTTAACACCCTTAGTTTCTCTTGTGATATGTGATCTTGTATTATTCTGCCACAATAACGGAATCATGTAACTTTGCAGACAGTATTTCAACAAACGCCTTACCCTGCACTCAGCGTATGGAAGTATACTTGGAAGACATGGTGGATCTGAGTGAAACACAGTGATCGTCACCTTATAAAATCATTTATTTCACTGCCCCAATGTTGTGTGTTGTTCAGTCGAAGAATCTAATAAGACTGACAATGAAAAATTTAATATAAACTCTTTCAAGTTCCGAAATTTTAGTGTTTCGATAGTACATACTGCACCTGCTCATGACAGATATATTATATACAATAACAGTAAATAGGGAGAGTATAATAAATAGCACTAAGTCATTTCGAGGAATGTTCAACATAAACAATCATAACGAGTATAGTTTTTGCTTTATAACAAATACAGAGGTCCAAATAAATCGGAAAATATTTTGCGTTAATTTCGTACATTTCTTAGATAATCCATAAAAAGTATCTCTTCGAGATCCTAGAATAGAAAAGCATTATCTTTCCAACAGACGGGATTGCTTGTAGGTGTACCTTCTTCAGGTTTATTCTCTACGTCGACTCAAAGGATTGAAATAGAAAATCCACGATTCGTAACAGGTTATTATTCATTTTCAAAATTCATCTCCGTAACGGCTAGAAGCTTTTGAATTTGACGACATGTATCAAAATTTATTGTTTCTGTTTCTATTCTGGTTAAAACAGCCTTCGGATCTGTTTGCTGAAACCTTCGAAACCTAGCGTCCAATCAATCATGCAGCAAGATCTCATGATCTTGTCGAAGTCCTAGCGTTGCCAGACGTCCGGATGACATCGGACATGAACGGTGTCCGACTTTTGTTAGGCTTTCTACATTTTACATACGCCGAGAGTTTCAGAGCGCAAGCGAGTGACTGTTACAGTTCTAAAGAGAAGTCTTAAATAAAAAACTTTTATTTTGTTTATATTGTTTTTTCATTTTCTTTCACTGCGGAATGTAATAGCACATGAATGAAACTTAGTGGTGCAACTGCCTTGTCATTATGAATCAAGAATTTATCATTATAACCTAGAATTTTATTTCTACTGATGAGTTAATTTAACTGATCAATAATAAAGTACTTAAACTGATTTGGCACTCGATTTCATTGTTATATAATTTTTATATCGTAGCTAATAATATTGAGTCACAAAATTCTACACAAAACACCCTATGTTTAGGGTGTTCTGGCTGCTTTGTCCGGTTATTAGGTTCGGCGATCTAGCTACCCTACGTGTACGTAGACTACGTCCTCTTTCACTAAGTCTACGACAGTAATAATGTTCCTTTCATTTACTGACGCTCCTACTCTATGGAGCTTTACTTGAGCTTCCACTGTATATATCGCCTTCTACTGACGTTATATATGTTTTAAACCTTTCGATCCATCTACAGATAGTACTTTCAAATTTTCTAGACTAACCAAACTCTCCTAGATCACGGTAATTTCTGATACTTTCACATATTCTTTCCACAAAATGAAAATTATTTTAAAATTCGTAAAGATTTTGCTGCGTCTTTCATTGTTATAAAAAGAGTGCTATGACAGTGCATCAATTTCAGTCGTACACTTGAATCAAGTTGAAAAATATTGCTTTAGTTAGTTGCACAAACATGTCAATACTTGGCGCCAATAGCATTTCCTATAAGTTCTAAGTCATTTAATTATAGCTTAATTGCTAGAAAGTTGGAAACATCCCTCCACATTACTTCCAATTTAACTGGAAACAAGTTGAAACTGTAATGTGAACTGCATATGTTGAAAAATCTTGTTCCTTGGAATTTGTACAAATTGAAACTAGTGCAAATTTGTAAAATTACAAACTCGAATATTTTAACTGTTCAAAATATTGAAGAAAATTCATCAAATTCCAAAAATGCTTTTTTTTAAATTTATCACCATAGGAAGGCTATAAACAAATGTTTGAGTTATTCTGACTATGTCTTTCTCTAAATATATATGATTGTATTTATATTTCAGCATTAAAATGGAATTTGACATATTTGCACATATTCGAGCCTCAAAAAACCACGATCTGACATTTTGAATATAGCATAGTTGAAAGGTACAAACCGTTGTATCATATTGAGTTGATATATCATTTTTTTAACTGCAAATATTGGGGCAACTATATTCTGTAGAACTGAAAGCCAATAAGTAAAAAATTCTTGTGTGTATCAAATTTCCCTCAATAGAAATGAGTACTAAGATAATAAGTAGTCAACAATTTTCTACTAAATAATAATGGTTTGAGCATTACTAGTATGAAAATATGGACTTATGAATAAGTCCATATGTGTGTCTACTGGAATTGAGGTTGTGTGTCTACTTACACACAACCTCAATTCATCCACAAATATTAAGGTGTCGAATACTTAAAGGAAAATCTTAACTATTTTCCAACTGAATATCATCACAAAGTACAATGATATGAAGTCAAATTTGTAAATCTGAAGGTGAATTCTCTAAAGTTAATTACTGTATTAAGTATTAAGTTTTATTGAAACAACGAAACTACAATAACCACTAAAAGCTTAAAATTCTTTTTCAAATTCAAAATGGCACTATATTATTATTATTTATATTTTTCATTGAGTTTGCCTCAAAGTTAATTCATACTGTCGTTAGTGTCCTACAGATATTCATTTTCATACTTCGGATCATACCCGTGAATATTTTTCAATGAGATAAATTAAACAGATACTTGAAAATTTTCAATTAATTACTGAAAATGAAGTAATCTAGTACGAAAAAACAATATCAGATGAGATCTGAACACCCAGAATAATTTTTTTCATAGTACTTCATATCTAGAACTTCGATTAGAAACTGGAAATATAATTTATCAATCATACGACATTGCGTTACCCATGAAACGAATGCGTTAGAAATTCCAGTTCAAGTCAAAAGGTTATCTTTCAATGAACCCCTGCGACGTTGATATGGGATGACAAAACCTTATCTAAAAAAACGAAATCATGTTACGACAATGAACAAGGTTCAAAATAATTATTTAAAATATTTTTATATCTTATACAAGCGATATTACATCTCAAATTTGGTTGGAAAGTATGTAATTTTTGAATATGTAATTTTGAGTAGACTTAACAAGACAAGAATTTCAATGAATTATATAGACAAAAATAACGAGCTGATTTGGGAGAATTTGTAAATAAGGTATTCGTCTGCATTCAGTAAACTAAATTTAATTTGGTTATTATACTCACTATACTAGCGATTAAATTCACACTTTTTATAAACTCATTCTGACTATCCAGTAAGTTAATCCGTTTAAAGATTTAGCTTTCACGTCGCGAACTTTCGTGACACAATAAAAAAAGAGTTCATCCAGTATTGAATTAAGCCTCATCGGATTTCAATTAATTCAATAAATCATGCAAAAATCGAAATGCTTGTTCAGTATTTAGTTCTGTTGAAAAACCGTTGTATTTTGCAATTGTTCGTGTATTTATATAGTGGAAAAAATGGCTACGATTTCTAAATAGTGGAGCAATAGAAAAGTTTTCATCCAATAGTGTGAACCAGGGTTGTATCAACTTTTCACTACTTCGGCTTCACAAGTTCAGACAGGTCACTGCTTATTAAATTATTACGTGCAAATACAACCAAGTAGTACGAACTCTTGACAACAGCCCCGAATATATGTAGAGTGTTATCTTGAACCAAATAGCATAAAAAAATTTTGAAGAGTATTTTTTCCCTAACTGCCGAAATGACCAAATAGAACGTAAAGTTTCACCAAACACTCGTATTGATAATAATTAAAATATTCATTGAATATCATTTTTAACTAGAGATAAATTTCCTTGGGGGATAATTAAAATCAATTGAACAATTGTCTAGCTCTTTTTGACATATTTATTAATTCAATCATCATAAAAAAGGCAATATCAGCTGTTCAAGATGTTTAGGCTCAATAGATAATAAGCCTAGTTTGTGCTAGGTTAATTTTTTTAGTCTTATAATATAATAACGAAACGTGTCTGAAGAACAAAAATTAATTCAAGTAGTTTAGCAATTGATTGAATCGAGTCGATCCATTTCGATCTATTTATGTGCGACTATTTTTAAATATGCACCATTTATATATATGGTATTTTTAACTACCATTACCACCTACACTAGAAAAATATTGTGGATGGTTATGCAACATCCCGCTCAATAGTTCACCGCTCAAAAAGAAGTCTGAACTTGATATTTTAGTACAATTTAGAAATGAATGAATTTTTTATTGTTCCGAATTTACGAACAATGAAGTCTTCCAATGAAATCTAGTGAATTTAGTGATCTATGAGTCACTAAAGTCCTCTTTCAGAAGACTTTAGTGACTCATAGATCATCTCTTGTATCATCCATTTTTGCACCCACAACTTTTTTCTTTTTTCGACACTTATTTAATAGCAATTGCCATGAAATTCATGAAAATATTTTTTCATTTGCGTTGCAGTCTGTTCATCTAACAAAACATCACTCACTTATGTACTATACGCAACTATTTCGATGAAAGTTTTTTACAGTAGTGAGTATTTTTTAATCTTGTGATTTATTCATTACAAAAACCCCGCCTAAAATATTAGCCTTATACGAACAAGATTTATATAAAGTCCATAAATAGCATGCTTTTTCTGAATTTCATATTTAAGCATGTTTTGAAAGCACTTTGAACTGTATTTTCTTGTAGTACTTTTCCGGCTTTCCTCTTCATCATTTCACATGAAAAAGAGAACACATGCAGTGAAACCCTTGTTTAGTTTGAAAAATTAATATGTCAAAACCATAATAGTATGAATAGATGGACATGTATCAATTAAAAGTTGAACATAATCGTTATTTGTGTTAATGAATGATGGTGAGAAGAAATATTGTAGACAATATTTTAGAAATTTTGATCATAACGAAATGTGACTTCTATAAATGTGGAGCTTTGATACTGCTGATACGATTGTAGCTACATCCGTGTTAAGTACATTTGAGCACAAATGACGAAAAAGATAATTTTCCTCTGCAAGGAGTCGCATTCAATAAAATGGGAAAAAGGACAATATTACACATATTATTTTGAAAGAAAAAAATTGAAAAAATAATATTTCCGAAGCAAAATAAATTCACTAAATTGACATAGGTCAATTTCATTTTCAAAATGTATTACATAATTATAATTCCAATGAATGTTCAACAAGGAATTTCAAAAGCAAAGGATTAAATGACATTCTAATTAAATGACATATTTTTCAGCAATAGTAAAATATGTAATTTTTGACAAATTATTCAATTATACACTCATACATTATTTTCAAATGTAATTGTAAAATTCGTACATACTTTATATCTAGTTAAATGAAATGTTAAATCACAGAAAAGGACAAAAGCAGTTACTTGATCACATTTATTTTTCTTAATCTCAAATAAATAACACAGTAAGATTGAATTGAACACCAAAGTATGAATGATATTGATGGATTATTATATTTCTACTAGAGCAGTAAGGATACTCTCTGTATCATATTATTTGAAGTAGGATACAATTTTTTTATACAATTTTAGCTGCTGGACCTGCATGTACATATGTATGAAGGTACGTATGATCTTATTTAATGGAGAATGGAGATATTTAATATAATAATGATCTTTTAATTTTTTCAATGTAAATAAATTATTTTTCAACCAACAGAAATGTTTAACAAATTGTGGATATCAGTAAACATTATGTTTAGAAGCTATTTATTATATTATATGAAGTATATGCTATATGAAGTTTTTTAAATGTGAAGGAAAAAATTGGTATAAAGAATCAGAGTAATGCATTCATTGTTTGTCATCGCTTCACCGCCTGTATTTTTGTTGAAGGATGTTTATTTTTGAAATTGAGAAACACTAGTTTGACCTATCTATACTCCGTTACACACCAAACAACTCAATCTGTTAACTCCTGATTTTTCTGGTTCAGGTCAACATCTCTCCAAATTTACAGAAAAGCGAGGACGTTCTATTTTGTTTTATGGTTAGAGACCTATGAAATGTTTACTCGTTGAATGGATTATAAACATACCAGTTCCATCTTGTCAATCAAAAATAAAAAAAACTAATTGATGCAATTCGATAAACGATCTCTAATTCTGTCCAAGTCTCGTTCTTCAGGATTCTCGTGATCGCATTTATTTTTAGAAGAATATCATCGGATTCTCGTCCACTTGACGTCCTAGTGTTATATAAAACTACGAATTGCTCTTTGAACGATTGACGTAATCGGCGATTCCTCCAAATCACGCGAGTTGGTTCGAATTGCAAATTGCAATTCAAACCGCAAATTGTGAAATCCAACTGAAGCGTTGCCGGTTCAAAACAACTTCACTCAATTCAGTGTATTTTCACTTCATTTCGGAAACTTGGATTTCAGTAAAAGATTAACGATTTCAGTTATAAAGGATTTAATTGAGCTTTCAAGTACCTCCACGAAAACAATTATGAATTTTTATTTTTTTATATTAGGTTTTCATTTTAATAGTTCAATTATATTTTCATAAAAAAATTTTTTTACTGATGGTGTCGTATTTTCATATAAAAATTCAGTATCTACGTTATCGGAAGAGATCATGGCAACACTTTCAATTCATGAAACTGGTACTTTAAATAATGCTCTACTACAATGACTATTGTAGTCAGGTACACATATTGTGATTCATAGGTAGCATTATTTTATCATTGAACAGAATAAATAATGAAATATTTTTCAAAATTATGATTGAATACATATTTTGGAATGAATATGTATTCATTCCAGGAACATAATCATAGATTCTGAATAGATAAATGAAGGAAGAACATTGTTAACCGCACTCGATACTTGAAAAACTATTCAATAAGGAGGCCATGTATTACTATCTCCTATTTTTCTCAAAGATATTAGTTATTGTTTTTTATTTTATTCTTACATGAGAATTCTAAATGACATTCCACTAATTTCAGTTTAGAAATTATATATATATATATATATATATATATATATATATATATATATATATATATATATATATATATATATATATATATATATATATAAAAAGTAGTCTCTTGACTGGAAATGTTATAAATCTTAGTTTTAAGACCGACGACCGATTGTTGATTGTTTTATTCACATTAATTCACCTCGCGGAGATGTTACGGACGGCGTTCTCCCGTGATTCTAATATATTTGTTAGCGTCAACATCTAATATTTTCAGTTTTTGATTTTAATGTTCTCAATTTGTTTGTGTGATTGATGTTTGGGGAAAGAAAATTTTCTCTATGAAGTGTTGCTGCGTTTATCCTTATGTTCAACCTCGTAGTTAGAAAGTTTCAATTTATATTATACAATTGTACGTTTTATTTTTAAAACTCTCATTGTTTTCCAGATGTCTTGAAAAAGAAAATAAAACTTTTCGAAAGCTCGACAAATTAACGAAGAGTTTTTCCTTACACTGGCCGTTTGTTCAATTGACTGCAACCTCAGAAAAAATACCCTTGGTTGTTTTTTCTAAAACTAAGATTTATATATATATATATATATATATATATATATATATATATATATATATATATATATATATATATATATATATATATATATATATATATATATATATATATATATATAATATATTAATGTACGTATAGTAAATATTGAGATTCTTGATCGAAATATTTCAAATAATACTCTCAGGGAGCTGTCTACACAAATGTTGTCAATTAACGAATCCATTACTTTCGAGAGTGCATATTAAAAGCGTTTCAAAGATTCAGCCTTCTTGTTGAATGATAAAAGGATACAATTGTTTCATCATTAATACGAATCATCAGTTCATATTCAATATGTCAATCAAGAATCGATGACTTTCAAAATGTCCATAGTTCCTATACCAAATTGAGGAGAATTTTCATCAGTGAAAAATTCACGTGAGCTTTCTCTATAGGAGAAAAGACGTATAAACTCTCCCTAGCGTTCAAGATTCCTACTCATGACAATAGCGCGAGTGAAAGGCTTTGTAGACATGTGTAGACAGCTCCCTGAGAGTTCTATTTGAAATATTTCGATTAAGAGCTGTCTAAACTAGTTTATAGTTTTCCTAGAGGAGTGAATAGTCAAACAGGAGATCGTGTACGTAACAGCAATGAAGGTGATCTCCCCCTGCAGTTTGCTGCAGCCCCATCCATCAATGGATCTCTTACCGAATTTGCGTTATTGCCGTTGATTTCTAGGGTGACAGGTCCACTGGTGAGACTTTTTCGTGATGAGAGACTGAGAATTGCTGTTAGAAATGAGTTTCTCCTGGGTACGCTGTTCGCATCAAAGAAAGACAAAACACCTACTCTGAATTGCACTAATGTTGTATATAAGGTTCCTTGCTCTTCTTGTGAGATGAGCTATGTGGGACAAACATCTCAACAATTAAAAAAAGGTTGTCACAACACAAAAGTGATGTTAAAAATCCAAGGAAAGTTTGTGCTTTGGCAGAACATGTTAGAAGTACAAATCATAACATGGACTATGAAAATACGTCATTTCTGGAGTATGAGATGAGTTATAAAAAAAGATTTTTTTTTGAAATATTCCACATTAAGAAAAATCCCTCTTCAATGAATTCTCGTTCCGACATCAATAATATTAGTCAAATCTATTGTTATTTGCATTGTAGTCATTAATAGTATGAGAAGTCTTTTTAAGAGAGAAGAAGCATTGACATTTTGGTTCTTGTACACTCACAAAAAGCAAACAATTTCAGAGCTAACCTTACTTCTTTGACAGACATAATTGTTGGACAATTCAGATGTTTTAGATTTTTAAAATTTAATATAAAGTATGGATTGTTGATACTTTGTGCTGTATGTAATTGGGAGTTTTGTTTAAAGTACCTATATTCAGTAATGGTTGTATACAGTTTAAATGATCAGTAACATAGAAATAATTCAGTTCTTTTGTTCCTTGTGGATTATTTTATAATCTCAACTATTTAGTAAGTCTTGGTCTTAAGTCAGTAGTGATTTTGTGACATCAATTCATATTGCATAGTCCTGATGATGGTTACGATTGTTTAACCCAAACGTTGACGAATATAAATGTGGTACACTGAGTGGCCTCTTCTTCCATCCGTTCACAATCCCTTACACTTTATATATATATATATATATATATATATATATATATATATATATATATATATATATATATATATGTAGATGCAATGTTCGGGTAAATTCGAATAGATTGTATCATACGTAGCTAAAGATGGTGATGTTTTCTCAAACTATTAGGCAGACGGTTAAGTCTGAACTGGCGACAAAGTTATCCAAAGCAAACAGTAGATATTCGACATAAACAAATATTTTCCTGGAGGGTATGTTGAATTTCTCACTCTAAAGTAATTTGTGAATTCGGATGTTTGCTTTGCTACTCTTCTCCATTAATATTTCGTTCTGTAATTTTTGAGTAGTTGGAATATTTTAATTGGGTCTTCGATAAGTATCAAAACGAATTCCACTTCTTCAAATCAATTAAGAGATTGAGACAATGAATGATCTTTGCAATAATACTATACTAGTACATAGGATAATATAATATTACGGAATGCATTTCAACTTGCGCATGTTCAATTTGCTTACACACAATATAATTACATCTAAATTACACTTTAACAATATCCACATTCCATTAAGTATTGTGCGTGATATCAACTAACATTACTGTCAAAGTACGTTTTATTTATTAGGTTCTACTCTTTATAAGCTTTGTTCGCGGTAAGGATTCTGAACCGATTAAGAACTAATTCATAACTGATTCGGGATTGATTTAATACGCATGCACGGTTATGAACTGGTTCGAAATTATTTCGACCCGCGAACGATTTCAGAACTAGTTTAGGGAATTTCCAAATCACGGTATTTCTCATCGAATAATATGCCGTATACCGCTTGCAATTGTCATTCTAATCAAAGAACAATACAATAACACATTACTCTATGGAAGTCGACTTGAAATGAAATGAAATACAGAATACTTGAGTGAACGAACTGTTAGTTTCCGTTTCGTTATCATGTGGCACGTATAAGCAAATCATAGAAATAATTTTTTATGATACCAATTGCCAAACTATCGAGAATGCGCAAGTCCCGAACTTACAGTTCTAGATTGATCCTTCGAACCGGTAGAACCAATTCCGAATCGATTCCGAACCAGTCCCAGTTTATCCGCGAACACAGAACCGTAACTAAAAGTTCGGAACTGGGTGATCCGCGAACGCCAAAATTCAAACTGCGCATGCGAATAGTTCTGAATCGGTTCAGAATCCTTACCGCGAACAAAGCTATTATCTTCACTCTAAAATCACCAATTTAGTACAGATAGATAATTGTTAAATTATATTGAGAAATTAAAGTTAAAATTCAGTGAACTTTGCAATTATATTATTGAAAGGAGGTATTTTCTGATTTTCAAAAGATAACTTCATCAACTGATCGATCAATTGTGCTTCATGGTTGTTAAGAACGTAAACATCTAATAACAGATTTATTGTTTGCTGAACGTTTAGTAGACTTTCTTCATTAACTTCAACCAATTAGTATAAAAGGATCGATAAGATCTAACAAAATTTGCTTCATTTACTTAACGGAAATAATTCTCGTAGCTAATATAATATAAGTACTAGTTGCGAATTCAGCTTTTATGATAACGATCACGGTTCTTCGGTTATGAGCATAGATTGAACGTAATTGAGAAATAAATGTTGAATAATGGGGAAAATGATTATTCAGAAATGAATTTGAAAAACGCTACATTGAACAATGAATTATCACAGAAACAAAATATTAGCTTTATATTAAAATTTAAAACAAAGTGTAAATTACCTACATCGAAAAAAATTTCATTCAAAATTGACGGGAGTCAAATTTTCATATAGAAAATTTAGCATTTGTAACGCGAAGACCACACCACATCCTCGGAAATCTCACACTTGAAATTAACTACGGTTACGGATATCTTTTAACCGTGAAATAACCGAGACTACCGTTGACAATAGTAGTTGCAAACTCTCTGTTAACTCATCATCAAGTGTTTTCTCATTTGGAATATTTAAAATAGAAAAGGTAGTTGATATTATTTTTGAAAGTGAATTTCAACCTATTGTATTGCAAGAAGGTAGTTACATTATCTTTATGTATGCTTGATATTAAGCAGGGCATCCCATAGGGATCAATACTTGGGTCTCTCTTAGTTATATTCATTATGAACATACCCCAACAGGCACATTGGCTTACTATACGTGGACGACGTATAAGTAAGCCAATATACGACGTATAGCTAGTACTCACAGTACGAGCTAAATATGAGAACACCTTGCAAACCAGAACAATACAGGTAGAGGAATGTTCTAAATGTGTTAATACACTAGTAATAAACTGACAACTAATTCGGGAAAGTTTCTGGAAATGATTATGGACAACAAATTTCTTTGGAGTCAACACTCTAACTAATTTAAGAACACTTTCTGTATTACAAAAGATACCATACGGGGAGTTCGGAAAACTGTTGGTCCTACAAAGTTATCAGACTTTATTTGACCTCAGATTAACGCGGAGTGTAAGTAAACATTAGGGGATGTCTATACCAACCTTTTAGTGTAAATTCTGATAAATTCTTGTAATTAAAAAAAAAACTCCAGTCATTGGAAGAAGTCGACTCCAGAACTAATCGTACCTCGTTGTTTGCAACGCAAATCTGAGACTAAGTTAAACCACTACAACCGGCCATAAAATCACAAGAAACAATTTAAAGACCTTAAAAACAAAATTAGAAATTAGCTCAAAAAGATCCTTAGGAATCCATAGTGAATTTAATAAATGAGTTACCTAGCAACTGGAATATGAATAAAATGGACAAGAATACATGAAGAAGAATTTTTAGACTTATTTCATAATTAAATAAATTAATTAATCTCATAAAATAGAATTTCGTATTTTGTATTAAGTATAAAATTATAAGTTTCAATTGAATTTTGTATTTTACCCAATTATTTTTCAATTCAAATAAAGTGCCACTATGATTATCATCATAATTTTATTGACAATAGAATTTTAGACCATTCATCCTTCAGCAAAAAATGTATTAATAATTCATATTTTCAAGGAAATAATAAATTTTAGTTGAATATAAACTTAAATTCAAACACTTGAACTTATGATTTACACTTTATTGACTACATAGAAACGACTTCTTCAGATGCTTACAGAATAATGATTAATTAATTAAATTATTCTGTAAGCATCTCAATAAATCGTTTGTAATGGCGAAACACGTCATGCTATGTAGTCAATAAAAAGTGAATCATAAGTTCAAGTGTTTGAATTTAAGTTTACATTCAATTATAATGGATTTACATCAAGTAAACGCCAACACTGTTGAATAACAAATTTCAGATTTGGATTCACTTCAAGCACATCTTGAAGTTACTCGTATTTGTGGTGCAGCACAAACAAGTTGATAAACTAAATAAAGTGAAATAACCGACACATCATTCAACGAGAGTATAGATTTTTTCTATTTCCTATTTGATTCATGATTTTTTTGCAGAGGAATCGATATTTAAGTATTAGCCTTTTCATTTGCACATCTAAAAGGTAAATGAAGTTGTATCTTCTCATTCTACGTTATTTTGTGAGTTCCAATATCACGAAGACTATTTTCGTAATTCGCGGAACACATCAAAGCCCTGCTTGAGCTTTTATTGAAAAATTAATGAAATAAGTTCTATAAATTCGATAAAAACACTTGACTCATTTTCATAGCCATTCTATCAGTTGCTTGATAATTGTTTCGGGGTGTCACTTTCAGAACTGAAACTGTAAATTTGAGTTCAGTTTTTCAGTTCACCTTTTGACCTTGAAAGTTAAAATTGTCAAGCCATTCATTTAATTTTGTGAAACTAAGCTAAGTGTTTTTTATTCTATTTGTATTAAACTATGTTTAATATGAATTGTCAAGAGATCAGAGAATATTTAATCAACTTTATCAGAAATGAGGGTAATAATACTTGGAATAATGTTTCCATTTATTTTCTAACCTCATCGAAGAATGAATATCAAATTCAAAATTATTGCATCTGTTACTTTTCACAGGTCATTAATCATTCAAACATTGTATATTTTTCACTTCGACTGTATTGAAATTAAACTCTACAGTCACAAATTAGATGAGAAAAGTTTAATTCAAGTTTTATCTGCCTAACAAGTTGGAAAGTTTGAAGGACGCATTTTCGTTCCAGCTCAGATAATAGAACAGTTTCCGTTCAAGTGTGCAAAAAGAAGAACTTGAAACTACGTGCAAATTTTGTATAGCTAACTTTTGAATCCTTATTGATCGGAAAATAGTTTGAATAAGCGATAAGATGATGAAAACCTAAATGTCATCCCAAAATATCGGAAAGGCAGAGAAGTATCAAAGCAATGAAAACTCTCTACATCTATCGAACCAAGTTGGCTTAAGGGTTTCCCTGTGCCAGCCCAATAAATGCCACCGGGTAGTTCTGTAGTTATTGATCTGCCACCCACGATATGCCCCAGATGAAAGCAACATAGGGGCCGTAATAGACGTAAAAGATGGGTGAAATGCTGTACTTCAATCTAGAAAAATAATAGAAGAAATGAATTTAAATGAAAAGGATCCTGAAAAAAATTTTATTCATGACTTTTTGTTAGAGGAAGTGGAATTCTGAAGACATTGATCTTATTAATAAGCTTTCTGAACATTTGTTTCAAATATCCTCTGAGAAATAATTGAGAAATTAAAGGCATAAGAAATGAAAAACTAAGAGAATGGATAATGGCAATACAACAATTGCATTATTTATCGAATAGTACCTAACTGAAAAATTCAATTTTCAATTTTCTTCAACTGATTTCAGTATATTTAAATCAATAATCGATTGGGCTGATACTTGATGAAAATTTAAATACAGAATTTGAATAAAACTAAGTAGTTTTTCGATTTCCACTATAATTCATTCAAAAACATGACGATATCGTTTCGCCAACAAAGTGTCTTCATCAGATGTTGATGATAAACGGGTTTATCATCAACATAACCAGTTTATCAAAAACATCTGATGAAGCCACTGTGTTGGCGCAACGATATTGTCCTGTTTTTGAATGAATTGTAGTGAAAATCGAAAAACTCCTTAGTTTTATTTAAATCAGTATTTTTATATGAACAGTCCTTTCCATTTACTGTTTCAATGGGTTCAAGTTATCTTAATATTATCATATTATCTTACTTTTCAGATTGAGGGAGGTAATGTGATCTTCGCTTTGTTATTATTATTTCTTTATATGATTTGCTGATGAATTATAATTTGTAAGTCTTTTTAATTAATTTATATTGTTTTAATTTCCATAAAATAATAATAGGGGCTCAATGGCCGACCGGTTTAGCGACCCTATACGGTATACCCTCTCAGCTTACTGAAATGGTGGGTTCGATTACCAGCGTAATCTTGAGCCATTCGGAATCGGCGTTCAACTGTAGGTCCAACGGAGCTATATACGTCTCTGACCTCCGCTTGACAATGACAATAAAATAACAATATAATGGTGTCATTTTAGACATTTGATATCCTTAGTAATAGAATTCATGTTCAAATTGTGAACTACTTAGCGTCGAGATTTATGTTGAAGGTAATGTTACTTCTTGTTCAAATCTACAAAGATTGGGACTTTATGGTCATAAAACAGGTTTTCTCTGGTGTACCACAGGGTTCCCATTTCGGTCATTTTCAATAACAATATTCGAAACACAGTGACAAATAAGTTTCTGCTCTATGATATGATGCTCCGATGATGATGAGAATCTACTCGACTATTGTCGCTGCGGCTTCCCACAATGCATTGCCAAAAGATTGATATTCAAAATGAAAGTTGGAATGATATAATTCCAACTATTTGCATTTAATAATGGATAAATGCCAGCGAATCAATTTTAAAAGCTTGTGTCTACTCTAGCTCCTCAATCAGATGCTACTGGGTTGAAAGAGGTTCTCTCTGTACATGATTTAGGTACCTATAATCTTGAATATCAAGCCTAATTTTAAAGAACATTGAATAATTCGCCGACAAATCTTACCATATGCTTGGCTTTGTTATCCGTCTTTCCTCGTATTTCTCGTCTGGTACTTCGAAGCAGTTGTATAGCTTTCTGCTGAGATTCAATTTGGAATGTGGTTGCAGCATGTGGTCCCCACTGTTTCAGTGTGATGTATCGTATTTGGAAAGGATTTATGAGAAATTCTTGTAGTACTTTTTATCTTTTAAAGTCAAATTGTCAGCTAATTCAGACATGCACTACGCTCGTGTCAAATTTAACCTTGACACCCTTCATGATAGAAGATGGTATTTTAATATATGTCTGGTGTATAAAATTGATAATGGGATTATGCATCTCCCAGATTTACTATCAAGGTTTAGAACAGGAGTGCCTGTTAGACGTACCATGCAAGCTCCTCTATTTCAGGTCTTTATGTACCTGTCAAACTATTCTTCCAATTTTGTTTTTGCCGATCTTTGATGTGGCAAACAGGTTAGCTTTATATTTGCAGCGTCTTTAGTCAAGATTTCAAATTATTTCAAACTATGTGCTAGCGATTCAATAATTACAAAAGATAAAGACAATAATAATAAAGACAAAATAATTTTGTGAATATCTCATTTATGAATTTTGGCTGTCAGTGCTTTGACAACCAAATTTATATGTTTTATATATGAAGCACACAGGGGAAAAACATGCAATGTCACATTTTTATATTTTTTCTACTGGCAATGCAATTTTATTGTACAATCGCGTTAGAATGATACGCCTAAACACACTTTGCAATACCAGTGACTGTGCAAAAACACTTTCACACAGTCACTATTTAGCAAATCTTCATTGAAAAATATTGATACACTGCATAATCAAATATCAGCAGAAATATAGGGTGCATAACCAGAAATCACCCTGTGAAACACCTGATGGCTGGGTAAAAGTGATTCGTGAAGCTAGACAGAAGCCATTCCCCTTTCAAGTCATTGAAGTTGATCACTTCTGACCACTTGTCAGACAATGGACAACAATTTTGTCACCTAGGTATAAGAAGGCATGCCCTTTCTTATCTCAACCTATAAGAGATCAGGGTTGAAAGGGATCCAGATTAATTTTTCATAGAGAACATTACAATTCCGCTTGGACGTCATCTGTTCTCATGGGACCCAAACAAAATTTGAAGAACTCCTCTCATACCGTTGGTGTCTTAGAATTTTCACTGCCAGAACAATCATATAATGAGAGCCTACCAGTTTCAAAGGCAAAATGCATGGATATCCATGCATTGTCAAAGTTTTGTTAAACTTTAAACATTATCGATTTCGCGGACATTGCATATTTTTTCCTGTATTTTATGACAATTTTGTGGACATTGCATATTTTATTCCTGTTTTTTCTGACTTTGTTCACTTTTTTCCTCTTGACTCAATAAATACAAACAAGAAAAGTTTTTTTTTTGTACTGTCAACTCAAAACAAATATGTTTTCTTTATATATTATATATTTCCGTTTCATTTCAGGCTTTAATGTACCTTTTTTCAAGGATCAAAATGTTTATTTAACAATTTTTCAGTTAATTGACTTAGCGACATTGCATGTTTTTCCCCTGTGCCCTTCATATATATACTATTATTTAATTTTTTTCAAATTTTTATATTTTGTTAATTTTGTATTGATTCATTTATATGTTTAAAGGGGGTTTTCCGTTGTCAACATTCAGTTGTACAAATGTTATACGCTATTTGCTTGAATATAAATAGATGAAGTTGAATTTAATTAACATTCAGCACTAATTGAATCTGTTCAACAATTGAATCTAGTTGTATTTATAGTACAGAAGTACATAATTTTCGAATTTCTACATACAATGATATCACAGTGAATCGTATGCCATTATTATTCCTTCAAATAATAGACAAGTGATATATGATACGGAACAAGTTCACTTAATTTTTTTATATTATAATATGATGCATATTATATCATTATATTCCATTTTATTATATTATTATTTCAATACATATTATAATTATCATTATCCCTTAGTGCCCCTAAGTTTTGGCCACTTTTACAGTAGATAGTTCATCAATAAAAACCTTACGAATATATTTCTTCCGTAAATTAAATAATGAACAGTAGCGGAATACTTATTATGTATCATTAAAACAACTAAAAGAACCAAATTAGGTAAAAAGATGGAATGAGATCCGTTTTCAGGCAAACAAAATACCTGTTAAAGTTTCAGATATCGAACTTTATGATTCGGAACGCAGGTAGAAAGAACCATTCTGAAACTTTTCTAAAATTATAAATGTTGGAAATATTCACATTCACAGTCCATAACATCACTTGTGGCTCTTCCTTCAACCATCAGAAAATAATAAAAAAAAAGCATACCACAGTATCTTTAGCGCAATATTTCTCCTATATAATTATTTCCAATATTTTTTGTCTCTATATAGCTGACAAAAATATGTTGTCAAGCAATAATTACTTACTTCTAATATGACAGGGTGGAATTGCAAAGATAATGCAATCATAATAAAACAATTGTTAAACTGATTTACACATATATTAGAAAGAATACTGCATGACGTACGTTTCGATGAGATTCACCTTTTTCAAATGCAACGTGCAGACTGGAATGCAATCACAATAATGCAATCGCAAATTTTAAAATTTATCAACGGATATTCTCAAATTACACATTGATTTCGGCACTTATTTTTGTAATTCTTTTTGAAACGATGTTTATATTCTTTCCTTAGTAAATATTGTCTTATCAATAATAAATGGATCAGTAAACAAATGATAATCTATTTATTGAATATTTGGCTAAATAATCAAGTAGGTTATCGAATTAGTTTGGCGTAATACGAAGTACCAAAATTATTCGAACATCGACTTATATAAATTACTTTCAAGTTACAGCGTCAACCAAATGGGGCCAGTTAATTGAAAGATTTACATATCATTGTGTACTGAACGAGAAATATTCTTTTTGATTTTAATTTGAATCTAGTTTGTTGGGTTAGAACTGGTTGATTCCTTCCTCCCACTAGCTAAAGGTTTGAAAACAAGATCGAATTAAAAAACTTCAGTCATAAGCTTGTCCGGTTGAAATCTGGCCTGTTTGATATGAATTAATTTGAGAGTTCGTTCATATTCATGTTACTATTGAAACGCCACGTATACCTGAACGAACAAATTCATTCTTGAAAAGTCTTTACAATACTGAGGTTAGCAATCCGAAACACGTAAGGTGAATAAATCAATTTTTATAGTAGCCAAGTGCTTTAACCCTTATGTTCGCACCCGGAAACCCGGGTGCCCACCGTACTATATTTTCCTAAAGAAAATAGTAAAAAATTAAAATTTTCTTTCAATCTCTAGGATCGTCGTTATTTAGCTTTTTTACAACAAAATTATAATTTTCTTTTTTTTTTATTTTTTTAATGACTTAAAATAGAGCTTAAACTTAAGCCAATGTAGCATTCGCACCCGGGTACCTGGGTACCCACGTCAATAATGAAACGCATTCCATGGAAAAAAATTTTTTTAGGGCATTTCTATATTTATTTTGTACAGAGGTATCAAACTACGATAAGATAAGTTTATAAATATTGTCACGGAGTACAGTCTAAACATTCAATTATATTTTTTAAATGTTCATCGCAAACTGGCAATTCGCATTCACTGCAGTTCTTGCGCATTTTCCTCCGCCTTTCAATTGCCATTTTATAACAAATATGACAGGATCCTGTGATTTTCTTAATTTCAGTTGAATCTTGTTCAATCGATGGTGTATTATTTTCGGCGATAATTGTCATGCGTGCTTCAATCATCGGCTTAGCGAGTTCCTCACTTAGTCTGAACTTAGACTTAAAAAAAACGTCGTTCCGTTGTTTTCTTTTCCAACATTTTATTATTCTCATAACAAATTAAATATGTCGCAAGTGAAGTAATGTCCAACATGTTGTATAACATTGCTACTGGCCATCTTGAGCTTCGGCGTTTGGATTCTAACCATTTGATCCATTTTGTCCTCGCCAGTTACATATTTATTTTAATAATTAAACACGCCCGGTTTTTTTATACCATCACTCCCAGATATAACCACCTGCATTGTTGATATCAAAATTACCTATTTGTTTTTTTTTTCTTTACATAAGAGCACATAGTAACTTCCTCTCAATGTATTTTCTAACGTGGCACTAGATATGTAAGGTTTATTTTTTTTAATCGTACCAAAAACGGTTAAATTCCACTATAGCAAGTGCTTTGCTACGGGTAAAGATGTAAAAATATTATCCATGCAAATATTTCTTCCACTTTATCGGTACAGAGATGTTTGACTACTCTCTCTTCGTGGTTTTCTTCTCGAATATCGTTCTTTTTACGGGTGAAAATAATACCATGTAAAGGATACCGGTTTCGGCATCACAAATCCACCAGATTTTCATACAATACTTCGCTGGCTTTGTAGGAAGATATTGGGTGAATCCTGTACGATCCATCTAGGGTGAAGTTTTTCTAGATTTTTGAGATCAAAGTTATCATCTCCATATGTAAATGTGATTTATGACATCTTGATTGCATTCCATCGTAAATTCCAAGTTTACTTTATTCGACATTTGATGATTATTATATATGAAATGAATATGAAAACACATTTGATATTCCTGCGATTCATTACTGAATGTCTAATTACTCAATCAAAACTTCGATTAAAAATTTTCGCAAAATTCTACCACTTACAAATTGATCTTTGAAATTTGAATATAGAATGACTAGAAAGCTCTCTCTCTCTCTCTCTCTATATATATATATATATATATATATATATATATATATATATATATATATATATATATATATATATATATATATATATATATAATATTTATATATAGCCGAGAACCCAGTTTTATACATACTTCTGACCGCGGAAATCTTTCTGAACATATATATATATATATATATATATATATATATATATATATATATATATATATATATATATATATATATATATATATATATATATATATATATGTATGTATCTATAATATCTATTATTGAAAATAACTAAGGATTCGTTGAATTAAGACTAAGAAATCGAACCATGTAGGACAAATTTAATTGTGTTATGTTGACTCAAATTTCAAAACCTTAATTATTAAGTGGATCAACATTGCAGCTAATACTGAGCAAGAAATTAATTGACGTTATTTGAATAATATGTACTGTAGCTAGCTTGCAAATGAAGTGAATGATTTCAAAACTAACAGTATCTGTAGAGAAAATGATTGATTAACTGTTGGAGATCTTACCAAAACCAGATTTTTCGTAGAGGATTTAATGTATATAAAATTATTATATAAATAATACGAAAAAAAATCTAGAGAAATGTAAATACCTAATCCATTGCCGTAAAACTTAAACTTTTTATTTCTATTTCAACTATATTATAGTAAATAAATTATAATTTTTGGTAAAACCAATAGGTAGAAACTAGAATTACTGAATAATGTGATGTCAAATAAAATACGTATTAGAGTAAGTTAGTTTAAGAACTCACATATGTCAGCATACATCTTAACGTAAATACCCGGTAAGTATTTGATTCCTGAGGTTAAAGTATCAATACAATTAGAAATATAAAATGAGAAATACGATTCATTTGATGGATAATCTAAACATATTGCCAGCCCTGTGGTTATCGGAACTAGAGTTAAACTCTAGAACCCTATCTTATCAATTTTAATATGAAAAAAGTATAAATTAATCCTTATTCTGCGGAGCGTAAAGAATTTCTTGACGAAATGAATCAAGCGATTCTCTCGTATTATACAAAACATTTCGGTATAGCGCATATAATCTATCTGTTGCAAGATTGCATAATAGCTTCAATGTCACCTTGCCATTTCCTCCAAAACTTGAAATATATTCATCCTATTTCCATTTCATATTCACCTTGTAGATAGACGTGAAGAGCTTCAAATTGAATGAAATATTTGAAATTCTCAATTGTAAGATACATTTGTCCTTTTTCATAGTTTCTTCATAAGATTTTTTCATCCAACGTTTTGAGAAAAAAACAAATCGGTAACTTATAATGGAGTAATGCAAGGAATTACTCGATTTGCCACATAACCCTCGAATGTGATATATAGGAGAACCGAATGATTAGAAATAATAAATCAATTTTATTTAATCTCTACTCTGTCTTTTATTCCAAAATATTTCGAATCGTTTTGATCCTCTCGAATCTATTTGAAAATCCTGATGTTCAAACATTGAACACAGATATTCATGCAAATATGAAATTGTACTTTGAGAGTAGCCTGTTTACTCCAAACAATTTTGAAAAAATCTAAATTTTTTTTTCATAAATTGCTACTATATACTCGTAGAAATAGTATAGAATTAGTCCCGAAGGTCAGCAATACCGAGAAGCAGGTATAAAAGATTAGGGTGCGCTGCAGTAAATCCGGCCGCTCGAACGCTTTCGGTTGCGGAAGCTGCTGCATGCCTTCGGGTCGTCTTATTGTTTTGTTCTTTGTTTTATTGTTATTGTCTTGTTATTTTGTTGAACTGCTTTGGAAAATGCAAGAATTCTTCAGAATGATGCGTACGAAGACCAGGAAGGAGTTGTGTATGAAGCTGGATATGGATATGTGAGTAAAATTCATTTTTTTCACGATTTTTCACGAATAAAACTTTTAACGGATTTTTCTCCGAACCACGTTTTTCGCATGAATTACACTCTCATTTCAAAACTATTGCACTTATCGATATGAACCAAACGGCATTTTACTCTTCGAATGTCTGGCTATGGCCTTATAAGCAGAATCAGAAATATTCATTATTATTTAAAAAAGTTATAAACAATTGAAAGTGAAAAAAAGGGTAAACAAAATTCAAAAGTCCGCCATTTTTTTTTCATTGAAAATGTTTCATTCTGCTTGAGGTCATAGACAATTCGATACAGAATATGAAACCGTTTTGTTTTTTGCTTTCAGATAATTCTTTTCCAAGAAATGATGTCATTCATCTCCGATTCAGATGAGTTGAATTACGTTTTTTGGAGTAAGCTGGCCTTTTGAATGTAAAGTAGTTTCGATTGAGAATTAAAAAATATTGATTCAAATTGCCTTGAATAAGAAAGAATTTTAGCATCGCACAAATAATAAAATCGGATAATTTTGTACATGCAATATATGAGGGTTGATAAATGATAAAGTTCTAAAAGAACCCAATTTTTATTCGATTCATATTCTTTCCATTTAATACACTATCAGATTTCGTGTATCTTCATTCAGATTTTATTCGAATTGATCTAAACACAACCTGTAATATTTAATTTTTACCCCCCTCAATTTTTAATTGAGGAGAGTAAAAAATGATGGGGTCACCTAGTATTGACGTTTTTTTTATTCTTATAATATACTTATTTACAATATCTAAGGCTGTATTAATAAGTAAACGTATACTATATGAAATATTCGTAAATTGGATTTATATAGAAGCATTTTATTTTCAGGATAATATATTAGGCGTTGATGTTAGAATTCACTTTCAACCTTAACAGCTACCAATCAATTTTACGAATATAATTTTATCAAGGAAAATTGGTTCAGCCAAAAAACATGTTATAGAGATTCCACTTCTGAATTTTTAAATTAAAAAAACGTTGTCTACTCTATGTTTCACACTTTATAACTTGGTAATTAATGTTACAAGTTTGGATAACTACCTCATTAACACTTCAAGAGTACTCTATAAGAAGATCTGTTCATGTAAGCATATACGAGTATTTATGATATTCGATATAGGTTAGATTAATTAGCACCTTTCAAAAATAGCACTTCCTTGGCAATGAACATAAACGATTGCTTATAAAAGAAACAATTATGAACTACAAACACCAGTCGTCATAAATAAGTGAGTTATGAATTAATTGAACAAATACATTCCAAATAAGAAAGCAAACATTATGGAATAACAGAATTTTATATGAAATGTGAAAGATTTTATTGCGCAACACTTATTTTAAGTATTAGTTTTAATTATTTTGAGTATTACTATTATATACATTTAAGGGATGAAAGCGATACAGCGTGTCATCATTAGATCCGAAATCACAAATATTATTTCTTGTGGAGAATTCTGGTACCATTATTTGGAGTTATCACAGCAGATCGTGACCCCCAGAATTTCTGAATGAAAGAGGCTGTTAGACTTCCTTTATAACATCCATCCATCATGTTTTTCATCATTCAATTTTTGACAAAAAGCTTGCATTTTTTCGAAACAATTTTTTGTTTGAGTCGTATATTCATTATATAAAAATCCAAATCGACACTTGACTCAATGTTTCACAAATATATTGAATAATAAAATAAAATTACAACGTTATCAATTCACAGCTCATTATAATCAAGATTGAAGCCTTGATACTGAGCTGACCGCTCGAAACATGTCGACTGAACGTTGTAATTTTTTTTATTATTCAATATATTTGTGAAACATTGAGCCAAGAGTTTCGATTTAAATGTTTATATAATCCTTTTTCACAAATAGACATGCGAGAATTCAATCTCAGTTATTAATCATTATTGACTGAGATTGAATTCTCGCTCAACTCTTGATGAAACATAATTGATTATTATATTGAATTAAACTCTTGGCTTAATGTTTCACGATTATATTTAACAATATGAATTTGTCAACATGTTTCGAGCGTGAGCTCATTCTCAAGACTCTATTTTATTACCTGCGTGTAAGCACTTGGTTTTTTCAAAGCCTATAAGTGATTAGAGTTAATACAATGTTCTGAGATTCCAGTTTTATTAACATTGTACAAAATCGACCTCTTATGTTCGTCAACCCGAGTTTTTATTTTTCTTCCTGTTTGGCCGATATAAATCGCTGGACATTCATTACAAAAAATTTTATGAATCCCGCTTTTGTCTTCAACATTTATCTCTTCTTTATTATTCACTAAAAGTGACTTAATATTTCTTTTGTTAGTACAAATTGTTTTTATCTTTTTTTTCTTCAATTTTTCGCAAATTTTTTCGCTGAATTGAGGTATGAAATTTATAAAATGATGTTTTTGTTCGCTTTTTATAATTTTTCTTCTCTTTTTTCTTATAAGATTATCTATTATGTTTCCATCATAACCGTTATTATTTGCTAGAAGTTTCAAAGTTTTCACCTCTTTGTTAAAATTTTCATCGGAGAGCGGGATGGACAAAAGTCTATGTAAATGAGAGGTAATAATAAAAACTTGTCTAAAAATCACTGACTGAACAATTCTTTATTCGACTAGTTTCGCCTTTTACAGCATTATCAAGAATTTTCTTGATAATGCTGTAAAAGGCGAAACTAGTCGAATAAAGAATTGTTCAGTCAGTGATTTTTAGACAAGTTTTTATTATTACCTCTCATTTAATTATGAACTATCACAGAGTAGATTCATCGTCCATTGAATTTAAAAGTGTATGTATGAAAGGACCATCTTGAAAATGAGCTCACGCTCGAAACATGTTGACAAATTCATATTGTTAATTATAATCGAAAAACATCGAGCCAAGAGTTTAATTTAATTTGATAATTAATCATTTTATTTTTTGACAACAAATATTGCAGGATTTGCTCATGAAAAAGTTTAAATTTTTGTTATTCCGTCAATATCAGTCACATTATGAGATCTAAAATGAAAGCTTTAAAATTTGAAAAATTCGGTGTTTTTTCACTCAGTTTGTTGTAATACCTCATTCTCACGTCTATCGGGATTTCTTAGCCAACTCTCAGGAGAAAGGCAAGCGATAATCATTCCTATGACATGTATTATTGTGACCACGGATCTCCCTCCATTGAGACAAACAAACAATTCCTGCGGTTTGAAAACAATCTGAGTGTAGGTATAACAAAGGAAAATACATAACTTCTAGTTGACTAAAATTTTTCCTGTGTGAAGTTAGTGTTATTTATAATAAGTATTTTGATATGTTAACCATAACGTATTATCCACTGATTCTACGAACTACTTTGTGGTTGTGGCTCTTTCGAATATGAAACGAGGAACTTCTGTTTATATTTTTTCTGAATATAGTGAGAAACTGATAATTCTAATCAATTGAGAAAAATTATGTTGTCCAATGAGAATTTTTATTGAATAATCACCATTAACAAAAGTGATTTGGGAAATTTCGATATAGCAAACTTAATTGGAGAAATGTAGTTACCACTTTCTTGAAACCCTCTCGAAACTTATGAAATTGGAAGTTGAGAGTTATTGTTTTAAATTTTTATTAATATAACAAAAAATGATAAATCTGAAATATCTAAACGACTTAAATTTAATAACTCAGCAATAATCACCTGTCCAAACTGAATGATTGTCTCAGCAGCAAAGGTCAGAATTGAACTCTTAAAGAGTTGAAGAGTTTTACCAAGAAATGCGAGATTTACTAAAAATTATTTAATAGGCTTTTACAGTTTTTATGAGAAAACTGCCACACAAGATCGGACATCTGATTACACGGATCTAAATCAAAATGACCTTTTATATGAACATGTACCTACTATAGCTACGAGTATTTATAGTATATAAACTGAACGTAAATAATTGCAATGCACAATTGATTCTTATTGTTGATTTATGTCATATCATAAATGTAATTATTATTATGTCATATTATAAAATGTAATAGCCGGTATTCTGATAGATTTATCATATTAATTACATTTGAAAATGATAAGTAATTACTTGCGCAAATTTAATTATCCAATTTTAACCAAATTGGTTGTTGTGCATAACCTGGTTTTAGGCATTGTTCAGATTGGATATGAAACGTGAAATGTTCTCAAATTTCTGGAAATTTTCGATGAAAAATCTGCAGCTTTCATTATGTTAAGTAATTCTGTCAACTTTGCATAGCAAGCTCATAGTGCTTGTTCTTCAGTAGTCAAAAATGATCAATCTAATGGTTAGGAACAGCGTAATTATTTTGGACTTTAAATTAAAACAAAAACTAACTTTGGGTAATAAACTCTAGTTGCAGTATTTGCTCTACCACCTTTATATAATAAATTGGGACAAATAATATTACCTCAATGTTTGTCGGTCCTACAAAAAGAAATATTGAAAATACCAAAACATCCATACAGCTTTGAAAAACAGGAGAGATAACTTTCAGGAACATTAATGAATTTTCAAGCTTTAGGACGAATGAAAATTGTGAAAATTTTCCCAAAAATTATCAAAGGCTGAGTTTCAACTCAATATTTTCCTCATTTGCAACTAGATATTTTTCCTTGTACTACGCTGTTGCAAGAATGAAAAATTATATCACGCTAAATGCAGTGTACCAGAGTTAGCGGAATATTAATGGAATTTAGAAATTGATTGCTGTTCTCGGAGCTTCACAATACACAAACAGAGAAAATCTTGATCAACAATTCAAACAATTTGTCAACATATGAATCCTTGAAGAAATAACAGTCTTTAATATTTTTTTGCTGTTCGATAGCTTATAAAAAGATATGTTTTTATAATCAGCATTATCTTTCAATTAGAGCTCAATACAATTCATTCATCGGTTTCGAATTAGATTCGAGTTAATATGAAAATATGTCACTCAAATAATAGGATCAAAATGATAGGTTTTCGCTAGCAGAAAGCAAAATATTTCTATCTGTAGAGTATTCCACATCAATAAAGAAAAGTGATATTGAAGCAATCTAAAATTTAATTATTCATTTACCAATTATCATAAAATTGTCTATAATTTCATTTAAAAAAACGAAATTACTTCCTCCATAACCTGACAGTTATATGAAAATATGATATCATTAGTAATGAATTTCATAAAGTCGAATGAACAGAAGAGTTCCACTTCCAAAATCAAAGATTTCGAAAAAATAATTAATGTTATTTATTGATGAAATTAATCTATCGTTGGTGTGAATTTTCACGTAATTTACCTACCAATGGAAGTCGTTCCGTCGCTCTATTACTGATAATACATTAAAAAATATCGGATATCATCAATTGTGAAGAAGATAACAATGAAATTATTGTTCTTCGTCCACTTTGAATGAGTATAATCATTTCTTGCCATTGACAATCATATCACAATCATTCACTCAACAGTTGCAAGAACTGAATAAAATTTATATCGCATTGGATGATACAGGATATAAAATATTTCTGGTAAAATAATTACATCCTCTCGATTGGGCCAGATACTGATTTATATATGATTAAAATACTTTTCTCTTCATTCATTTCTTTAAACGTTTGTGTATTCGATTAATTTCGACCAAAACCGAATGAAATTGTTATTTAAATTTATTTGGAACCTAATTCAACTTATTGAACCGATTTTATGTTCAGCTGAATAGAAAATACTGCATAATCGGTTTGTCTTTGTTAGAACAATATATTTCATCTGCATGTTTAAATTAGATACGATTGAAGGAAGTTTTAATTTATTCTACATGAGCTAAAGTTGTAATCATATCCTTCAATGTATTTGTTGACACTCAATAGTGGAATTTGTCGTTGCGTGTGAAATTCCACATTTCTGAATATGCATTAGTTAGTTTACCATTGTTTCACTTTACTACTAATGCTCTACTACAACAATTTACGGAAGTATTAGTTTTGTATGACAAGAGGAATTAAGAAACAACATGAAACAGTCAAATATCGCTGCAAATGTTTGTCAGCAGTTACAAGTCATCTAGCCTTTGAGGCCCATAATTACCGGTCACTATTATAAACAATAATATGGGATTCTATTTTCATCAGATCGGACATCTGATGAATCAATTTTTGGCATGAATTTCAGAAATAATCATAGAACATAAAAGTGTTTTGATCAAGGATAAGGTGCCATATTACATATAAGTTGAAAAGGCTGATGATTCATGAGTATAATACAAGAAAAATTTTTTGTATACTCGGGAGATTCAGCGTAGAATACTACTAAAATTAAAGATTGTTTTTGAAGTGAAAACTTCTTCAACTGTGTTAGGCATTTTTTAGTAGGTTAAAATCTTATAGCTTCCCGTCACCGACATGGTGAGTCATGTGGTGTGTGCGTTAGATGCTTTCTGGATGGGTGAAATCTCGTGAGTTCGCATCACCGACATGCTTATAGCACTACATCTGTAGCTAGACACCTGCACATTGCACTTAGATAAATTTCGATTTGATTCTCATTTCTTTCTTCAGTTACCATAGCGTATTGTATCCTTTTCAAAACACAATGAAATAATTGAAAGTACAAAACGTCTAAGTATTGTTGAAATTATTAATGACAATCGTGCAAAAAATGAAAATAATGTTAAAAACCAATAAGTTTATGTGAATAAAAACACTTTCCATAATTAATATGTTTTCATGTTAGTTGTTACTTCATTTAAATTATATAATCTACAATTTCAATGAGTTTAAATTACCAGTATTCACATGATCCGTTTGTACAATGCGTAAAATATTTGAATAAAGTGAATCTACTATGCTGTTCGAATTAATTGCATTAAACATTTTTTTTTCTTCGTTTGAGTTACTGTAGCAAGTATGTGAGTACCAGGGCGGCCCAAACACCCTCACAACTGCTTGTTTACTACGTAAGGTGACGTGAGGGTTCGACCTTGACCATCATTTACATTCTGACCGGTTTTACCTCGCCAGCAATTGAATTGTGAGCCTACCGGTGCGACAGCTGGTGGTTTCAATTTTGATACGTGCTGTATTGTCTTGTCTAAAGATGGATATCACTCAGAGGAAACGTTGCAAAATTATCGCGCTTAATGAACACACATCAATGACTGTAAGAGATATAGCTGAAGCTGTTAGTGTGGGAAAGTCCAGCGTTTCGAGAATTTTGACAACATTTGAAAAAAGTGTCTCATCGTCTCCAAAATGAAGAGGAAACTGTGACCGCAAACGCAAAACTACTCCAAGAACAGACAATTTGTTGAAAAGAAATAGCAAAATTAATCTGAGAAAGACAAGCACTGATCTTCGAAGGGATTTGATGGTTTCTGGTGTGGAGGTGGGCAACTCAATTGTGCGAAAACGACTGCTGGAGGTTTGCCGTAAGGCAAGAAGACCAAGAAGAAAGCAACTGCTTACCCAGAAAATGATGAAGAAACGTTCGGCATGGGCCAAGAAGTACCGTGCGTGGACTGTGAACGACTGGAAGAAGGTGGTTCTTAGTGATGTTTTGTTGGGGAAACTTTGCGGCCTGAACACATCCAGCAAACAGTAAAACATCCTTCGAAACAAATGTTTTGGGGGTTTTTCACAACCAGTGACACTGGACGATTAGCTCCTATAACAGGGATCTTGAATTTAGTGAAATATATGGAAATATTGCGCACCAGGAGTGTCCCATTCCTGGAAACGTTTGATGGAACATTTCAGCACGACCTGGCTCCCTGCCACAATTCCAAATAAGTGCAGGCCTTTATGCGTGAGAATGATATAAAAGTACTCGATTAACCGGAGAATTCACCTGATCTCAATCCCATTGAGAATTTATGGAATATTTTAAAGAAACAACTGGCAAAAAAGGATTGCATTACAAAAGAAAAAATGATTATAAGTGCAATTAAGGTGTGGATTGATGATGACGAAATGAAGAAAATCTGCGCTGCGCTAGTGGAATCGATGCCTAGACGAGTTCAAGAAGTTATTTCTGCGACAAGAGGACATACTTCATATTAATATGAAGAATTTAGGCTATTTTGTTTGTATTTACTTCATTAAAAGGTAAGATTTTACGAAAACATTGTTTTTTATCCTTTGTCTCAATTAATTCGAACGGCATAGTATATAAGCTTGCATATGATTTTTGTTCGGAGTGAGAACCAGATTCATGTTGATAATTTTAACTTGAATATAATGAAGTTTTCACTTCTTTCAGCAGTCCCTATAACTGCCAAGTTTTTTTCAATTTGTAGGTTGGAAATGATCAAATGAGCATAAATTAGATCCACATTTGATCATTAATCCAGGAAAATTAAGGAATAAAACGGCATTTAATTATTTGCGTTGAAGTTTGATTCATGAACCGACAGCTAATTTAATATTATATTCAAAGCGGTAATCCACACGAAATTTACGACTACTTATACCTCAAGTATGTACAGTAAAATCAACCATATATCTGTTTATTATGCAATGCAGATGAACGAATAGGCATACAAATGATCAGGCATAAAAAGATAAAAATATGCAAACTAAAAATAAACACCATTGGATGTATAAGTTAATTTTTCAATTGTTCCTTGTTTCATTAAATATTTACGGAATCTGCCAAGGTTACTATTTAACGAAATCGCTTATTTTTGTGTGATTTATATAGAACGTCATTCTCACTTAAGTGTTCATTTTATTTCAGTTTACTAGAGTTGCTTTGATAATCATATCGTGACAAAGTTGAATTGTGTAATATTTTAAACAACTGCGATTTCGAATAAGTATTATAGAGGTTATAGAGACTCATCATATGTTATCATTATTTTTCGAAATCATAGCGGGAAGAGAAGTACAACATTATCATTGAAAATTATTCATCGCAAAGAAACACTTTTATTTGAAAAAGAAATGGCAGTAAATTTCCGGTTACCGTTACAAGCCTGAATACGCAAGAATTTCGATTCTCACAAGAGTAAAATTTTTACCAATATTACCTTCAAAATGAGAGGTAATAATAAACTTGTCTAAAAATCACTGACTGAACAATTCTTTATTCGACTAGTTTCGCCTTTTACAGCATTATCAAGAATGAATACATATTACAAAGACAACCTATAAATATTTTGCAAACCGGTTCGGACCACCTAGAATAGAGGTGGGGGTTTCCAAACTATCAGAGATTTAACAGCGGGGAATGGTTTAGGTCTAACTGGTCATTAAGAAGATCGTACTTATCGGATTTTTGAAGTTTATTTATTTCCATGGCTCCAGGTAGTTCATTTTAATCCCTTTTTCACAGTAATGAAGTATCTTAGGTTTGAAACAACTTGAGATCTTATGTCCTGTCGACTCTAGATGTTCCCGAAAAGCAGATTGTCCGTTTTTTACGTGTTCTTTTAGCCTAGTTTCAAAACATCTTCCGGTCTGGCCAACATATGACGACTTACATTCTTCACAGTCTAACCTATAAATTCCAGACTTCTTCATTGGCTCGGATTCGGACAATTTGTTATTAAAGATCATTCTATCCAATCTACTGTGACTTGAAAATGCTATATTCATTTTTAAATGCTATATTTTATAAAATATAATATAAAATAAAATAATATAAAATAAAATGCCATATTTTATTTTTAGACAAGTTTATTATTACCTCTCATTTAATTATGAACTATCACAGAGTAGATTCATCGTCCATTGAATTTAATATTACCTTCTTTTAATATTCTGGACTTTTCACATAGAAATGGAATCCTGAGATCAACGAAGATCAGCAATACCATTTATCAGTATAGGCATCGTGTTAAGTCTTTTTACCTCAAAGTTCTGTGCAATTATCTAGCAACACCTCAATATAGAATAACATAGTATAAAATTGATATTTTCTTACCTTCTTGTAACTTAGTAAAGAAGTAAGAAAAGAAATTCAATAAGAACAGCGCTCCTCATTTCCAAATGATAAGCTATTGGATAAACATTTTTACGGATTTAATAAACTTATTTTCTCATAAATCATTGTTAATTGAGTTCATAATATGATTGAGAAATATATAATCAGACAATCCAATGAACCCTCAATAATTAATGTGACTAGGAAAAATGCTACGCATCAGATGTAAAGTCATAATAATCATCATAAACCTTTTTTGAGAAATCTTTATAGTAATGCCGAATATTGGCTATCAAATATTCTTCAGTCATACGTCTGTTACGTAGTCAAGATCGTAATTTAGTTGTCAGACAAATTTTAAAACAGAACAACCAGAGCATAATTTAAGAACATTAAGAAATGTTCTTAAACATTTTTTTTCAATGAAGTTCATGAATTTTAAGTTGATGGAGCACTACTCTTAGAATTGTTTAGGGTTGTGCAATAGTAGGTACATATAGTGACGTTGCCAGAACAGGTCCAATTGGTTCCCATATTGGAAAAAATATAGTTCATAAACATAAAGTTTCAAAAACACCTACTTTTTCAAATCTCTCAATCTGCCACTGATTACAGATAAAATTTTAACGATGTGGACAGAAGATTGATAAGTTAGAATGGAGAACTTGATTGAAAATGCAGTTCTTATTATTCCAAGTAGTTTTTCCTTTCAGGTTTTCATTGTTTAATCAGTTATGTTCCTTATTTCCTCTCTTACTGCTTTTTGTCATTTCATAATTGTCTTCTAACTATAATTGTGTTAGGAATTAACTAATTCCCAGATTTAAATAACTATGCTTGTATATTTAAAATGAAAGTGAAAGTCAGCAATATGGAAATTTTAGTTTTGGAGTAATGTAAGATAGTGTATATGTCTTTATTACGAAATGAATGTATTTTTTATACAATTTATATCAAGTTATCAATATGTTACCAATGTATCATCAATTATAAATAATCAATGGGTCATCCGAAACTATGTAACCATAGTGAATCTTTGAAATGTACACAAGCAATTCTAACTAAAATAAGTAAAATTCAGTAATTCTCTCTGTATTATAAGTTTTAATCACTATTTTATCGTAATAACTAGTATGTAAAGAAATTAAATGTGTTCGTAGATTTTTTACGATTTCTTCAGTGTTTCAAGGTAAATTCGGTGAAAACAAATTTGAGCTGTGGATTATAAAATCACAGGTTTTCAAAATCAAATTTCACAAGTGATTATTTATATCATTCAAAATTGATCAGTTAAAAGATATCAACAAATATTTTCGGTGATGTCTTTTAACTACACAGGTTTATCAAATTTATCAGGTACTTATTGGTTCAGAATATGTACGCGAAAAAACACTTACATATAATCAATGATTGTATGAAGCTCTAATGTGTAGCCATGCCCGTGCTGATATAAGTTCATTAGATAACCTGTTATCTCCAGTATAAATTTAGTCCCTGCTAGTGGACATCGTTTAGCAGAGAAGCCTAGATTACTACTATTTTATTCAATTTCCTTTTAATGTCTGCTGCCACCAGAATATAGTTAATTACACGAACGAAAAGATTATTGTACGCAACTTCCTCTCCACTTGAATGCTTGAAATTGGCGAATTAGCATTTATTCGAATTATATCATTATAAGCGATATAATTATATTTATTGCATGTCAAATGAATCTCAAGAAAAAACTAATAATTTTGCATATCATATTTCTATTCTATTTTCATTTCTTGGCTTTCTCTACATATATTAACAACTGCTTGATATAGTTTGCAAATACCGCAGTGCCTATTTTCTATTTGCAATATAAATTCAATATAAAATGAAAAATTCTGAATTTGTAGACATAACTATAAGTTTAATAAATTCATATAATTTCTTCAAATTTTATTTTGAGATT